>VZTY01024695.1:2886-24387 GCA_013400935.1 Turnix velox | reverse complement strand
CTATGATTCTGTGATTCTCTGATGGTAAAGGGAAGGTCTGTAACATGCACTCATGTTGCTCTTTCTTTTAAAATATAGTAAGCTCACATGTGGGATTGCTTGTCTTGTAAGATGAATATACAGTGCAACACCAAATTGTACATTTAGACATTGTAGATTTTCTTACTGTATGACTAGCTAAAAATATCATTAGAAAGCAAAAAAGAGCCATGGTCTGCTCTGGGCACTCCAGTTCCTAGATTTAGCTGTGTTTCTTTGGAATCTGAACTCCATTGTACTAAAGCCCAAACAAAGATTGTCTTGCATGTTACTGACCTCTGAGTTTATTTTGACAAGCCTTTTCAGTGTCTGGATCTGTTCTTTCTGCTTCACATGCTTTATGTCACACTGGTGACAGGAGCTCTACAGAGTGAAATATGCTTCTGAAAGTTGACATGTCAAGTGACTGTCAAAGAGCAGAGTATCCTCTTTATCGCCGTTTTTCCAGAAAAAAAAGTTGTTTAAAGATCCATACAGTACTTGTGTGCATTCTTGTACCTGCTCAAGAAGGGTTCCAGTAGGTTAGGGGCATTTGTGATCAGAATGTGACTTTGGAGCCCCAAGTCAGTTGTACATCTTAGGAGTATCCTAAAATATGCTTATATTTGTTGTGCTTGAGTTTATTTACCAGTGATGTGAAAATAATTTTTTAAAAGACATTTGATCTTATGGGTAGGCCAATCATTAACTAATAAGTGACTGGGAACATCTGTACGATTACTAAGTGCAGTTACCTTTAGCACTCCCATTGACTCTTCCAAGTTTAAATATTCTTTAATAAAAAAGAAAGGGCTAAAAAGCAAATAACTTTTTATTAAGTTAAAGCATTTATTGTAATATTTGCATATTGAAAATTAAGTTGCTTAACTTCATTATTTAATCTAACTTGGATTGCACATTTGCCTTTCAAAAGGGAGATATGGCAGCATGTTGTGTTTTTTTCCTTGCATTGAGGTAGGTTACCAACACATTGGAGTGCAGTATTTCAAAAATATACAGTGCAACAATTATGATAAAATGTCTTTAATAAGATTTTACTTGAGCTGAATTTTTCTGCATCCCTGTGTCAGGATGACTCTGAGATCAGAGAGGCCTTGGAAGTTGGTGTAAGATCATAATGTGAAGAGTAGCTCTTGGCAAAATTCAGTGGATTTTCCCTTAATTGGAAGGGACTTAAGAAAAAGCTTAGATCTGACATAATCATGTACTGTGTGTTTTAATTTGAAATTATCTGTCCTATTCAAAGGTATTACAGAACTTTGAATTGAGTTTACACAGCTAACAAATATGATCTGAAATTTCTTCAGTCATCTGCGTTATTTACCTATGTAGGCCTGATCTATCTTTTTAATGGCCACAATATACCTAGCTTAATTTGCAGTGTCAAGATAGCATCATTAGCTGTAGTTAATGTGGAAGTACATCAGTATGTTTTCTGTTTATAGTGGTTAAACAGGAGATTAAATGCCAGTGGCAAACTGGATGTGCAATAGCAGACTGTAGTAGGAAATAAATTATAAGTAGTTTTCTTGGTTTGGTGTTTTTTTGTGGTTGTAGCATGACAGTATAGGAATTTAATTTCACTTTGCTGTACCTGCAAATAATAATAAAGTACATGATGACAAGTGTGGCTCAAAAAAGTTGACTTAAGAACAAAAGATGCCTTATAATATTTGTGTCGAGCAATGTCTTGATTTTTGCATAGACTTTCAAAGCAGAGCAACATTAACCTGAAACTTCAGGTCTAATTGCAACAATGGTAAGTTTCTTTCAGGATTTTAACTCACTAGTTGAAGCCTAAACATTTTTCTTGGTGTTTGCAGCACCATAATATTGTGCTAAACCACCACCAATTGTATGAAAACTGCTAGAAGTATATATGTTTTTACAAGTATATATGTTTTGAGGGCTAAGTAAGAAGATCTAGTGAAAAACAAGATTCAGTTTTTCCATTTGTAAAATTTAGTAATCTCGTAATGGAAGTTAGTAACTGCTCGGGTTAAAAGCGGCAACCACGTTCAGTACTTCTATGTTTGTTTGCAGTGCTTATTTAATATTGCTTATCATACATTTTTGTGCAGAATACATTTGAAACAGTGAGGACTATTACATGTAGGAGCAACAGATAAGAGGCTGACAAGGTTTGGGAGCAAACGAGTTTTGACTTAGGTGTTTTGGTGATACTTCCACTTATTGAAACAGCTGTTGACACAGGCAGATGGAAGAACAGAGTCTTTCTATGAGACTTCAGCAATACTCAGTATAAACATCAGTTCCTGAATTGGTTGCTTCCAGCTATCAACTGTAAATGGTATTTAGAAAGTGCTTTGCAAACTCCGAGACATACTGTGTAATATGTGTTTACAAAATGAGTATGGTAATATCACGGCAGTCTACTAGAGGATGGAGTTTGCAGGTGTATCCCCAACCTTGGAAGGGAGAGAGATAGTATCATTTGATGATTTTCTTATGATTTCTGGGATGTTTTTTGGATACCATGTCTTTGCCATTTACTTTTAAAATTTGGTCACAGATTCCCTTTCCATAAGAGATATACCTGCTTCTTATTTGAAGGTGGAATTGTTGGTGAGAATTTATCATTAAAGGGTAGTGTCATGTGAAAGCCTGTCTTAGTTAATAAAGGCATTCAAGCCGTTTCCCTTTTAGACCACCCTGAACCATGGAATTTCAGAAGAGGGTGTGTTCCTACTCAGTTTCTGTGGGGTTAGTTTTGATTTTTCTATTCTGTTATCATATTTCTGCTGCTATTGCAATAAAGGTGAAGTTTTTGTTCAGTGTGTGGCATAGGTGCTTCTTGTTTTTTTAAAACAGAACCCGGTTCTGCAGGCAGCTAACAGTCAGATTTAATTTTATTAAGGCCACAGTAACAAGTATATAAAGGAAGAGACATTTCTTCAGAGCCAGTATTGCTTCTCTTATTTTTGAGCCACTTTAAGTTTTCTCTAATTATTTTATAATTGTTGTCTGAAGAAACCACTTCAGGGACGTAGATGTGTACTGTTCATCGTTCATGAGTCTTGGCATTATCATTGTATTTTTGCAAATTTTCCAGGCCTCTTGAAATAATGATGCATATTGCCAAGTGGTAGGAAGAAGCTATATTGGGGTGTTCAGTGACAAGAAGTGCAAGAATGAAGTGGTGATTGTATGGGATCATATGCACAGGGTCACACGTACTATAGCGTATAGTCAAAATAGTCTTGATTTAATGTGCTGCAAAGGGAGTTCTTGGACTCACATTGCAAATTTAATACTGGTAAAATGGTGTGTTCTGCAGAAAGTTTTGTAGACTGTATTTATGAACTGTGTTCATGTTCAAAAATAGTAATGAGTTTCATTTGACAGAGTGCTAGGGATGGGGGAAAAATCGTGTTGTATGTTTTCCTGGCAAGAATTCTATAACAAGAAGCTGGGAAATGGAAAAAGGGAATATCTTTCAAGTTTTCCTGAAGGCATTAGAGTAGCTTAATGATGAAGTGACAGGATTAACCCTGATGTTGAATAAGAAATCACACTCTACAAAATCCCCTTTTTAACAATTGCAGTGAGCACATGAATGAACATACCTGATGAATGGTGTATTTGAAGCTGGGAGTTATGTCATCATGTATAGGATAAGGCACTATAAGCAAAATGAATGGTGTCTCCTCTTCTGTGAGAACAGAAGGCTTATATAAGCGTTTCATGTTGGCTGCGCTGCTTGGTACTGGGCCTCACAACAGCAGCATGTGACTGGAGGTCTATGCAAAAGTACTGGGGAGTACCGGTTAGGGTGGTTTCCTCTGCCACTAAGTTCTACAGCACTTCAAGTTTGGCTGATTGGTTTATTTTGATCTGTCTCCTTTATCTTGACAGGGATTAATGAAATTTGGTATAGGTAGTAGTTGCCCAACAGTAGATAAATAGGGCAGGACTGAGTATCTCAAGCCCTTTTTGTGACATAAATATATACATCTGTGCTTCACAGTGACCTGATGTTTCTGCATTTTGAGACAAAAACACCTGGTGACAATAGTCACATTTGTTTGTTTTGCTCACTTGTCTACAGTGTATCTTTATACTATAAACTGTCTATTGATTTAATTTTTTTTTCTCCACTCCAGAGTGTACTTTTGACTATTGAAAGTTAATAGCACTGAGGGGCTGCTTTGAACAGATCAAAGCAGGAAGTCTTTCCTATCCATGAATCTCCTACTAACATGTATTTCCTGTCTGCTTTGGCTCTCTTCACCCACTGCTGCTTCCTATTTTGCCTTTTATCTCGGTTCAGCTATGCACAATCTCTTGCTTATCCATGTTTTCCTTTTATTGTTCCACATCCCAAACTGGTCACTGTGTTCACTTGCACTCTTCCTGTCTCTTCTATGCATTAAATTCTTCAAAGTGAAAGTATGCTTTTCAGCTAATTCTAGTTTTCTTCCTCCTGGCGGGACATAAACAGAGCGAAGGAAATAAGCAAAACAAAGGCTAGCCCAGACAGATGGAGTTTCAGTGGCCTTCCTTGGCTGTTTTCTGAGAAGGAAAGGTGCCCATCTTCACAGATACACATGCCATGCAGATATGAAAGACCCCTATAAATTACTCTGTCCCCCTCTATCTACCCTGATAGGTAGATCTATCTCTTGAAAGCTGTAAATTTTGTTACTCAGACTACCTATACTACCTTAAACTCAGTGGTACAGAAAGAGAACCTTGCAAACCTGCACATAAGACCTCTCTGGCTGGGATTCAGATCTGCTGGGCCCGTTGATGCAAGAAGCCATTCAGAGACAGGTCTGGCAGCACAGGCAAATTGTTTTATTGAGCAAGGAATCAAGGGTTATTTAATTAGAAAACCTCATTATTATTATCTCCATAATTCAGAGAAACTCTCAATAATCTACCAAAAAGCTTTGTAGAATTTTTGCTTTACCCCTGTGAGGGGAGAAAGTGTTTTGTAATCAGGTGTGTGGTTCATAGAACCAAAGAATCAGAGTTAGAGAGGGTCTTCAAAGGTTGTCTAGTCTAAACCACCCTGCAGTGAGCAGACATCCTACACTAGATCAGGTAGCTCAGAGCCTCATCAAGCCTGACCTTGAATGTCTCCAGGTATAGGGCCTCCACCACTTCTCTAGGCAACCTCTTCCAGTGTCTCGCCACCCTCATGGTGAAGAACTTCTTCCTAATGTCTGATCTTATCCTGCCCTGCTCTAGTTTAACACCATTGCCCCTCATCATATTGCTACTATGTTGCCCTTGCAAACAGTCCTTCCCCAGCTTTCTTGTAGACCCCCTTCAGGTACAGGTAGGCCTCTCCACAGCCTTCTCTTCTCCAGGCTGAACAGCTCCAGCTCTCTCAGCCAGTTATCCTAGGAGTGGTGCTACAGACCCCTGATCATCCTTGTGGCTCTCCTCTGGACCTTCTCCAACAGGTCAGTGCCCCTGTGGCATCCAGCTCTGGACCTGTCAGCACAGTACTCCAGGTGGAGTCCCACGAGAGCAAAGCAGAGAAGCAGATCTTCTTTTGATCTGCTGGCCATGGCTTTTCTGATGCAATCCTCTATGTATTTGACCTTCTGGGCTGCATGTGCACATTGTTAGCTTATGTTATGCTATTCAGTATCAGTATCCCTGGTGCCTTTTCCAAAGAGCTGCTCTCTATCACATCACCTCCCAGTCGGAATTGGTAATGAGGATTGCCTTTACCTAAGTGCAGCCCCTTGCACTTGTCCCTGTTGAACTTCATCAGATTTGCCTGGGCCCACCCCTCCAGCNGACCTTCTGGGCTGCATGTGCACATTGTTAGCTTATGTTATGCTATTCAGTATCAGTATCCCTGGTGCCTTTTCCAAAGAGCTGCTCTCTATCACATCACCTCCCAGTCGGAATTGGTAATGAGGATTGCCTTTACCTAAGTGCAGCCCCTTGCACTTGTCCCTGTTGAACTTCATCAGATTTGCCCACCCCTCCAGCCTGTCCAGGTCCCTCTGGCTGACATCCTGTCCCTCTGGCTTGATGTCCGCAAACTTGATGAAGGTGCACTCAGCCCTTCTGTATAATCTGTGCAGATTATAACTGCTCCAGGTTACAGTTATCTATTTTTCTTCATCATAGCCGCACTTAGCATCACCTTGACAGCTCCTTCATTCCCTTCAGCAAAAATGCAAGCTTAGACCTGAATCTCCAAACCGGTACTTTCTGCAGAAAGCCATTACCTTTGAGGGGACAAGAGGAAAGTGACCACTTTTGCTGGATTTGGTGCCAGGCTAGTGTTAGACACTGCTTATTAACAGTATCTTTTTTAAATGTAGCTCAGTATCTTCATTCTGGCCTTATGAGGCATCTGACAGTGTCTAGGCTTCCTCTGGGTCACTCTCACATATGCACACATTAGCCAGAGCATTTCTGAAAATATTTTTAGCTGATCTCCAAATCCACTTACTTAACTAATGGCCTTCTTTTGTAATCATTTGAATAATACATTGCTCTGCAAGACAACCATTCACTCCACCATTTTTCTGACTGTCTGCTGCACCAGCTCCTACAGTGAAGGGCCCATCCTTGCTGCTCGTGGTCATCCTTGCTGCTGGAATGATGAGGAGGGGTAAGCACACAGAGTAATCTGGCTTGTACTTGTCTCACTATTTACATGCTTCTTTTTTGGTGATCATGCAGGTGTGCTGCAGTTCAGGGCTCTTACAGTGATGCTGTATTGCAAGCAATGCTAATGATCGATCTCTTTAATTTGGTGGAAAGTAAAAGCAAAGATAGGTAGTCCAAAATACTAATGAGTGTCCCTTTTCTCTTAACTAACTAGTTGTCAGGCTGCTTATTCCTGGCAACAAGGCACAAAACCAAGATGTTTGGGGAGTAGTGAATGCACATTGCCAGCAGCAACCTCTGAAAGGCAATTTCCTACAAATGCATTCAAGTGTATGTGCACATTGATTTATGCCACCTAAGACTAAAAAATAACAACCCAATGACTGGTAAAATCATAAGCTGAAAAAAGATATTTCACTTAATAAATCAGACATTCTAGCCAACTAATGCCAGGCAAGGCATATCAGAAAGTGGGTATCACATCATATTGCTTAAAGCATACAGACACTCTGTTTCTGTGAGAACATATTGATGTAATTGTCTTTTTTCACTTTAGTTTGTGAAAATTATATCATGTTCTTAGCCAGTGACTATATTTTATATTGATGGACTTTAGTTCTCTTCATATTTGATTCAAAAAATAGTACACATTAAACAAAAGCTTTGATTAATGTGGGGTTTTTCCTAAGTACTGAAAGATGTATTTTTACTATTCAAAAAATCATGGTGTACACTGTTAACTGACTTAAAGATAATACTGTATGTCTTCTCTAACCTAATTGTAATGATGCTTCCAATCCATTTATAATAATGCATTGAGAATCATGAATAGTATTTCAGAATGGTTCTTTATGAATGAAGGATATTCTTATTCTGGCCTCTCAAGAATTCAGAGACTTCTTTCATTTCTGAAAACTAACACTTATTTTCCATGGAAGAGCTGTCAGGTTCTGATCTGTTCTCTTTAAAATTCACCGGTGTCAGGTGTTTATGATTCTCTAAAAAGTACTGTCCCACTGTTTGGACTTATTTCTGGTATAGAAATGTTTCCTATTTAAGTCCCATTCCCATTGTGTTTTTTTTTAATTTAAAGGCTAATTTATGCACACATGTATTCTTTACTTATGGAGATATCATAAGATTTTGTGTTTTCCCATAATATTTCTAATTTGGTTACATTAAAAAAACCCAAAACAGATAACCATTTGCAGACATTTTTGTGAAGAAAGATTATGGTGGTGCTTATACACTGTTAACAAACTTGGGATTTTTATTTTATAGAAATGTTCATATTGAAGCAATTGATGTGGGAGTACAAATTGCATCTAAAAAATAATGTGTTCCAGAACTGGCAAAAATGCCTAGTAATGATGTCATTTTACTTTCTTACAACCAAAAATATTGAGGGACACATTTTTCAGTTTGGTTCATCAAGTGAAAGACTACTGGAAAACAATTTGCTTGTAACACTTGGCCAAAAGTCACTTCTTCTAAATGTTAGTTTGAAAATTGTTGTATCACCACTGTAAAAATTCTGTGACTACATTTCCATGTCTAAAAATGTAGGTATTTCTTCTCAAGATGTACCTCGTATTTCTTAATGGCATTAGCATAAATGTGTATCCTGATGTGATTTTTGTTTCCTAAGGTGTTCTGGAAGTATATTCATAGTTTGAGATGAGTGCCAAATTCAGCAGAACAGAATTACACAGCTGCTTATAATACAGTAGTAGCCTTTACCTTTGAGCAGACACATGGTCAGAGAATGTAGTATGTTTTTTAAAATATTAGTAGTTTTTCTGGTGCACTTAGTGGTGAAGTTCTGCTCTAGTGGCTATTAAAAGGCTGTCTCAGTTTCAAGAAAACTACACAGCAGCTGTAACAACGAGCATCTATTTCCTTACAGGCTGAACAGATCTCTCTGTAATTGGTTTCAAAATTTTATTTTACTGTATTCCTGTTTTTAGAACTGCTCTTGTCTGATTTGGGTCCTGAGATTTTTTATTCTCCTTTGAAGCTGTCTCTGATTTTAAACGAAACACATTAGAAAGCTCATTTAGACCACAAAGATTGCAGGTTTTGTGCTTTATAAGACACTTCATAAATGGGATAGTGATTTTCCTTTCCATAGATTTGAAAGGGATTTGAGAAAGGCCTCTGAGGAACTTTTGGTCTATAGGAGAGGGGCCATAATCTAATCAAGGGAATTTTGGTGATGCAAGCTTTGTTCTGCACTGAGAATTGTACAGACTAAGTTCTTTAAAATAAATCTCAAGAATAAGTGATCTTTTTGTTAAATTCTAACTAAAATCCAGGGAAAGCTTCTACTAATTGCAGTTTTAACTTTCCCAAAGAAAAATAGTGGGGATTTTTCTAATTAGTCATCAGATTTTATTATTCAGTACAGTAACCTAAAGTGTCTCTCATCTGAATTTTGACATAACTTGCAAATTTGGTGCTTGCTTCATTTTTTCCATATGTTTTATTGAGTGACCATATTTTTGGCATGAGCTAGGCACCTAAACATCAAGTTGCTTTTTAAATAAATGCTTAGGAACTTAACCTTATTTGTGTGTTACTGTAGTTACTTCCTCCAAGCTAATCTGGAGTGTAAATTCTTGTGCTGTTGCCCAGCCTATTGGGAGCTGCTGCCAACACCTCTTTCCATCTATCTCTCAGTCTTCCTTCCTAGTTTGGTCACAAATGGACTTAGAACTCTGAGGTTATGCAAAAGTATGTGAGTGAGTGAAACAACTGAGATAGTTGATCTCTCATGCCTAATGGGCCAAAGATCTGAATAAGGATATTGCATCATATCCTCATTCCCTTGATCTTAGGGAAGTTCATTGAAAGGTGGTGCTTGCTGTTGTGAGGAATTACATTATTCATTAGTAGGTTACTTATTTGTTAGTTTAATTGTCTAGATGGATTCTTATGGGACCTTGAGAGTACTGGCACTGTATTAAGGATGCTTGTGAGTGCATGCTCAGAAGGCAGAGCCACAGCAGTACCATCTTAGATCAACTGAAATTTTCGCAGATGTACAGCCTGAGTGATAGGTGGTGATATTATGGAAACCAGGCAGAATGGTGAGAAAGTATCCAGACCTTTCTCTTCCTTTGAGACCGTACCAACTATATTTAAAATAGTTGTCTATATTATGTAAAAAAAATCTCTAGTATGACCTGTCACATCTGCCTCTCTTCAGCTGTCTTTTTGTGTGTTTCTGTTGTAAACTTGGCCAGTTTCCCTTCTGTGTATATTTCCTGCACAGCAGGATGGATTGTTTGCACCTCTATTTGTGTCATTTTCTTAGAAAATAAGTAATACTTCCACTGACCTCCTTTTCCCTTGTATGAGACTTTATTCTCCTTGGATCTTAGCTACTAATCATATAAGTGATGCAACTTGACTCTTTCCTTCCAAAAATAATGATCTCCATGTTACGTGATCTTTGTTGTTCAGTTTTGCATATACTGTTGAAGGCGGGTGGAGAATTGCCACTCTGATTGTGTTTTTTGCTTTCTTAATTAACCATTTGTCCCAGCATGCTGCAGTATTTTATTGAACAACATGCATTATGTGGTGTGTTGCCTCAAAGAGAAATGTCTAGTATATGTTAGGACCACTGACATATCAAAGTTGCTGAACTAGTGGAGTAGTGCTCTGAGTCTGGACTCTATAATGTATTCTACCTGTGCCCTTCAATAATGTAACTTGTATGTAGGATTCTTTCTTCCATTTGTTTCAGAAAAACCTCCATCTTGGTGATATTTATTTCTTTGTAAGTGAGAAAGATTTCTAGTCTTCTGGCACATGAAATCTTAGTTATGAAAACATAAATAAGAATTGTGAAGGCTTGACTGTGTGCAAATACGCCTTTCCACTTCATCTGCTTTCATTCTGTTACAAAATAATGAGAAATTAATGAGGCCATTTTGCTTTGTAAAGGGAGTGTCTGTTAGCAGTTATGTCGGTTACATCAGGGATCAAACGTTTGTTCTTTCTGATTGCTGTTCTGGGATCAGTGATTTGGCAAACTCCCATAGTTCTTAATTCATGAACACCATCTAACACACAGTAGAACGTTTGCTTGGCTTTTACAGTTGGTGTTTGGAAAAACATTAGAGGATGCTTCAGAGCTCTGGGAAGAAGGACATTTGACAGTAGAGGTTATAAGCTAATAGGAAGTAGAATAGGAAGCTTAAGACTTAAGAATAAAGGGCTGAATTTGGAAATTCATGGAGGGAAAAAGACTCCAACAGCAAAACACCCCTTCCTAGAGAGCTCTCACATTATCTGGGAGAGGCTGTTTAAAAACTGTACAAGTATAAGTGGAAATGTGTTTTGTTGGAGGAACACAGTATGCTGTATTTTCATGAAATTGTGAACTTTTATTTCTTTATTAAATTTGCAGTTTGATTTCCATTGTTGTAAGCAAGTTTCCATCTGGAAAATAACAGCAGCTTATTTTCAGAACAAAAATGTGATTTGGTACAGAAAAGAAAACACATTACTATGAGTTGTGCTATTCTTCTGGGTGTTTTTGTGGCTCTAGATATTATAGGTATAGTCTGTTTCACCTCAGAAATCAGGTTAATGCACTAGGAGTACCATTTTAAATGGAAGATGGCTGGAGTCCTGTAAGTTATTGAATCACCCAGGTAATCAAACTGCATTCCAAGTGTTTGTAAACTCTGATGGAGGTAGTATTTGCTGAAATTCTACCTTGATTTGGTTTCCTTTTCTGAAAGCTCAAGGAGAAGGACAGATGATCTGACAATACTTACAGTAAATCAAAGCATCACTATGTAGCAATAAGTTATATTATGATATGAAAAACACTAATACCTTGCTTTCCAAATTCAGCCTGTAAATTAAAAGAATAATCGTAGACCTTTTACCATTTAAAAGGAAAACATTATTGTGCCCTATTATGGGAAATACAAGGTTACTATAGAAATCAAACAATATCAGAATTTTAGCATTGTCTGACAGGCATTGAAACTAATGTGTGCTAAGCAACACAAATAAAAATGATACGACCAAATGAGATAATTTAGACCAAGTGAACAGTCTGAGTGGCTGTTTTGTGATGCTTTTTGCTAATTCCTTTGTAGCCAGCTCCTTTGTAACAAGCTCCTGATGTAACTAGCTTGAAGACTGGGAGATGTGTATTTTTTTTTCCATTTTACTTTGGATGTGAATTTTATCACTTGGTGTACTGGCAGCGATCTCCCTCTCCCTCTTATTTTTAAGGCAGATTTATAGGCTAATCAGGACTTAAATCTGGACAACATGCACAGGGTTGTTTTAGGAATAATCACTTTTTTTGCTTTATTTGTCATATGTTATAGTTTCTGCTGGCCTTGCCACTAAAACAAGTGACATGCACTCCCTTGCCTCTCTCCAAGGAAATGGAGACTCTTAGTTCAGTCTCGTAATAATAATGCTGGTTTAAAAGTGCATATTAGCTTCTGGTCCTGAAATGTTTCAGTTATGGGGGCATACTTAAAGATAGGTAGATGGGTTCTTTTATAAAGAAGATAATCTATTCCACAGTTCCATAAAGTAATGTCTGGGATGCTATTATAAAAAAAAAAAAAAAAAGAAGAAACCTCAAGAAAACAGAAATAACTGAATTGAGTATGAGTATTTCCTTTCTTATAACTGAGTGTCAACACACATTGCATCTGTTTTGGTGCTTTATTACCCAGACGCTCATGTACAGAGAACATACACTAACTAAAGACCCCAGGTTTTTGTAAAGGGGTGCTAACTTGTGATGACTGTTGAGAGTGCTCTGGGATGTTTCATGTATTGCCTGTTCTGCTGTGTGCAGGAATACAAATCTTGCTTCCTTTCACTTCTTCAGATCTTATTGTCATGCTCATTAGGAGTGTTTTCATGTTCTTGGACACTTCAGAATGAAGGCAATTAGATTATTAAAATTACAGTTGGTGTAAGTGCAAAGAAAAACTCTGTAAAGAAACCGAAATGTAGTAAAAGAAATTCACGTCATGCTTCATGATGTTAATAGTTCATCTGCCTTGTAAGTGCTCTGAAAACAGGGCAATTGCAGAAAACCTCTGAGTTCTTCTTTTCTGTCCCCATGGACACCCAGAACTTTGCTAATGTTTTTAATTAAATTCCTGTGGTAACAAGATGAATGTATGCAATTTATGTTTGTGTTTGGAGGATGTACTGTGTGTCCCAAGCCACTTTTGCAAATAATCTTGTATAAGTAATCCTACTGTTCTAATTCTACTGGAGAGAGAATAGGAAAGCTATTGTCAGTTTCGGTTGACCTAAATTTGTCAACTAAATTTGACAGTGGTCCAAAGTACCAGCAGGTTTTATAGAAAAGTAGACTAGATGAGACAGTTGTGAACTAGGAAAATGAGAGCTGTTGTACAAATCACATCAGGTGTCAGAGAATGCAGATGGGAGGGAGAATTTATAAATGGATGGGTTGTGAGAAAAGTTTATTTAGGGCCTAAGAAGGCGTGCCCAGAGAGGTGCTGAGGAATTAGGGGAGTTAGCATTGTTAGTGCCTTTTGATCTTGGAGCTACTCTCTAATGGTTCTGAGACTACTGTAAATGGTTTGGGTGGTAATCATAAATGGACAAATGTGAAGATGTATTGATGGCTTTTCAGTTTATAAGTTTTTCACTTTGCCTTGTAACAAAAGTGCAATGAAGATTTCCAGTTTCACACTGGACCTGAAATCTGGTAATGTGTGACTGTCCCCAAATATATTTGGTGGAAGCATGTTGCCATATAGATCTGCAAGTGCTTTCAGTGAACAGAGAAGTGACTTGTCAAGCTACATTCACAAGGAAAGGTTACTACCCCAAGGAAATGTGTAACTAGGTAATTCTTACTAGCAAAAGTGAGTTTTGCAGTGAATGAAATGGATTTGATTTTCATAGCTGAATTAAAAGATGTTGCTTAAGAGTAGTGACAAAGACTACCAAGCAATTCAATATGATCAATCTTTTTAAAAGAATACATTATAAATTATTTTAAGAACTAGAATTGCCTGGGAGCATCTTAGCATACTATGGTGACATACTGCTGTCATCAAGAAACAGTCTTGTGTTGAAGATTTCCAGTTTTAGGACAGATAAAATAATTATGCTGATCATTTGCGTTTTGCAGAGAGGATAATGAGACAATGTAACAAATTGCCCAGAGCGGTATT
Organism: Turnix velox; assembly: GCA_013400935.1. Taxonomy (NCBI): domain Eukaryota; kingdom Metazoa; phylum Chordata; class Aves; order Charadriiformes; family Turnicidae; genus Turnix; species Turnix velox. The sequence goes on along the minus strand of VZTY01024695.1, from coordinate 10,540 downwards.
AAGAGTCCCCATCCCTGGAGGCAGTCAAGGCCAGCCTCGATGAGCTTCAGAGCAGCCTGATCTTGAAGCCATGCAACCTGTAATAAAATAACTCAATAGCCTTGGTGACTATTAAGCAGGTATTCTTTAGTGCAGTGCTGGACACACGGGAGATAATTTTCACAAATCATGTTTACTAATTTCAGGAACAGGCACAGTACTTATGTGTCACAGGCCGAGAACTGAACAAAAACTGATTACAAAGTTTCCCGTAAATGATGTCATCCCATCAACGTCATCCTGACCTTTGTTTTATCCTGGTGTTCCAATCATCCTGCCCCGCCAGAGTCGTTATCTGAACCCTCTCGATACTCCCGACTATCTTGCCTGGTTAACAGTCATTAGCTGGAACAGCAACACCTATTCAACTCCCTTTTGCAAGGACACTCCTGCAATTTTCATGAAACTCCTGTTCTCATCTCTGAGTGCCCCTGCATGGTGGACCCTCTGACTGTTACACTGCAAGCATCTTCTCTCATCTCGATTGTAAGGAATTTCTTAATGTCTCATCTTCAATCTAGTGCAAGATGTCCCTGCTTACTGCAGGGGCTTGGACTGGATAACTATTGAAGGTCCCTTCCAACTCAGTGCATTTTATAACTTCTTTTTTTTTTCCTGGAGCTAAAGTAGTGTCCTTGGCATGAATTTACTGTGAGATCCTGTTTGTTTCTCTTCTTTGGAAAGTAACTGTTGCCTCTTTTTATCCTAATTTCCAGCCGAAAATGTCCCTCTCCCTTTACTACTGGCTCCAAGGTAAATCAGATTTACAGACTTCCCGAGGTGCCTACTACAATGAAAACCAAACTCTTGTCATTGATATTTAAACTTGGTTTTGGTGACTTCCCTGGAAATCTCCATATGGAGACTGCCTTGGAGATATCTGTGTTTACACCGGTTACTCATAGTCGACACTTTTATCTGGTGGGCTAGTCTGATTTTCTCTGTCTGCAAAGACATTCTCTTAGTTTGTGTTGTGTCTTGAGAATATCCATGTTTACATTGTTTACTCTTACTTGAAAGTAACAGATATGAGAACAAAATTTCTGGATTAATTCCAAAATTCCATCCCAATGCATTCACTTAAACACACCCCCCGAAAAGGAAAGGAAAAAAGAAATAATATTATGTGTTTCAGTCTTCTCTAGATTAAAACTATGCACCAATCTGTTTTATTTGTTTATTGTTGCTCTTAAACTGACCTAATTACTTCTTGTATACTTTGACTTCTACTATTCTCCCTCTGCCCACTGAACTGATCTTTAGTTGGACAAATTAATGAGTGAGGCTTGTAGGAACCTAATGATGGTATTTGTCATGGATGTTGGCTTTCAGAGAAGTTGGTGAGATTTCTAAAGTCCACTTGAAATTGAGCTAAATGGCTGTTCATTTGTTGGTACACAAGTACCTGTTCCTATTAGCTGAACCAGCTTTTACTTGATTGTGTAAAAGCAGCTAGTTACTTATGATCTGGCAAAGTTAATGCCTTGCTCTGTTTATGTTATATAAGGAAAATGAAATTTAAGATTCAAAAACAAAGAAGAGACACTGAGTAGGAAACTTACATTTGTTGTCTGCCACCAAAGTTCTCAAAACTCTAGCTGCTTGATGGGCAGGGTAAATTAAAAAGGAACCCTTGTACTTTTAGAGGACAATGCAGTACTTTTTTCTCAGAACCATTGTAATTGCAGTTTGTGTTAGTTAAGAAGCATATGATTCAGCAATTCCAGTGTGAGAAACTTAACTTCAAAAAGTAGATTTTTTTTTTTAATTAAAAGATCAAAGTATATATTGAGTAGGTGTGATTCTTTTAAGTCTGCACTTGGGACAAGATGTTCTGAGCCTTGGAATTGAAAGCTGTGTCTCAGAAACAGAACAGGTCACACTAGCTTTTGCTGCAAATTGAGCATTTGGGAAAATTTCTACTGGACCTTAAGTTTTTTCTTTTTGTGTGTATTATTTGTTAGAATATGTGCTGTCTAAGAGGCTAAACAGGAGGTCTTTAAACACTTTTTTCACTGAATGCCTTCAGTATTTTTTGAGGCTAAATATTTTCCTCTACTGCTCCTTCTCCCTGGGTCTTGCTTTTTTGTGAGCCTGCCCTTTGTCAAATACATTCGGAGATCCGATGCTTTGGTTACGGTAGTTTCCTGCCATTGTAATAAATAAATAAATAAATAAGTAACACTAGCTTAGCTGGGAGGTGGGTCCCAGACAAAGTTGTGCCTTGTCTTTGCACTGTTAACCCTATCAGAACTGAGACGGTAGCTCTTGGTCTGCATGATATAAAGCACATGAGAAGGAAGTTTTGGAGTAGTAGAGTATCTGACTATATTAGCAGCCTTGAGCATGTATCACAGAATATCAGGGACTGGAAGGGACCTCAAGAGATCATCTAGTAAGGAGAATGATGTCTACTATGGAGTTGTATGGAGAATAACAGTTTGTGGGGGTTTGGTGGTATTACCCAGGGAACAGTTGATTGACTTCCTCCTACTATTGATAATAATGATACAGTTTTCTTCCTACAAAAGCTTTTCTTGATACTGATAGAGTTACAAGCATGGATCATTATTAATATGAAATGCGTGAATATAGGTAAGTTAGATAAACTATACTCAATTTTAAAACCTGAGTTGTTCCTTAAAGGTAGGAGTTTGATGTGTGGGATGATACTAATGCAAATCCAATACAGGAATTCTTGATTAAGATACATTAATTACATAAAGGCTATGATGATTAATGTTGCTTGCTGTGGTAGGAAAATACCAGTAAGTAATATTAGAAGTTTTTTCTAAGGAGGCATTGTTCTGTTCTCTGAAAAGGCAAATTGCTGTTTGGTTTTTTTCTTCTTTTTTTTTTTTTTTTTTGAGTGCAATTATACTCTAGTCTCTGAAGTCGAGGATTTTTTGTTTGAAGCTTTTTATAGGAAGTTTTCTTAGTGGTGTTAAGTATACTTTCCAGATTACTGGAAAATTAAATTCAGTGAATGAGGCTTTGGAATTTTTTTTTTTAATCAAATTTCAGTTATGTACAGGAGTAATGCTGGTTTTTCCCTTATGGTGTTGTTGAAGAATACCAATGTAGCTAAAAACAGATGTGGAAGATGGGAAGGAGAGCTGATTCCAAAGCAGTATCAAAGAGTATCTGATTATATGATACTTACTCAACTGTTTAGTAAAATAATTTTCCACTATGAAATTGCTCACTGAACAAGACAATTCACAGAAATTATGGTAATTGTAGCTACCATTATGGAAACCTTGCAAAAGAAGTTTATTTATCTACATCTGCTCAGTGTACAATTCTCCAAAACCATCATTCCTATTGCTTATCTTTTGAGCTTTTGTGGAATAAAATATGGGCTATCCCAAGTCAGTGGACATTGTAAGGTTTTGTATTTAATTTTTGAAGTCCAAGTGGAAGACAGGATGTAACACATTCTATAGCACGTGTATCTACTGCTCTTGAATGTTTTATTCTATGGTTGGTTGTGCCACAGTAGGGAAGCATCTAGGGCAAAGGGAAATTAAACTATACAGATTCTACTCTATGTAATACTGAAATTTAAATTACTTATTAGTAACCAGGTCATTTGAAGTGATTCTTGGAAAGCATCACTCGCAGCTGGATTCTTGCTTGAAATGAAGAATAAAAGAAACAGGAAATCTGAAGTTATTGAGATGTTTGTAATGGCATACGGATAACAAGTTTTTATTTTAACAGGTTGTGGAAAACATTAATACCACAAATGAATGCCTTGATCTTTGCTCTCAGCTCCAGATGACTTGTGCTATTGTTCATAAGGGTATGTATGCTTTCATTGGAAAAATCTAGAATAATTTCAGAATGTATCCTGGTAACTTTTTTGCTTTGTTCACTTTGACAGTCACATTTAAGTGTCTGACCAAAATGATCTCAAAATTAGTAATTTTTTGCTTTATAGCCATGGTAAGAACCAATGTATGTCCTCCTCAGAGGAGATACAGTTTGTCAATACAGCCAAAGACCCTGGACCTCTGAGACATGCCAAGGCCAATATCTGGCTCACAAGTTTCATGCTTTTACCCATCATCATCTCTCTCAAGATGATCTTGTGAAGTCTGTTGAGAAGCAAGATTTCAATGTGATGTCATCCTGTGTGCTGGTGTCAGGGAAATGAAATAATGGGATGCATAGAATCAGTCATGTGCTTCACATATTCCTAAGGCAGTGCAGTCTTTTTAGTCTGCCTTCTAGGAATATCCAAAATATGGGACTAAGCTTAGTGAGTTGCTGTCCTCTAAAAAGCAAAAAACAAATAAAAGATTGTTTGATGTGTATTGGACACTCACTTTTCTAAAGCAATGACTTTTTAGTAACTAATTATTCTATTATTAGATGTCATCTGTTGCTGAAAATGGGAATATTACTGCTGGTAAGCCAAATGAAGAGAAAACATACAAAAAGGTAAGTAAGACTTACAACATTTTCATTGCATATTTTTCCATTCATATTGATAATTCAGACCTGTTATAGGTGAAATATATTTCAGATCTGGCTAAATGCAAGAACAAACAAAACATGTTCAATCACTTTATTTTTTTAGGTGCCAATTCAGTGAAATAATAAGACATTTCTACTCACTGCTGAGCTGGCTATTTGAAAGCTTTCTCAGCCCAGCTTCAAAGCATGTGCTCTTGCAAGACTGATAGAAATTCGTTGCTCTTAGCAACAGATAGAACTCAGGGCATAAGCACTGTTGTCAGAAATTTAGTATGAAATTTAGTATGGTAGTTTGAAAGTTCTTTGGTTGTTTTTATGTTGTGTCTGGTCTGCAGACCTACTTTAGTACTGACGTAGTACTAGAGTACTTTGCCAAACAGTATACTTTGCTTTGTTTTTTAAAACAGAAATACATTTTAAGAGAGGACATATTTAATGTTAAAGAATGCATCAGTGCATCAATGATAGCAGCACAGAGGTATTTACATGCTGTAACAGTAGCTGGTTTTGGTTCAATTTTTCTCTCACTAGTTGTGTGGGACCAGTATTATTTAAGTCCACCCAGTACTGCTTCTGACATGGCACAAATCCTTCTATGTATTTCTGGAAATTCAAATCTGGCCAAGCCTAGAAATCATAACCATATTGCATTGGGAGATCACAGTGACTATCATCTCCAAATATTTTCTTGAACCAGTTGTCTGTACTTGTTTTCTACGCCAGTTGAATTCCTTTCCTTATACTATCAGTTTTTCTGTGTTCAGGATTCTATGTTGCATATACCCCATAGATTGGTGTTATCAGTAAATATTACCATTGTGCAACTGCTTGTTTTTATAATGTTAGTAAAAAAAATAATAAGTGTTGATGTCACTGTCTGTCCCTTCAGAGCTAACTGGTAGTATGTCTTTGCCTCATCCTTTCAGTTTTATCAGCATATCTCTTATCTTTTAGCCACATTCCTGATAAACCTTGCACTTTCTGTTCATTCTCATCTCCTCTAGATACTATGTCTATAAAGTTGGTTACAAGGTGAGCCTGGCAAGACCTGTGTTTAACCTAGGCATTTTATGCATTATCCATTTAATTCCCTATTTTAGGTGAGAGATCTTGCTCTGTTGAAGTCTTGTTTACAGTTACCATCTGTCTTTATTATCCACATCACGTTTCTTCAACCTTTTATACAGGTTCTCCATTAACAGTTCTCTAGTCAAGCATTTACACTTGGTTTGTTTAGCTAGAAAATACTTGCAGTTCTGTCCTGTGACTTCCTGGACTACTTCCTCCAGAAATCTGTCTGGGGAAGAGCTTGATTCCTCAGCTAGTGCTTTTTCAGCTACATGGGTAGTTCCAGTTCCTGTCTACCACTGCTCTTAATCTTAGTGGAAACACTTAGGCAAGATATTTGGTGGAGACTGGACTGTGCTTGCTAATGCATTCTCATTGCACAGAGGCATCACTTAAAGATTTTTTTGTGGGGATTTTTTTTACTAAAACCAAAACATAATAAAGGTGAAGAAGGTTGTACTGCTCAGCTTAGAAAAGTAAAGACAAGTGCCTTGTCTTGAATAGTGGCAATTATGTTTTTTACCCTGCTCTGTTTTGACCTCTAACATATAGCACAGGAACAGCTGTATAATGGCTGTTAACATGGGACTGTGCGAGTTCATGAAGCACTGTGTGCCATGAGACCAGTTGTACTGATGTAGATCTTTGACCTGGAATATTTTTACCAGTGATGAATAAGCCTGGTAATCAAAGAAGTCGTGTCATGAAATGTAAGCATGAAAGGTTGCAATGGTGTATAGCTGGAAAGATAATGTGTAACTAATATGTAATTCACTAGCATTGGAAAAGTTTGGTAATGTCAAGTTTTATGTGGGTAATTGAAGGGATTTCTAGTGATTAATTCTCAGACACAATATCCTGAAATGTGACGACAGTTTCAGACTCAACCCCAGCCTAGGTAAAAGGTCACCCTTGCAAAGCAGAGAGAGTTGTGAAGGAAGAGTTAATGTAATCCTGTCATCATCTCTTGTTGCGGAATACATTGGTTCCACATGAGAACTTGATAGCAGTAATACTGTTATAAGCTGTGTAGTTTGGTCTTAACCATAAAATATTCCTTGAGCTCTTTGTCTTTTCACAAAGCAAAATACCAGTTTGCCTCTTTATCCTTTCCTAGCAATTACTAAAGGACTTGCTGATTCAGGATCTGCAGTCACTTTGTAGGAAAATGTACAGGATTCTCTGATGCATGCTGGAATATTTATAATGTTCAGAATAAAAAAAGGATGTACGAACACTGCCCTGCTACATTTTCCTTCATGGAGTAGGGGACATGAGGGAACAATCCCTAATCTTGTGTAAAAAGAAAATAGCCTTTTATTTTAAAAAAGTTGCATTGTGCCTAATGGTATCTGTTGTCCAGTCATCTTGCATAATAGCATGCGAAGATTATGCGTATGTGTGCATATATATATGTATATATGTAAAAATTAAATAAAAGGCAAAAAGTGATGCATGGGAAATGTCTGCTTTGTGATGTAAAATCCAATTACTTGAAAGAGAAAATTTAATTAATATCTTGGCTTAGAAGCATTTTCCTTGTCCCAGATCCAGCTACTAGGATGGTAGCAAGAATGGGACACAGACAGGTCTGTCAAAGCAAATCAAAAGGGTTCAATAAAAACAAAGCAGATACATAAAATGCTCTTGTTGTGGAAGCCTGTTACTAGATTACCGAATTCTCTACTTGTAATTTGAAGACTGCCACACATGAAAATTAGACTTTGCTTCTGTGGTGGTTCAATTCCAGCAAGAAGAAATTCCCACAAGTCTTTCACTCCAGCTGCCCCTTTATGGGGAAGCAGATCCATGAGCGGAAAAAATAAGCCAAAATAACACTCGTGGACTGAGACAAAGGCAACAGAAGCAAAGTTTAAGAAAATGACAATGGCACAAGGAAAGAACAACGACAGGAGTGGACGCGCCACCCCCCGCTTCCTGCTCATCCCTCCGACTTCCCCGCATTAACCCTATCCCAGACAGAACCAGGACAGTTTCTTATTATTATGTACCCTGCAGCTCTTTTGCTTAGTGTATTGCAAGCACTTTACATAACCTATTCAAA
>VZTY01024689.1:49017-88119 GCA_013400935.1 Turnix velox | reverse complement strand
CAAACTATTCTATGATTTGTTAGCTATGCTTCAGAATTCATTGTTCTTGCTCAGGAGTCTTTCTTTTTGTTGCCAGGCTTTGCAGTAGAGGAAGTTTAATGTCCCCATAAAAGGAAATGTTCAACATGGGTAAAAAACTATTTTATCCTTTGGAAAATGCAAAAACCTGTAAATATTACCTGAGAAAGAAATTTTTTAAATCTTTTGATTTGCAGATTTGCATACTTTATTCCACATGTTACTTAAGGGTAGTAATTCAGTTACAAAACAAAATAAAAAAAAAAGCCTTACATGCTCTTTGCAATAAATATAAGTGCTGAAAAATGCTCAACCATCTTAACTTGGTCACCACTGACAGGAGGAGACATTCTTAGCAAAGTTTTTGAAATCACAGTAAAGAAATGGATAAAAATCAGTCCAGGCTAAACATCATAAACTTAAAGCAATACATGTTTTAGTTACATCTTGTCTGAGACACCAGTTCAGCTTGGTGCTAAAAAGTGAGATCACTGACTTCATAAAGTTAGTGCTATTTCAGAAAATACTGCTACTAGCACATAATTTGCCAAATGCAACTTTAGTGGTGTTTATGTTGATTTGGGTTGTTGTATTATTTGATACAAGTCCTGTAGGAAACTCTTTGGTGCTACATTCACAGTTTGTGAAACGTATGTTTATAAAAACCATTAAATAAGCACAGACCTCAATCCTAGTGTTCTTTCCTGGATGTGATGCCTGCATTTAGACAGGCCTCTCCACAAAGCTTAGCAAAGGAGGAAGACAGTATATAATACAGAGGATGTACATTCTGCATGTATATATATATATACACCCAGTTTTCCAGCCCTGAGGCTCTTACAGTCAGAAACACCTTCGTGGAGATTTAAAGGACATTTAAATGCATGCTATAAACATGAACAAATATAGACATCCTTCTACATTGACTCCATGTATATTCCCTCTCACTATAAGTTTGTACATATCGCAGATGTTCACGCTGTGGTTACAGCTGCCAAATAACTTCTTCGTGAGTATCGCTGTTTTGTTTTTTTGTTTTCTGTATCATTTTGGTGGGCTTTCTTAAAGCAGTAGGAGGATGGAAAAAGTTTAAAGAAATTTATGTGTATTCCCCCCAGAAACATGCATGTCTGAATGTAATAGATACACTGAAAAATTCTCTAGCTCTGGAGTTGAAGCTGTCCTTGAGTAATTGTTGGTCTTTTTTCCTTCAGGCAAGTTTTGTGTTTCTCTCTACTTTGTATTAGCCCCTAGTGGTTTTCTGTGCAGTATAGCCCCTGATCCTTGTTGGGACCACATTAAAATCACATTCTCTTTAAAGTCTTGTCAATATTGCTTTAGTAAACTCTGAATTTTAATGCAATAGATACAAGTTCAGAGAGAATAAATATTAGTATAGGAGTTTGCCATAGAGAAGTAAGTAGTATTGTGCAATTGTTTTTTCCATGTGCTTTACACCTTGTTAATTGCCTTTCTCTGCCTCCCTCATCTAGATAGAGTAGTTTTACTTAAAAACAGGTTGCACAATATTCTCCAGTCTCAGACTGTTAGGTCTGTAACTATATTGTTATGGAGTGTGACTTCTGCTGTTTGGTATGATCCTTGGAGAAGACAGTTTATTTAATTAATTTTGCACTGTAAACTGTAGACATTATCTGTTTTTTAGAAGCAGGAGGATAGAGCAGAGAATGTGTGGTCCATGAAAACTTTCAATGTGATCAGTTACGTTGCATTGATCATGCAACAGTTTGCCAACAGCCAGTGGAATAACTTGCTGAACCTAGTGTTAAATATTCAATATTTATGCCTTGATGTATATTTTAGAGCTTTTTCTGTACAACTGTTTTCATACTGAGGTCACTGTATTTTTTTTAGTTTGGTTGTTTAAAGGAATGGAATATCAAATTATTAGCAAGGAAGTCTTCCAATGGTAGCAACAGCTATTTTCCAGATATTATGGCAGGCCTTCTTAAAATGAGCCAGAGTCATATTTAAAGGTCACTATCTCTGGCTAGAAAAGATTGCTTGTGAAGTGCAGAAAATGAAGGCATATTCGACAAGGCTTGCTGAAATGTGAAGTGCTCCTTTGCCTATGAATTGTGCCTGGTAAGTATTTCTTGTACAGCAAAAGCAGTGTCTCTGTTAGAAAGAGTGTTAGTACAAGCAAAGCTTGATCTACCTTTCATTTACCCTGTAATCTGTATTGGTTCTGGCCATAGTATCATAATTGCCATCTTGCTTCAGGAACCTGTTGTCAGGTAGGTGCTGGCTCATGGTTTCTTAAAAGTCAACCCATTTACCTCCTTAGGGTGGGAGCCAGTCTCTTCCTAGGACTCTCCTTTAGAAGAGTTGTTAAGAAACTAGCACACCAGAAGGGAATGTTGTGCTCTGGTGTATAAAATACCTGTTTTTAGCAGTGGATAGAGAGATGGTGTTAGAAACAGTTGCCATGAAAAGCCTCCTGCAGCGGTTTTGCAGGTTTAAGGTGAGATTGCAAAGCAGTTGGACCGAGATTCCTCAGCTGCATTGGGGCTTTAGTCATGGTGAGTGCTCCTGTCTTCTCTGTAATTAACTCTGTTTTTCTGCTTGTTGGAATGTGAGAAGTGTTTGATTGTTTTGCTTGTTTGTGCAGTTGCTTTCAAAGAGAGCAGCTGAATCAGTTTCCTTTCTGATTGATACTGCCACTCAGCGTCAGTATGGGATTCAGTGAATATATTCCATATATACAGAATTGCAAATCATACTGGATTGCATAATATTGTAAATAGCAAGAAGTGATGCATTGGAAAAAAAATATCAGTTCTGCCCCCCTTATTTTCACAAGGCTGTAATTTTTCTTTGAAATGCATGATAGTGATAGTGTTTTTTCCTACTCTGTCCTCTACAGATTGACTTTACATTGCTTATGGTTATACGTTATCTTTGTTTATCAGTGGTATTCCTGAACAATGGAGATAGCAATAGACAGACCTTTTGAAGCCAAATTTACAGACTGAGAAACACTGATGTATAGAAACATGTTGAAAAAGATAACTAAGGCAGGTTATCAGGGGTTCTGCTAAACTCCCTGTGGAGGAGATTATGGAAAAGGCTGTGTAATAGTATTTTCTAAAATATTCCCATGCAAGTGCCAGGGTACTTGATGGAAGGTTCATACATATACTAATAATTCTTATGGGAAATACCAAAACAGTAGCATTTACATATAAGTGGGAATTAGATTTCTTAAGATTTAAAATGTTACATGATTAGGATTTTTTTCCCTGGAGTTTAGTACCTGCAGTTCTATGCATAACAAGTCCAAATTTGTGTGGTAGAAATCTTGCTTTGGGTGCATTCATATAGAAGTTATTAAACATTCATAGAATCATAGAATAGTTTGGGTTGGAAGGGACCTTAAATATCATTGAGTTCCAGCCCCCCTGCCATAGGCAGGGACACCTCCCACTAGACCAGGCTGCCCAGTGCCCTGTCCAGTCTAGTCTTGAACACCTCCAGAGATGGGGCATCCACAACCTCCCTGGGCAACCTGTTCCAGTATTTCTATCCACCTCTAATTTATATCCATTGTTTCTAGTCCTCCCATCCGATATTATGTTAAAAATTCCTTCCCCTGCCTTTCTGTAGGACCCCCTCAGGTACTGATAAGTTACTATGAGGTCCCCTCTGAGCCTTCTCTTCTCCAGGCTGAACAACCCAAACAAAATGAACCTGAAGAGCCCAGAAAGGAATATTAATCCATATAATGAATAGTATTATCTTTATTGGCAAGGACTGCTAGCTGATAGGGCATTACAAGCTCAGGCAGTAGACTCTAAATTCTTATTATATGGACAACATACTGAATTTTTTCTAATCTTCTGATGTCAAAAAGAGTTGATGTACTTTTCTGTCAAATAACAACCACAAAAAAAGGCTAAAAGTGTATACTAAAAATAAGAAGCCAGTGTTGGCAGTGATCGTGCTGAAAGCAAATAGATGAGTTGTGGATAACAAAAAAAAATGGTCAAGAAATAATTGAAAATCAGTTTCTAAACAAATGTATACTGTCCTTTTCAAAACATCAGTGTATTGTGTTTTTAGTATATTCATTATAGGCGAGCGAGCATTCATCAGCACAGTCAGTCTAGTCTCTCTATGGCAGATGGGTATGGCTTCTTGTATTTCCGTTGCTTATAATGAGTGAGATGCTTGTCCATTCAGACTGGTATTTCAAGTGATATGGGTACAGTTTTGATTTTACTTTTAAGACTTAATTCCTTTCCTTTTTGTTCACAATAGAGGATTTTGTGAGGCAGTAGAGAGTTTCTTGTAATTTTTATTTGTCTGTCTCCTGCCTGTTTACAAAATGTCTGTAAATTAGGTATTTTATATCTCCAGGTTCCAGTTACTTTTAACGTAGTTGATACTGTTACATGGTTCAAGGCTTCTTTTCCATCAGTGTTTTTCCATGAGCTCTTCCAGAAATTTCAGGGATAATTGTTTTACAGTGAAGATAAATGGGTATTGGATATACACAGTAAAATATTTGCCCTGCCTGCATAATCTGCTTGAGTTCTGAGAAATTATTTGCACTGGACAGTTAAAAGCCTGTGCAACTCCTGGGACTAATCAGGACAGGACTTGCTGTCTTGGATGCATTTGCAGTCATCAATCTGTACCTCTAACAGCTTCTCTTGAATATGGTTGATTTTTTTTTTTTAATTTTTTTTTTCTTGGCAAAAGTTTCATGATCTGTTTTAGATGGGAGAGCTGTCACACCACACAAATAGGACTCTCTTCATTAGTTTGAGAGATTAACTCAAAACTCAATTTGCATTCTGAGGGCTTAAAAAGTACATGGAGAGTGGAGAATTGTATCTTCACATGGAGCTTTTCTCTGGCTGATAAGAGAAGCATTCTATACATTACATTAACTCATAACTTTCATATTCTTGGGAGTATGTGACACTGTCATTTAAGACCAGAAAAAATGCAGTGTTTAAAAAATGTGATTCCTGGAATTGAAAACTACCTGAAAAATCAAATACTTAACTCTTCATATAAGGAGGGGGAGAACCCAGGAATATGTAAGCCTTTATTTTTTCCATGGTAGAGCAAAGTGAAGACTTCAAAATAACTTTGCTAAATGCTGCTTTGCTAATTCGTGGAATCATAATGTTTGTGTTGTTTTATAGGGTATAGGACCAGTGTAAGCCTTTCGTTTTGGAAAAGCTGTACACAGTGTGGAAATGGAGAGAGTACAAGCTCTTCTGCCTCTTTAAAATGTGTTGGAATAAATGTGTCCTTTTGAAAGGTTTTTTGCATATTTTTCAGATGAGTGACTCTCTTGAGCTTTGTGCTTTTTATTACATAATATTTGTGTTTTTAAAGTCCTGAGTTCTGTGTTTTCTACTTATAGCCATGTAAAATCCAAGAGATTTTTCTGTTTTCTAAAGGTCTGTCCCCCACCTTTCATATGGAGGCTTAAATATATAGTCATTTGAGTAGAAAATACTTTCTTTAGTACCTTTAGAATTCAAAGTCATTGCTACTTTGTATGAAGTTATAACTTCCCAAGAAAATGCTGGCACAAACGTTGGAAGCTGTTAGTTTTTGGAGCTTTGGTTCAAATTACTCATTTTCTCTGCTTTTCTTATTTTGCTTCATAGTTAGAGGCGAGTGCACAATAGAGTCGTGAGGCTGAAGGGATTCTGGCAAAAAGGCAATGACTTAGAAACAAGACTATGCCTTTTTCAGAGAGGGGGGGAAAGTACGTTAAACTAGGAAACAATTTTAGGGCCTGTGTCTTGTTTTGTCATTTGCCTCTGCAAACTAGTAAGTTCTGGCACTTTCATGCACCAGCTTCTGCTAATTTACAACATGTATGCATATATCTTAGTATTTGTGAAAGTTAAGGTATATTATGTCTTGTTGATAGCTGAAGAGGACTGATTGTAAATATCTGACTGTGAACATTATGGACAGACCTGATAGTTCTACAACAGGTAACACTGAAATCCTCAGATTAAGAAAAGGTTTATATTTCAAAATAGCACTTTTTGCGCTATTGGAAATAAATATATTCTGCAACTTTCATTGAAAGAGGAGGCATTTATTTTTTTCTTATGAAAACAGTGTTTGAGTTCAAATTTGTCTGGACAGGTATTTATGTGTCATACAGGCATAGTTGTGTTAAAGCAGCTTATGAGGCTGTTTTAGCAAGTAGTGTTAAATCTGCAGTTATATTCATATTTCAAGAAGAGTCCATTTTTATCTGCACATTGAAGCAGTAGAAAGGTAATGATGATTTTAAAACTTCTCATAGCAGCATATGGATGCAGCATTTCACTGTCTAGGAAGTGTGACTAAAACTCCCATCTCTTTCCAAAAATTTGGTCTGGCTTTGGTTTGTAAAATTTTTTTCCTCTTCAGTGCTGGTTGAGGAAACATTCAATGAGCATCCCAGCTGTCTGCGTGTTGAAGGCAGATAGGCAGTAGAGTGAAATGGTTTTTACATTTCCAGTCAAAATCCAAATCTTTATAATTCACTGATTTAATAAACTAAGAGCTTGCATAAAGTCAATTATTCCAGTATTTAAAAAGAGAAGCCACTTACACCCACGTGGTCTTACTCACTTTGCTAACCCAGCCTTTTGAAAACAGCCATGGTAAATATTTATTTAGTTGCCATAATACAGTTAGGGGTATGTCTTGTGACCTCAGCAGTTAGACTGAACTACTCTACTGCTTCTAAGAGGTTTAAGTCTTTAGTTCAAATGGTAAAGATTTATGCCTTTATATCTCAAAGCCTATTTCTAAGGGCTAATCCTGGCACAATTACATTTTGGGTTTTATAACTGTTGTACTGTCATCTTTCTTGTATAAGTTGCTGTCGAAGCACATGGCAGGTCACGTGTAATGTATGGTTGAGAGCAACACTAGGTTTTGCTAGTTAAGTTATTTCTGTGTGGGACTTGGAAGGGCTATGCTGCTGCATATCAGAAGCTTGCCATCAAATCTGCTGATGAGTATTCTCTCATGGCTGAATAATCAAAAGTTAGCATGTGATTTGGGAGTAATCTTTGGAATTAATCTGTTTTGCTTGCCAACGTCAAAAACTTGAAAACTTTGATGCTTAGTTTTCAGATTGTTTTTAGTTATAAATTTTAATTTTAAAATGGAAGAAGACCACCTAAATATGGTTTTGCTGGGTTTTGATTATGTCTTTATACTCCCAAGTCAGAGACAGAGTAACTACTTTCAAGTTCATTGTTGACCTCTGAGATCACTCTCAGTCATTTGTGATAAGGGATCAAGCTGACTCTGCAAAACAGTTAAACACTTTCAAAGCTTTTGCTATTGTTAGGTGATAACTGAAGCTTGATGAGAATGATTGGCAGAATGACATGCACCCATCATTTCTTTTTTTTAATTCTTTTGTAAAATATCCTGAAATGTAAAATAGGGTGAAGTGTTCTCAACAGAATGCAGACTGTGACAAAAACTTTGACGATGCAAACTTTCTCACTCCTGAAGCTGAATCAATTGGAAGCAGCAGCCAGAAAGGGAAAGTGGGAATACTATTATCTGAAATGTTTAGTAGCAATGATCCGCATCAAAATTAGGAGTAAAATTTATTGATGCTTTTTGTCATTCCTTTTGCAGAGTAATTTTCATAAGTGCACCACAGTCTTATCTTGGAGCAAGAAAACAAGGCACAGACTGCACTGAGGTTCTGAAGCAAGTTGATCTGGCTAATGCTTTATTGCAGAGATTTATTTCTTAATCTGCGCTCAAGATTTTGAAGTTCAGTCTGTTTTTTTAGCAGGCTGATTTAATTTTTGTTTGGTTTAAGAATATACAGAAGAGGAGGAGTGCTGTAATTAGAGCTTACTGGTAGCTTTTGGCAAGTCCTGAGTTATTTGTGCAGTAGTATTGTCCTGAAAGAAGGATGCATTTTGAGGGAGGGGAAATGGGAACAATGTTGTGCTGATTTGCTTGTGTGGGCTAATATGACTCATTTAGAATTAACCCCTTGAAAAGTTTGAATTTTTTTTTAAAGGAAAAACTGACAGGCTTACATTGGGTTTCAAATCAACTTAAATTGTCAAAGTTCTTAAAGTCTTCCTTCAATCCATAGGTCCCTATAAATTCCCCATGGTTTTGGATCAGCAGTTTACAAACACTGCCTGGACTAACGATCAGGGAAATCAATGTCTGAGTCTTCCTGATGCTGCTTTTGAACAGTTTCATTGATGGCAAAGTAGAAATCACTGTCAGGCCTCAAGACTGGAGTAGAACCATTCTAAAACATAAAACATACAGAAGACATAGTGTATTTGTTAAAAATACTTGGGAAGCTTCCCTAGTTTTGAATGAAAGAATTTTTGTCCTGAAACTTGCTGGTGATCTGTTACAAGAAACTGAACAGGAATGTCTTGGTTACGTGAGGAAAATGAATACCTGTATTGGGAATTTTTTTCCTATCTTTAAAACAAACTAATAAATGAAGCTGTCTGCTGGCTGGCTAGTTGCATATTAAATTTAACATTTGTGAATTCATAAATAATTCTGCTTTTATTCTGTGAGTCCATAAGATTAATTTCTATACAACTGTTCCTAGTTAGTAGAGAAGTCAGTCGTTTTAATGATTTAAGCTAAATGGAATAGCAGTACTTGCATACTGGTCTGCTCCTCTTGATGAAAATGTTTTTTAAAACTAAACTGATGTTTTCCACAAGTCTAGTTTCTTACCTGTGTTAGTAAAATATGCTTTCAGTGACATCTGACTTACTGTTCTCACTCTGTGCCAAGCTGGGCTTCATATTACTTTTTTTCCAAAACAATTTTGGTTTAAAAAATTTTTTTGCATACTGACCCTAGCTACTGTGCTTCACCCTAGCTGTGTGTTTGGATTTCCCTGTGAAGGCTCCGTATCTTTGTGATTCATCTACCATCTTTTGCCCTTAGACTTTCAGAGTAACATTGCATGCTCTCTCTAAAATACTTACAAAATATTGTGTGTCCAGAATTGTAGGATTCTACTCATTCATTGTAGGTGAAAGCTTACATTGTTGTGGAAGTCTTATCCCTGCCTGCATGCTGAAGAATTGGGTGGAGGAGAATATAGCATTTAATAGTGTTGGCTTTTATTAATGACAAATCAGCTGGTGCTTTTGCACCTAGGAGGGTATAATGGAGCGCCTCCCTTAAAACTCAAGCTGTGTGTAGGAACAAGAGCAGCTGTTTGAAATGTCACAGCAGCCTGGGTGCTGGCCATACAAGGAGCATTCTCCTTACAAAGATAGGTCTGTCTGATTCATGTGTTGCCTCTGTGTTAAAGTTCATGGGGCTCTTTTTCTACATGTGTTTAAACTTTGAGGTGTTTGAAAGCCTCTCTAGATACTGGAGTTGTAGAAAGGAAGTGGGAAAGAGGAAAAACAGTCTTATTGAGTGTTTCAGCAATCATTTGCCAAATCACATTTTGGGATTCATTTCTATTTTAAATACTACAGTGGCTGCCAAAGCTGGCACAGTGATTCCCTTTGGAAAGGGAAGGAGTCTTCATTACTTCTCTGCGGAGGAGGGACATAATTTTCCTGTTGCTTTGTTTTTCCTTTTGTAGTGAACAAAGAAGTTTCAAGGGAGAAAAGCAGAAAAAGCCATTTTTCAAAGCTTTTTCTAAAATTTTACAAAACACTGGTTTTGGTTTACACTTTAAATGTGGTTTCCTCTCTTCTCTCATATCCTTTGCATAGCTTTTAAAATAGTTTGGTTTAACTTTATTTTATAGGAATGTGTTCTTTCCTCAGCTAGTACTGTTCAGGGTATTGTTTCCTTGATTATTTCCAAGTGCATTGAAGCACGAAGTGGTCAAATTCAATCACCAAACAAATGGTCAGACTTGAAAAAAGGAAAGCTGATTAGAATCACCAAAAATACCTGAGGCTACACGTAGAATAATATCTGTGATTAAATAACTAAAGCCTACAGTTGTGGAATGATAAGATGGCTGAACAGGAAACTGAAAAAAAGAAAAAAAACAAACAAACACGGGAGCCAAAGAATATCTGGATTTTCTTCCTGCCTTTGTCATGCTTCACTTGTAACCTTGGAAGCTGAGACAAAGAGATTAAGAAACTTGCTCATTCTTAAAATGGAGATAAGATACATTGTATAACTTATTTTAGTGTCACTCCTCTGCAAAGTGCTGTAAGCGAAGTGCATTGAGTTTTTTATTGTGCCTAGCTGTTCTCCTTATCCATTTTTTTAAGCTGTTGCCTTTCCAGCTTATTTCGCACCTGCACTCTCAGAAGGATGTCAGGTGTTGTGGTCAAACTAGACAATTAATGAACTTTCATCAGAATGCAAATAATCTCCACTACATGAGCTTTCTTGCAAGTCAGAGTATGCAGGAGATGGCTGGCTTTGTTTTTTCAAGTAAGCTCTCATTTTTCTCAAGGAATATAAACCAGGAATTCAAGATTGTGGAATTAAAACATTGGAAAGTATTCTTGGCAAATTGGTTGACTGTGAAATAGTTACAAGGTCTTATTTTTTAAATCTGAAGGTGACAGTTGCGTTCTACACTTAGGGCTTTTGTTTTATAGGCTCTCTGGCTATTCATGTGCTGTTTATATTAGTGCAGCTTATCTGTAGGCAGTGCAGGCACATTTAGGAATCGTAAGATTGTGGAGACATATAATGGCTAAGGATGAATTGCACAGCTGTAGGCACTATTTATACTTCCATATGTAGAAAATAGTCTGTATCATGAAATAGGCAGAGCTCAATATTCTACGTTATTTTTCATGGGTCTTATAACCTTGGTGAGGTTCTTCAGCACATCCATATCCTAAGAAGAAAAAAATTGTCCATTACCCATTGAGGAAATGAGAAGAGAATGCTCTATAGTTGAGAAAGAAAAGAAAATGCAGATAAGCTTAAGTAAAATGTTTTAAAATCTTAATAAGGAATTCTAGAAACCCCACATAAGATTTCTGGCCTGAGAGTAGTTCCTAAATATGCAAAGGGAAGCTGTAAGAATTTAGATATGATAAAAAAAATGAAGAAGTTTATAGAATTCAAACAATGCATATCCAAGCCCACAACTATTTGTAAAAGAACCATTTAAAGCAATTTCCAACTTTGTAAAAATATGTAAGGAAAAATAATTATAATTTTAATAATCACATCTCAACCAAAGTGCTCAAAGGGAGAAAGATGTTTGTTCTCTGTAGATGTGTTAATGATGGGAATCTCTTAGAAGTCAATTTTAAAGGACAAAAGGACAAACACAATTATGGGATGTGTAAAATGGAAATTAGGCACTGGGACAGAAATGGAATTGCTTCAAAGATGAGAAGCTAGGATAAATTAAGAACTCCCAGATACCATCTTCAATATACTGGAATCGAGTATCTCTGACCGTTACTTTGAAAAACTAATGAGAGGAACCATAGGAAACTGCAGACTCACTCATAGTTTGTGTATCTTGCATATAGATTGTGGATTGTTTCATGTTGAACCCCCTACTTTGTAGCAGAAAAATTTCATTATATTACTTTTAGTTAAAATATCTCTAAAGGCCTCTACATCCTCTGAGATTTAGTTGCAACACTGTAGTTGTAGTTTGTTCCATTTTCTCTCATAATGCTCTAAAATGTACAAGCTTTCTCTGTCTCTGATGGGAATGGGGGGATAGGTTTAGGGGTGAATTATAAAGTAATTTGATCAAGGGCTCAGAAGATGCAATCTTTCCTCTTTTCTTCCCTTGTAATGTCAACACTGTGGTTTTTAAAAAATAATAATTTGCACATATGCTCTGAAATTCCAGCTTTGGCTCTGACTTGTCCTAAGCTGTTACCACTTTGTTGGGGTTGATCTGACATGGGTTACTATTTGACAGCTCTTGTCCCTCTAAGAAACTAACTTCCAAATTATATGTCACTAAAGCTTGATCAAAAGATAAAGCTTGAACTAATAAGATGAATAATTTACGAACATCAAGGAGAAAATGGAATGGGGCAAAGCTGAGAGCCTGAAGCACTGATGTGTTCCCAAAATCTTTTCTTTGGATGACTGTTGTTGGCCACTGCACACTCCTCATTACCTCTACTGTTTCTTAAAATGAAGCCATTTATTAACCAGATATGGGGGGTTTTTTAATAGCTTTTTTTTCAGAATATTTACTTTTTAATTTTTTTTTTTTTATATTCATGATGTTCTTATACCTGTCACCCATTCCCTGAACACGATTGTGCTTTTTGTTGGTGCAGAGTGATAAATTCCCTCTAGACCAAGTTGGCATCCACAAGGGGATATTATCCCTTACCTGTCAGTCAGCCTTCAAGCACAGGTTACTGCCTCATATCCAAGAGGCAGAATTGGTTGATCAGAGTACAGAGAGAAGCAGACTAGTTTACTGTTAAGGTCTGAAATATCTTAAACTTCACCTTTGGTCTGAAATGAGCTTGCACCATCATTCACATTCTCGCTGGAGCTGTAGCTTGATCAGTCACTACATCTGACAAGAGCTAGGTTTTACTTCTTGACTTCTACATTCAGACTACTTCCAAATGATGGTTTGTATTTTTTTTGGTGTTCTTCAGATGACTGATAATGTGAGAAAACAATACATGGTTACAGTAGGAAAAGCTATCAACCCACTCTTTAAGACAGTTGTTAGGCAGAGTGAACAGCAGCTGACTGTGTCTCCTCATTTGACAGTATACCTCCACTGCATAAGAACAAGCAGGGGGTTTAGAACTCGATGATCTTTAAGGTCCCTTCCAACCCAAACTATTCTATGATTCTGTGATTCCCTGTTAGGCTTCTGCAATTCTTTGTTTTGAGAAGAGCCACTTTAGTGTGTTGCCATCATTTGAGTGAAACTTTTAGGAAATATTTCTCTTAAACATTTAGATGGGTTTATACATGTATGTTTGTCTGATCGCATATTTAGCTTTTTCCACTTTGTGTGCTTTTGTCCAAGAATGTGCATTCAGGGAGGTGGTGGAAGATTTCTAGCTGGCTCAGCAGCCCAACGGGGCCCTGCTGTGGAAAACCTGCATCCTCTAGATTCTTTTTAAATTGCACCGTGTTAAGTGATTTGTGATTCCAGTCTGAAAAGCCCTGCCACTACCTTAGAATTCTTGAAAGTGAGACAAATAGTTTATTGCTGCCGTGGTTAGAGAGACATTGTGTGAAATATGCTGCAAATTTAGCTCCTGATTTCACAGCAACAGCCTTACTGTCCTTCAGCCTGACTGTCCTTGCACAAAGGTGCCTGCATCAGGTCTCAGTCCTATAGTTTGCTTCTGCTTCCTGGGATGATAGGAGAGGTAAGATAGCTTGTGCTGTGCCGTTCATGTTAATTTAAATCTCTCCTGTTACACAAACTGTAAGCATTACCCCAGTTACTATGTACAGACACTTGAGTGAGATAATCTAGCTGTAGTTGCCTGGCTCTCTATGTAGTCACGTTGCAGTCTGGGCAGCTCTGGCATGCAGAAGCTTTTAATGATGATCTCATCAGTGTTTCTTGATTCACTTGCTCTGAAGCAATAATTGTGAATATTTGTTTTGGACTAATAGGTTTTTTTAATAAAATATGCAGAATGTCACTCACTTTCTGAAAAGACTGTAATATGACGTTTGCAACAGCTAAAAGCCTGCAACAAGTGACAACTCAACAAAACTTGGAACTTTACTGGCAAAGGAGTATCACTGTATTGTACTGGTTGCTCAATGACAATGAAATTGTGTGTGGTGTAGCACTAGATAAGTCCAAACTGCAGTGATTTAAATACAAAGATAGTGTGGGCAATCAGGCTTTTACATTCCATAAAGCTTTCCATCAAAGGAATGGAAGGTTTTGCAGAGTACTTTGCATAGTTTTGCTTTGTAATGATACCTGATCAATCCCTGTGAAGATAAAAATAACTTAGTGGATGTGGAGTGGGAAATAAGTTATTCATAAAAGTACTTCTTTAGTAAATGTTTTTATTAAATTAAGAAAAACAGAAATACAATCCTAAAGAAGTTTTTTAATAGGTTTTTATAAGGTAATTTGAATTGAGAAAAGATGTCTCTAGTGATATTAATATAATTAAATATTTATGATACTGTAAAATCATATTTTCCATGTGCTTACTCAAAGCCTAGCATATTTTCTATGTTTTTGTGTATTTCTAGTCTGAGATTTGGAGTCATGGGTAAAAGAATGAGTCTCTTGTGTGTCCAACCTCTTAGAACCTCTTTTGCTCTTTTCCTGTTGCACAGTTTTCCCAGGAGTTGGTCAGTTACAGCAGAGTAATGTGTATTTACTCTCTGGACCCTAGTTAGCCATGATTCTTGGGGTATTATAGGATTCCCCTCTGTTTTATTCAATGTAGAAGGCATTGAAAGAATCATTTTGAAGGACACTTTTCCCTAGAAAGATTGTGTAGGAGTTTAATACCATTTCAACTGTGTGACTGTCTTAGGGGAAAATGTTAAAACTGCAGATCTGCAGGAACAGAATCTGAGTT
Source organism: Turnix velox (assembly GCA_013400935.1). Taxonomy (NCBI): domain Eukaryota; kingdom Metazoa; phylum Chordata; class Aves; order Charadriiformes; family Turnicidae; genus Turnix; species Turnix velox. The sequence goes on along the minus strand of VZTY01024689.1, from coordinate 73,588 downwards.
TTTCTTTTTTATACTAATATTTGGTTTTAAGCAGCCAGATTAACTAAATCTAGATTAGAAACCAAGCTCTTCACTGGTGTTTGAATGCATTCCTGATGATCTGTGATTTTCACCTGAGAATGTTGTCTGTGGTGATTTTCACCTGAAAATGAAAGCCTCCTCTGAAGTCCAGGCAGCCTTTTAACCTGGTTTAAAAGGAGTGAATTGTTTTAGGTGTTATAAACAAATTAAGAAGACCTTTTGTGTGTTACAGTTTGAAGAATCCTACAGTGTTGCAAGTTCACACTAAAACTTTCTGCTTTGATGCTGAGTTCCTACAGGCAGCCATGGAATCAAAGAGAATGAGAGGAATTCTGTTGTTTATATCACAAGCAACGGTTGCCAGTGAGATTCTTGATTGCCATTAGTAAGGTTATTTGACTTAATGGTCACAACAAACTACAAATTGCATGCATACAAAAATGCTGTATTAATAAAGCATGTCATCAAGGCCTATGCATCTCTCATTATTTATCCCGCACAGTGGCTGCACAGCATCAGAAAACGGGTCCTTTCAAGATCGTAACTTGTCATGCTTTGATAATGCTGTCAGAAAAGCCTAAACACAACAAATCAAAGTCTGTGAAATGATGCATGGCTTCATGCTTCTGTAATTTTGTAAAAGTACATGTAGCTTTCCATTCTTCCACTCCGAAGAGCCCTTGAAGTATGTCAGGTATTTATAGCTTTGGATGCCTCACTTGTACATGCGGGAGTTAATGACTCACACCTTTTCCAAACAATTGAAGTGGTTCGTGAATAGAGGAGAAAACATTACTTCCTCTGCTCAAGTTCTGATTCACATTCTGATTCACTTTTGTTTGTTGTCATGTGGTAAATACCATTTGGCATATTTACTCCTAGGTCTAGTTACCCTGCAGCAGTACTTTTCTCTTTATATATCTTACTTCTTTTCCTTCTCTCAGCTGTAGCATGAAACAGCATCTAAATTATTCAAAAAAATAATAGCTTAGTTCTTCCTTCCAGCTTCCCTCCTCTCCCCAGCTGCATGCTTTTGCTTCTTCCTGTGTCACCAGCACCTGTGAGCCCTCCACTGAACTTGATTCAACTTGTTAAAGCAAGAGAAAATTAATCCAGTGAAGAAAAGATGGTTTTAGCAATAGATTTGCAATTCAAATTGGCTCAGTGAGGAGGCTCCTAAACATCAGAGCCAGCATGAGGAAGGAAGTCAGACTGGCACAAGGAATGTAATAAGGAGGTATCTATGCAATATCCCTTGCATTAACAGCAAGCTATTAATGTTGCTCAACTATAACTTTTGGTTTTTATGTTGCTTTTTATCCCTGAAAGAGCTCATCTGGGTCGGATGAACACAGGAGTGGAGCATGTGAGAAGGTAATAGAACAGGCTGCAGGGTTAGAAGAGAAGGAAATGGCGTGTTAATTTCTGGTTGTTGCTGGCCATGTAATCCTTTAATTGTGACCTCAGTCTACACCCTCAGTCTCAGATTAGTGTTTTGGTGGATGTATTGCATAAGTCTTGCACTACTCCTCTCATCCTTTGTCTCTGACTTGTTCTGTACTAGCACATGTACACAGAGCTGTGTGAAGAAATGAATGCTAAAACATCTGGGAATCTGCTGAGTAATGCTTATTTAGCTTTAGTCACTGTTTACCCAAATCAGTTCAACCTTTGGCTATGCAGAAGGTTGTCAGCATCACCGAGAATCAATTGTATGTGTTTTTTTTCCTCTTCTCAGCCATCTTGGTGTTCCCATCTGATCAGTTTGTCTCCACCTCATTTGTGCTGAAAACATGCTCATAGTCCTGCATGGGAAGCAGGTCATGGAAATGTGGGTGTAATACCTGGGATGGAGGAACAGGGGAAGGGATGGAATAGAGTGTGAGCACTGCTTTATGACTTCCCCCCACAACAACTTGTGTCATATCAGCTGAGAGAGCAGCAAGTCTGCAGAATGTACATGCAGCACCATGACTTAGGAGAGCTGAGTGGGGAGGTGACAATGTTTTGAGTTGAATTTATCACTAAAAATACTACTTATATACACTCTCAGATTATTTTTGTACCTTTCTGATGCTTTTATTTCAATGAAGCAGTTGGAGATGCAGTCAGTAATTCGTTGTTTAAAAATGCAATGAACCATTTATAGGCTAAACGAGCATTTGTGATAAAATGTAGGATGTGGTTAAAGTTATTTTCAGTATTTGGGGTTAGTGAACAGCATGCTTTGAATTCTGAGTCCTGTGTAGTGCTGTGAATGTTATCTGTCCCTTGCTAAAGAATTCCTAGTGCTTTAGATGAGATCTCTTCAAGATGGTCCACTTTGCTTGGGTTTTGTTACCCAATCTGTCTTCATTCTGTTCATTCCTCTTCCTGTTTTTCCTCCTCCTTCCATAAATAGTTGAATGCAGTCTATTTCCCTATATGTAGTGCTTCTATTTAAATGCACCAGTGGCACTTACTCATTTTTCACACCCAAACAACTCGGATTCATTTCCCTTTTTCTTATTTTTTTGCTTTTGACTGATTATGTTGATCTTAGGGTTAGCAATTTTCTGCTTCAGTAATTCCTCAAATTTCAAATTTGAACAGTCAAATCAATACTATAGGTAGTCTTGCAAAATAATCTTGTAACAACATCGGTAGGAAACTACCGATCTTCCACTGCCCAAAATAAACTAATTTACAAACCTAAAACTTCCCCACCACATCCTGCACAAATATCTATCTTCACACTTAAATAAAAATATTTGAAATATTATTAGATTCTTGTGGGTTCTTTAAATGGAATAACTTTCTCTTGCTCTCCCAGACTTTTAAAAAATTTGTAATTCAAACCCTAAAATGCTTTCCCTGTGCTGTGATCTAAGTAGACCACACAGATTGCAGTATGTACGTTGAAAACATAGGGCAGGGTTGTGCTGTAATAGAGTTTAAGAAGTCTGGAGCTGAGCCATCTATAGACTAGATGGATTAGGAGCATGACAACTGGAAGCTGTTTCTTTCTGTCATTCTTCTCTACAGCATTTGAAGTAATATTCTTCATGCCTCCAAGCTATGCCTTAGGGGAGCCATTTAAGTTCACTCCTCTCTTTCCACAGAAGTGAAGTTTATAATCAAGTGCTGCTAATAAAAGAGAAAACATCTGCTCTTTAATGTTGGAAAACATGAGCTGATTTTGTCTTCAGAGTATTCTGCAAGTGTGTTGCAATTCTGGAGAAAAGAAATTATTTAAATTTTGGGGATTTAAACTAATGCTGCATACTGTTTGAAATTTTCATCTTGATCGAGTGAGGAGTATGACAGAAAGTATTTTAATTTCTTTTATATACTGAGAAAACAGTTTGTTGAAGTACCTTCTCACTTGTGTTCTTCTTCTGTATACTAGCAGTGAAACTTGTTAAACTGTAATCCCTTCCTTCAAAACTGGTCTTCCTCTGAGGCTGCACTACCCTTCAGATAATTTTCTCTGTCTTTCTAGTATTTGAAATTACTCGTTTTTCACAAGTGAGGTTGTAACGTTGCAGCTGATGGTTATTCTCACTACTTTTGAATTATTAATACAAATCAGAATTAAAAGTCTATCTGCGTACCATCAGGTTCTCATAGAAGTTTTGTTTCAAAAACATCATGGCAGGATTATTTAGCTGTTTCATTCCAATGTGCCAGATCTGTTCACTACATATTAACAATTAAATTCATGACAGTAAATATCTGTTGCAGTGGTTGTATTTTGATAACTTTTTCATTCTTTTGTTGTTACATATGCATAATCTATTAATGGATTATCCTATATCTGTATATTGATGACTTCAGTTACCGTCTTCCAGATGGTAAATTAGGTAGCAGTTTCTCCTGATATGGGAGATGAACTTAGTGAATTCGTTTTTCTGTTGACTTAGTCTAATCCCAGAGCCTCATAAAAAATTACCACCCTGCAATTATGTCTCTTGTAATGTCAAAAAAGTAATTTTTTTGAGAGACTTAGACTTCTATGAGAGCCTAAGAAAGAGGGTATAAAATTTCTCCCCAAATCTGGTCTTCAAAACTGAATGCGAGCTATTAGTGTGTATTCAAGAGATGTGCTGTTGCCAGGGTATGAAAATTACTTCCCTTTTTCTTTTCAGAAATCAAAACTGAAGTGACCAATTTAATACGGTACAAGCATTTTCTTTCCTTTGACTTTTACTTGGGTGGGGGTAATTAAGTGATTCTGTGAGAGTTTAGTGAATATGTGATCTGTAAATTAAGCAACTCTTCCTCTGTAGATTTATTATATTCTAAATTTTAAAATACCCAAACTTCCTCTGAAAGCTTGGAATAATTCTCAAAAGTAATGTATCCTTGGATCAAACTGCCTAAATATCCACATGCCAAATGTAAATAAATATCTTAATGGTATGGTTATGGATAATTTATCCATTAGATAATACAGGAATGGATCTGGTATCTGTTCAGTTGGATTTTTTGTGATGTTGTTTATCCCTTTGGTGCTAGTAAGGGAAATGGAACTGCTTGAGGTCACTGGAGAACTTTAAGTGTAAAAATAAGACCTGAGGTGGAAGCATAAATCTATTTATTTGTTTATAGAAAAGATGGGATAGATGTTTTTGCAGTGAAAAATGTGAATTTCATGACTGAAATTGTACACGCAAAAAATTTCCTAAGCTACCTCACATATTTTTTCCCCCAAAGAGTTGAAATAGATTTTATTAAACCTTTCGACTTGGAATTATTTAGCATGATAGTGTTGCACCAAATGGAAAACTGCTGTGGGATATTTTCATTTCTTTGAAAAGAAGGGTTTGCTCCTCTCCATTTGGGGCAGAAAAATCCAAGTTCTAGGAAATATGAAACTTATCTTTTTTTAATCATCTCTGTAGAGAGCTTCAGTTACATTTTTGTTCTTCATTTCCCTGTTCTAGTTTGTTCCCACCACCAGCATCCATTTCTGTTGCCATCCCACCATGGTCTTTGGCACCTCTCCCAAGGAGGAGGTAGCAGGGCTGTAGCTGGGTGGAGATGCTCAAACAAGATCTGTCTGTCCAGGTGATACCTCAACCCTGCCAGGTCTTTCTGTCTTAACCAGGATGTGCCTTTTGTAAAAATTGTAGATTTTACAATGCATTTGTAGTCTTGACTCTTTGGCAGGTGTAAAGGGAGTAGGCATAATAAACTTAATTTTCTTAGGGGCCAACATGTGTACTAGTGGAAATTAGCACAAAATTAGCACAATTCTTATAATTTCTGGAAAGTTTTTGTTGTATCACGCCCAGTTCAAGTTTTTACATAAGTATTAGTGTAAGATTTGGAAGAGTGTTTTCTCTAAATCTGTTTCTATGGTCATAAATAACTTCTATGGTCAAAAAAAAAAAGTGGAATGATATGTTAAGAAATTAAAGTTACTTCTTCTGCATAGTTGTGAAGTAATATTAAAAGCATGAAGCTTGTTTATTAGTGACTGTCCCAGCGGTACTTAACCATGTTCAACAGATGCAGTTCCTTGATTGTCTCAATCTGACCTCAGGCAGGCCTGCCAAAGACAGGGGATCTGGGCAGTTTTAGTGCTTGTGCAGATGGAAGCAGCTAAATCAAACTCCTCTTCTGGCTGGAAATTTTCTCCTGTGGGGGATTAGTTTCCAGCCAGATTGGGATCCACATCTATCCAGCTGATTATACAACCCACAAGCACTTTCATCAGCTCCAGCTGGGAACGCATGGACAAAGAAGTAGGAGCCATAGTCCCTTCAACCAGAAGTGCAGATTTTTATCTTCTTATGCAGATTGTAAATCTGCACCTTAAGAATGTTTTGTTAAAAATGCTGATTGGCTTAGAAAGGCTCGTCTGCTTACATACTGTTCAAAGAGACAAAGATAAAAAAACTCATTGCTTTAAACATATTAGAGTGTGCAGTAATAGACTATTTTGAAAGAAAACTTATTACTCCATAAATTAAAGATGTCAGTGCAGAAAAACCCGTTTTGTGCTTTTGTAGGGTAAAAAACCCTCAGTTGTTCTTGCTTTGTATGAACTGCTGTGTTCATAAGGCAGAAATCTCATTTGATTTTTAACTTCAGATTAAAACTTGGGTACAAATGTCGAGACTTGAAACACACCAGGAATTACATATGTCAGTATAACACAACATAAATATGGTTGATTAAACTGTGATTTTGTGTTCAGAGTTCTTTTTATTGAGTTAGGTAATTATGCCTTCTGTCACTCTAGATTCTTAACTTCCATTTCAGTTGATTGTCGTAGAATCATATTGTTGGAAGGGACCTTCAGAGGCCATCTACTCCAACCCCCCCTGCAGTGAGCAGGGACATTCTGCATTAGATCAGGTTTCTCAGAGCTTCATTAAACCTGGCCTTGAATGTCTCCAGGGATGGGGGCTCTACCTCCTCTCTGGGCAACCTGTATCAGTGCCTCACCACCCCGATGTGGAAGGGCTTCTTCCTAATGTCTTATCTAACCCTGCCCTGCTCTAGTTTCAAACCATTACCGCTTGTACTGTTGCTCCATGCCGTGGCAAACTGTCTCTCCCAGCTTTTCTGTAGACCCTCCACTGTGAGGTCTTCCCAGAGCCTTATCCAGGCTGAACAGCCCCAACTCTCTCAGCCTGTCATTGTAGATGAGGTGCTTCAGCCCACTGATCATCCTCTTGGCTCTCCTCTGGACACTGTCCAACAGTTCCATGTCCTTCTTTTGCTGAGGGCTCCAGATTGGCCACAGTTCTCCAGTTGGAGTCTCATGAGAACAGAGTAAAGGGACATAAGATTGTTTAGGTTCATCTTAAGGAGTGCATGGAGAAGGAGGTGATAAGATGCTAATCATAGTGGCACTCCTCCACAAGCGACAAGACTGTTTCCTGGTTTGCATATTTTCAAGATCAGATTTAATATACTGCATTGGTTTCTATTTCTCATTGCTTAAGAAAGCAGTGCTTAGGCTGGTTTGGCACAGTAAGGTTTTGGCTCAGCTGTTTTCACTCCAGCATTTCATCTTGCCATGGCATACTCAGTCTCAGTATTTGCTTGCTGTGCTCAATAACTGAGATTAGGAAGGTACTGAGTTCTTACTCCATCAAGCAGGTAGCATTTTTTATTTGAGTTCTTGTTTATTGATCCTTATGCATCGAAATTTAATTGTTTCACAGTGGAAAACCCTGTCTTGTCCTGTTGAATGTCATTCAGTATTTTTCACTAGGGATTGCTATAAAGACAACTTTAAAATTTAAACCTACAATAGGTGATTAATCTTTTATTAGCAATACTGGTTTTCATGGAATTATAGAATGGTTTGGGTCGGAATGGAACCTTAAAGATCATCTAGTTCCAACCCCCCTGCCATGGGCTGGGACACCTCCCCCTAGACCACATTGCTCAGTGCCTCATCCAGCCTGACCTTGAACACTTGCAGGAAGGGAGTATCCTCAACCTCTCTGGGCAAGCTGTTTCAGTGTCTCACCACCCTCATGGGCCTTAAGCAGATGATAAAATTGACATAGGGATTAGTTTAATTAATCAAACTCTGAAATAACATTTGCCCTCTGAACTCTTAAGACATTTTTCCCCCCTGTATAATACCTAACACAGAAACTCCAGCCCATGTTCCAGTAGAAGCTTGAGCACAGCAATTACTTGGCCTCTGGTGAGCATTTTCACTGGGAATACCAGGAATGAAAGAAACTAGCAGTGAATTAAAACTGAACGTCTTTCCTAGGTTAAATACTTTTAAAATTTCTATATTGTATTGGAATGACCACTTATATTTAAACATTGATTGTTTGAACACTCAGCGAAGTATCTGGTTTTGTGCTTTATAGAAAGGTGAGGGATGCCAGTAGTGTGCTTTTTCTTCCCTTAAAAATACCTGTACAACATTTCCCTGTGAGCTTGACCAAATATCTGCTGAGTAATAAGTGGCTGTGCTATGGAGTGATAAGAACTTGAACAAAATGTTGGTATCTTGTTAAAAATCTCCTTGGGAGAGTGTAGTTTTATGTTTCAGTGAAACCTTTTGGTTGTTGGTGCTTCCAACTCTGAATACATTAAAAAATAATGCTGAATTCTGACAGTGTACCCCAGTTTTGAAAGGATGTTCTTCTTACAGGAATATTCATAGAACTTAAAGTATTATTCAGCTTTAAGGTTTATTTGTGGAGATTTGAATTCAGGAAATGGCATTGGTATGCAAGAACTGGAGCAGCTAAGAAGAAAGGAGATTAACATACTAAGACTTGGAAGGGGAAGCTGAAGTTGGAGGATTTTGCTAGCTCTACTGATTTTCATGTGTCACTGAAACTTTCTGTAAAACTTTCTTTTTTCTCTTTGAAGTCAAATAGGGATTCGGGATCAAAAAGATACTACTGATTTGTCCCGCTTATTTGGGAGATCTGGACATGCTTCGCTCCAGGCATTTATTTCCAGGGACTCATTAAAATGAATGCATAAGCATCTGAAGAAAAACAATCTGATACTACATTATTAACAAAACAGAAAGTTGGAGTGATTAAGTAATGAAACTGTAACCGTCCTATGGGAGCACCTCTACAATTGTGCTGCAGAATGTTTCCTATTTGATTTCAGTGCTTTCTTCAACAGATTAAAAAGGTAGCACAAAGATGAGCTTTGTGTCAGTCTACAGACAGAAAGACTGACATTTGAAGAAGAGTTTATATTATGTACTAGGTTTAAAGGAGTTAATATGGGGATTTTGTCATTAAAAGTGTATGTATTTAATTACTTATATTGCTGTGTGCAGTAACTGCAAATCATAATAAAAATAGGAAGTGTCAAAGTTTTGCAAGATTTTGTGCCATAAATTATACCATGAAATACTGTACAAAATCCCATTATCAAAGATCTCTATTTTCTCTTACTACTTAGAGAAGTGTAGCATTGCAACTTTGATGTTATGCTTGTTTTCCACTGGAGAAGAAAAATCTCTTTGAACAGGGTAATGAGTTATAAAGGAGTAAAACTAGAGAAAACTAATCTATAGCAATGGAGTAAATGAAGCTCCTCAGTGGGTACATACCCTCCCCTGCAAAAAAAAGAAGAAAACAAAACACCATGACACAAAATTCTCAGTGTTTTGGAAAAATAGACAGATTGTCAATAACTTAATGAAGGAAGTGTCTAGTGGAATGCTAGTAATGAAAAACACTTACCTGAAAGCCAGTTAAAAAGGTAATTTGTACTTGTACTCTTTCTCACCTTTCTCCAGAAGAAAGCATGGGATTCTTCAGGGATAACTTATATCCTGTATTCTAAATCTACCTCAAAAATTGAGGTAGATTGTTGTGCTGTAACTTCCCAGACAATAAATGTGCTTACTGAACCCTATTTTCCACTGCTCTTTCAGACATTCTTAGCTTGGCAGTTCCTAGGGGGTGGCTGGAAGCACTGTGGTCTTTGTCATTTATCCAGCAGCATCTCTGTGGCCTTTGAAACTCCTGAGCTGTGTAGTTGCGCCTCTTATGTGTGGTCTGTAGTCAAAATGTTCTGACCTGCTGACGAGAAAGCTGTTCTAGAATTTTTAGTCTCTGAAATAAGGAGCACATAGGGAAAAATGAGATAAAGGAGAACCTTGTTGATAGTGGATCTTTAGCACAGAATCATGGAATGTCAGGTATTGGAATGGTCTTCAAGAGATCATATAGTCCAACCCCCTACCACAACAGGAACACCCAGACCAGGTCACCCAGGCAGGTTTTGGATTTCTCCAGAGAAGGAGACCCCACACCCTCTCAGGGCAGCCAGTGTTCTGTCACTCTCACTGTGAAGAAGTTTTTTCTCCTATTTCTTTGGAACCTCCTGTGTTCCTTTAAAGGTAACAATTTATGGGAAAAACAGACACGTAAAGGCAGCTCATCTTAGTAGCCTCATTAAAAACAAGAGCATTTCTAGGGTAAACCTTTGATAATTGTAATTCCAAGAAAAGCAGACTTTTTTTTTTTCTCTCATTTGTACTTCATTGCAATTAAATAACACTTCTTGGTTTTCTACTGTTTCTTGTTGAGAATTGAGTGTTTCTTTTGGCATGTAATTACGCTAGAAAGATTGGGATAGTTTGGTTATTTTGGAGGAGTTTTAGCTGTTTGAGAAGATAGGAATTTCTGTTTAGAATGGAAAACCAATCAAAATGGTCTCTTTCCAAAATTAGAGAAGCACCTTTCTGTGGAAAAAAGTTTGTATGCTGAAAATGAAATACGGTATGTGCTGAATGCATCCAGATAAATTCCAGTAATTACTGTTCTCAGTGTACTTTTGATTAGAAGTAACCTTAAACATTTCTTAGTCTTCAAAAAAATGAGCTTTGTTAATCTGGCAGTACCTGCTTTTCTTAAAGTATTTATTCTTCATCCACCATAGGCTCTGAATTTTGTACTTTCACTGACTCATTTGGCATTGTAGGGAACTGTTTCAGCTAAGCAGTGGGAAGCACTGGGCTGCCAGGTCATGTCAGCCTCTGCCACACTCAGTTCATCCAAAGCTACATGGGGCTGGGGGCAATTCAGAAGAGACATTTTGGATGACCAAACTTAACTGTATAATTTACACTCTGGTTTAAAGTAATGGAGTAATTACCCCTTTTAAAAAATAGGGGTAATGTCTGATTGAATTGTAGGCCAAGACAGTGAGTTCTGTTCGACTGAGAAACCAATGCATACTGATTTTTATTTTGTAGCATTTAAGAATTCATGCATAAATTACTTGATAGAGCCTCATAAAAGCCAGAAGGAAAAATTTCTACTTCTTAACAGGACATAATTTTATTTTCCCTTATGTAAATGTATACTGCTACTAATTGATCAACAGCATGTAATGGTTCATACACACTGAAATAATAATTTTGCCCCATCAGATCACCTTTCTTCTAAGATGCTTTTCTTAACTGACTGAAATGACTTGGTCTGAGTTTAATTTAGGTTTAACTGGACACTATTTACTTGCAAAATAAAATTCAGAAAGGTATTACCTATTCATTAATTGTGTGTCCTGTTTTGAAAGAGTATGTGATACAAAGCCTCAGTAAAAGCTTCCTGCTTGCAGGAAGGTAACCATTCTTCTTTTCATAAGCTGCATCAGTGCTGCCCATTTTAAAGAATTTATAGTTATACCTTCCCTGTCTTATTTCAAGTCTCTTGTTTTACAATCGTTAAGTGCCATTTTTTTCTCCTTGTAACCCCAAAATGTTATCAAATAACCTGATCAGTTGATCTCTCCTTGTATTATGATGTGCTATTTAAAAGCCTTAAGTGGAAGGTAGACTTTAGCATGGTAAAAGAGAACATTAAGCAAGATCAAATGTCATACACTGTTAGCTTTGGAAAGGCAGTGTGGTGCTGTGCCTCACTGCTTGTAATATAAAGTGATGTGAGTAAAGGGGTATTTTATAAAAAGGAAATTGTAGTTGAGGAAATAGATCATTCTGAAATAAAGGAACATGCTACAGTAAATCAGTGTTCTGTGTCCTGCTTTTTGAAGAAATGTAACACATATGAGCTCTAAGAAGAAGAATAATTTTTATCCCTTGTAGTAATTCTGCCCATTGCATGGGTGGAAGAGAGACCATGCTAGTTATGTAGCTAAGGGAGCGAAGGTGCAATAGTTCATGTAAAATGTCTGGAAAAAAATCCCTCCCCATGACCCATACAATTAGGTGCATAGGATTAATATAAATGGAGTGAGAAATGAAGTGGAGCCACCTGAACCTCCCTCATTCCTGTTCTTACATCTGTGAGGCAAAGCCAGTGGGAGAAATCAGCACCACCCTCCTTTCCCACAGACCATAACTGGGTATTCCAGCCAGTGGCTCTTGCACTGAGCTTATCTTATTTAAGAAGACTTCAAAACAGGAGGAAGAATATAATAAGTACAGGATCAGATGCAAATGGAGATCTAACTTGATAACTTCTCTATTCAAGCAAACTCATTACTAGCAAGTGGTTGCACAGTTTTCTAGAAGGAAGGTGTTTATTCATAGCAGGAGATGCCAAGAAAACTAAACAACTTTGTTTTGTTGTTTTCTCAATGTAACAGAGTTTGGGTGTGTAGTCCCCAGATGAGTCTGTTTTCTCACTCTTATTTCTCCATATTGTAACCCCAAATGTCGTATTTTGGGGTTTTTTTGTGTTTTTGAGTGTGAATTCTGCCTCTAGGCTTACTTAACCTGGACAAAGTATTTCACTGGTATTTTATTCAATGCACAATCATACTAGACCTACACATTTTTAACTTGAAAAAGCAAATTTTAAACATCTTCAGCTGTATTGAATAAGTTTCAACCCTTTTTTGTCTAATTATCAACACTGCAAGTTTTTTGAAGTTCCTGATATTTTGTCTCTAATGATATGGACTTTTTAAGATGCCTGTTTCTTTGGCTGGGAAGTTATTCCACAAAAGAACATTCCAAGAATATTTATTGACTGATAGATCCTAATGGGTTCTCAAATGCTGCATCTTGGTTTGGTCTGGAAATCTGAGTGGAGATCAAATTCTGTTTGTCTTTTGAGATAAGATTAATGTTTTTTATAAATTATTAAAGTCTGTGCTCTCATCTTCCAGTCTTGATGTCTTTCAATATGCTCCATAAGCTAGAAGCCACTCATTAGTACCTGAACTGATAACTAAATATATTTATTATTGATGACCTTGACAGGAATTGCCCTGTCTGAAAAAGGGTATTAGGCTGATAAAAATACTTTGCTTGGAAAGCTGATGTTGAAAGGTTTGCTATTTAGTGATTTATTTCTGAAGACCCATTTGTTTGGTGGATTCATTTCCACTGTGGAAAATCACCTCTGGGAAGTAGTTTGCATCTTGTCTTGCACCCCTCCTACTATTCTTACAGACCTGTCAGGTTTTTATTTCAACCCAGATATAATCTGGAGCATATTCCTGTAAAAGCACTAGAGTTTTATTTAGCGTGTCTTCATCAAAATATTGTCATTTCTATCACTGTTTTATCACACAAAAGCAGGCTGTTAAGCAAAACTAAAGCAGTGAAGCAGAACAGAGTCCTAGATTGCACCATGGCTCCTGTAATATCCTAGATATTATCAAAACCAGTTTTAAAGGATTATTGCCAGCCATAAGGCAGAGAAAGCAGATAATATTCCAGCTGAACTCATAATTCTTGAAGCTTGAATCTGCTCTTGAAGACCTATTGAGACAAAATGTCATTATTATGTATCCCATTAAGAGAATATATTACTGATTTATGTAGGAGAATTTCTTTCCTAATGTGCAGATTTAAAATGTTTTATGAAGATAAATCAATATCTTAAAATTAAATTCAAAGCTCAGAATGCCAATTTCCTTTAAAGTATGGCTTGTTCAGGATGATTAATGGCTCCTGGTGGTATATTTCCACTTAAGCCTAGCTGAACCTGGATTGCCACAGGCTTATTATGTGATGTGTCCCATATCCCACCCCACTACCTACTCTCTCTGGCTCCTTGGGCTGGCCCTTGTGTATTTTCAACTCCCTCAGCTCCTTGAACAGCCTTGCTGTGCAATCATATGAGCATCCCTGTATCTAGGCAGGAAGGAGCAGCAGCACTGGGTAGGGCTGCCAGCCCAGAGTGAGATTTATTTAAGATATTCTAGAAATACACACTTTGAAAACATCCCTGCTTGGAATATATTATATTCAGGTTTTCACTGAGCCTGGAAGCTTCCCATGAAAATGGATTTTGGATTAAGCTAAGAATTTGCAAAACAATAGGAGATAGAAAAATAGTAGCTTGAATCATAAGCGTGGGATCTCCCAGCACTGTATGCTTAGAACTGCTGAAATCCTGAGGATTAGTTCACAGAATAGCTGTCATTTCCAGCATGTAGTCAGCAGCTACATCTATTGCACTTTCAGTTTGTTGGAATAAAAGAACCAGTTTAGTCATCAACACTTAGTGTTGATGTAGAACTCTGTAGTTTATGAATGAGTTTTTTGAAGTGGAGTAACTAATAGAATATTGGCCATGATAGAGCACTTGGAGGCCAGCTGCACTGGCAAGAGGGACCCTCCAGCTTGAAAGAGTGTAAGAATGCAAATGTTTCAGAAGTCACTGAATTTGCAGATGGCTTAACCAAGTAGGATGAAAATTTAAAAAAAAAAAGGAAAAGCAGTATGTGGAATTAGTCATAACTCTTGACACAGCTATTGGAGAATATGGAGAAAGAAACTGCCTTTCAGCTGACTGTTGATGCACATCTAGACCTTTCTATTTGTTTGAAACATGAGCTTTCTTGTTTACCCAGACTCATTAGAAAATTAAGTTAAATCTTCTATTTTTGCAATTGCTTGTTTTGACTGCTTTGGCATTTAATGACAAAATCACAGGAAAACAAATATTGCTTTGAGGCAGCAAAGCGGGAATACGTACCTAATACAATGTGGGGCGTTTTGGTTGGTCTTTCTCTGGTTTTCCATGTCAATCATACTTATCAATGAGAATTTCCATTTTCTGCCATCCTGCTATAACATTTTGAAGATGTCAGAATGTCTCATTTTAGTAATTTTAATTTTGAACTTCAGATGAGACTCATCTGTGAAAGATTTCAACCTAGATTTATTGTTCAATCACCTCCTAAGCCACCAGTAAGTTGTCAGCTATCTAAGCTGTCAGCATGCAAAACTTTGTGGCAGTTGGCTGCATGGACTTTCTCAGAAACACAGAAGAGTTAGCTTTCTAAGCCATCTTGGCCTTCTGAACTGGCTTGTGAGGACTGGAAAGGATTTTCTTAGACCTTGGCTTCCAGGCAGCTAGCTGTCCCTCTTGTCCTGTCTGGTGGACTGCAGCAGTCATTAGGAACTTGGAAAAACTGAACATTCATGGGAATTGATGCCTGCTGGTGTGTAATGGCATCAGATGACAAGTTCCTTGCTTGCTGCAGCAACTGCCAGGATGTTGCCTTGCTGTTCTGTAACTCAACAAGCAGGCAGCTTGGCATCTCAGAACATACTTGCAAACACCAAAGCATATTGTCTTTAGAAATTAAACACTAAATTCCGCACCCATCTCTGTTCTCTTCCCAAACCACTTTTAATTCTAAATTAAGACATTTTCTTTAACTTTGTTGTTTAACCAAATTGATGCTTCTTTTCAATTTTTTTTTAGAATAATGCCACTCTGGAGCTTTTTCTNTTATATCCATTGTTTCTAGTCCTCCCATCCGATATTATGTTAAAAATTCCTTCCCCTGCCTTTCTGTAGGACCCCCTCAGGTACTGATAAGTTACTCTGAGGTCCCCTCTGAGCCTTCTCTTCTCCAGGCTGAACAACCCCAACTCCTTCAGCCTGTCCTCATAGGGCAGTTGCTCCAACCCTTTAATCATCTTCGTGGCCCTTCTCTGGACCCTCTCCAATAGCTCAATATCCTTCCTGTGTTGAGGGCTCCAGAACTGGACCTTGAAAGCTATGATCATAGTATTTAACCATTTCATTAGCTTCACTCAGAATCTACTCATTACTCATGACTGTCAACTCTCTCCTATGCTTTTAGTATTACATCCTCTTTCCTCTCAATTTTTCTTTAGCTTACCTTTTGTGGGGCAGAAAGAGCAAATAAAAACTAGGCTTCATCCATGGTGGCACTGCAGTCCAGCCAAGCCCAATTTCCCATCCTTTCTTGGTCATTCATTTCCGATTCTGTGCTGCCTGTGGTGTTGTGCCAGCACATGTGTTTGTGCAGCCGCCTGGTGAACCGAAGCAGGGAAGTGATTCAGCTGGAGAAGGAAAACCTTGCCAAAAAAGACCAACTGTCAGCATAAAGCGATGTTGTCTTGGGTTGTGTGGCTGGCATAGCAACAAACAGCTGGGGGAGAAAAGGTAGGGGTAGTTTAAGTTTGTTCTTCTGTTAAAAAAAGGATTATGGAGCCACAGCCTAAAAATTAAGGTTTCGCCTAAAAATAATTATGTAAATTCTGAAGGGGAAAGAAAAAATGAGCAGGTTTAATTAAAATAGTTTGTCACTTATTAGCCCATATTCTTGTGTTTTTTTCAAATCTTTGTGTTGATTTAGCCTAGGTCAGTTCCTTGCTATGTTAAATTAAATCAATAAAATATTCTTGAGTAAATAAAATGTGCACACACCAGTGATGCTGATGTGACTTCGGCAGACTACATGAGTGCTGAAGTTTACTGTACTGGAACAAGGTTTTTGGAGATGATTTCTGTAAACCAGCAGGATTGTGGCCTTTTTCAGGGAGAATATAGGAGTTGGTACTTAACATGCAGGTGTGTTTGTCCCTGGCTGAACTTTGTGCAGGCCTTGTATAATGGGGTCAGCCAACTGAGCCATACAAACAGATTTGTAGTGTTATAAGTGTATTGATCCATTGACTCAGCTTTGGGTCCATCAAGGCAAATGAGGAGGATTCCCTATAGATAAAGGAACCGGTTGCCCAGAGAAATTGTGGATTCCCTCTACCTGGCAGTGTTTAAGGCCAGGCTGGATAAGGCATTGAGCAACCTGGTATAGTGCAAGGTGTCCCTGACCGTGGCGTACTACAGGCTGTCAGATGCTCTTTAAGGTCCCTTCCAAGCACAACCATTCTATGATTCTACGTGGTTGCTATCAGTTTTTCCACTTCTCATTTTTCCCTAATGCTAGAGACAGACTTGCAATTGCAATTCTTTGTGTCTTTGCATTACTGCATGGCCTGCAGATAGCAGTGACAAAATTAAAACAGATGTATCAACTCTGAAAGTCTTCTCACAATGAAGTTATCTGTAAAGACAAAATCCAATCTAGCAACTTGATGATACTGAGGAAGTTCCTGAGTACTCTGCCCTTGTTCCACACCCACTTTGTTGCTACCACCTCTCATCCTTGTCAGCTGATTTAACTGACTCACTCAGCAGAATATCATCCTAGCAAGAGTAGATGGTTTTCTGCTGTTTGTGAGTTGATGGGCACAGAAGAGGAAGCAGAATAGCACAGCTGATAGCAAAGGAGGGAAACAGTGAATCAGTCTTTAATCCACAACAGCAGCATTGGGTGACCTCAGTCTCTACAGTACAGGTAATGCAGATAAAGGAACGTGGCGTGTGCCATTAATGCTCTGTAAGTCACAGGCTTCTACCTCAAAGGCTTCTGTTGCAAAGGCTGCTGCACTGTGTCACCTGTAACACCAGAACAGAGCTTGGACTCTGTTAGTAGTCTTAAACTTATTAGAATTAAGTGATTTAATATAATAATTAATGCCGATAATTAGGGAATGGCTATTTGTATACTACACTAATGAGGATCCCAACCAGAGTTGCAATCAGCTTTTTGGAAGTGAGAAAGCACGCAAAGGTGTATAGTTTTGTTGGCAAACTCTTTGAAGTCCAGATAACCCAGCAACTCTCAATTTAGATGTTATTAAATAATAGGATCAAGGAAGAAGTGGTTATTACAGATTATGTTTATTACCTTTATTCTGTGTATCAGAATTCGCTGTTGGGAAATCTGTTTTAGCATGAGAGAGTCAGAAGTCTCCTCACTGGAGACCTGATGTGAAGGGCAAGCAAGCCAGCTGCTGAGCTCTGCGTCAGGTCAGTGCCCCTCTGCCTTCTTCTAGGGAATTTGTGGCCTAAGTTACCTGAGCTCAAACTGCTGCACAGCAGATGATTCTCTGGCCATGTGGCAAATCAGATTGAGATTCTAGTTCAGGTTTAAAGCCTCTATGAAATAAATGAGGGAATATTCATGTCAGTTTTGCTGTTCTTCAATATCTTTCACTATTCTGTGCTGCAGGAGTAGGTTCCCTGCATATGCCTCTCATTGATTTCATTGGGGTATTAGCATGCATATCTCAGCCTGGGAGCTCCTGATCCCATTTGGTATCAGCAGAGTATAATTTTTATATGTCTTTCTCCTCCACCCCTTTATTTTTCCACATCAGTTTTTACCTAAGATGCACCTAATGCATAGCCAAGCTGCAACACAGCTGCAACCTAGTGCATAGCTTGTTGTTCAGAGAAGAGAAAACATTTTCCCTTTAGCTCACAAGGAGTTTTTTCATGTTCTTGCAATCTGTTTGTATTGTAAAATATGAACCTGAAGGTTCAGTTTAAGGGTAACTTGTGAAACTTAGAAGTGTGTGTGATGGGCAGTGGGAACCCCTGGGACTGGGTTGGGCAGCTTTGTTTCTGAGGTTGCCTTTTTCTAGAGAGTGTGTTGTGATAGCATTAGCTATCATGGATTGTCTTCTGCCTTTCTTCTCTAACACACTTCCGAGTCCAGTTATAGCCAGCAATTTTCCATTGCCTTTTATTTTTTTCAAACCATAGTTAATAAAAACATATTAAACAGCTTCTCTTTAAATGAAAGTGTATGAGCAGCAGTCTGTCTGAAACCAAGTGTCATCTTAGGTCATTTTACAAGCAAAGTTTAGGAAACAATCCTATCCAGGTCAAGTTTCCCTCTCAGGCCTCTGGCACAGAGGAACATGCCTGGACGAGTGTGAAGCTTTTATTCAGGGTGGTATCTGGCACAGAGGAAAAAGAACATCGGGTCAATATGCATACAAACATTTATTCTTTTAAGTACTCTCTTCCTCAAAGATTGAGGAATAATCACTTTGCTTCCCTCACATAAGGCAAATCAACTCCAAATTTCTAAATTGGAAAGGGAGAGAGGATTTATGGTTTCCTTAGTATATGTTTCTAAATGTTTTTACTTTTTAAGTAGCTATTTTCATAATGGCCCACTCTTTCCTGTCTATATAAGTAGTGTAATGCAAGCCTAAAAGAAAATAATGGAAATTACTCTTTCATCTGTACTTCTCAGCACTCAGCAGTCTCTAATGCCTGCAGCTGAAAAAGATGAAGTAGAAGGAAACTACATGAAACCCATCAGAGCTGTTGAGCTGATCAATATAAAAGTGCTGGTATTTTAAATAACAGTCAAATTCCCGTTGGTTAGTGCAACTATTTATTTTTAATTTTTTATAAACCTGGGGAATTTTAGAGAAGTGACCTGCAGGTGGGATCTGGACGAAGAACAGGCAGCAGATTACAGCAGGGAAACGGTGGCAGAGCAGGAGCTCCTGGTTTGATCCATTTAAGCAGAGTGGGTGGTGGAGAGATGCGAGGAATTCCCCACCACTAACCTTGTTAGAGCAGCAGCATGACACACTGGTATTTCCACTGCCTACTAGGGCATAGTAGCTGTTTCTGAAGTCACAGGCTGCAAAGTTTTAAGACATCAGAATTGTTACACAGTGTGTAAATACCAGTAGGTTTTCTCCCATCTATGTGCATGTTTCAAGCACATTCATATGTGGAAAACATGGCATTCCTTTCCAGGATTGTCTTACTTTGATGTATTACTCATACTCTTTCCCAAGTTCCCTCTTTCCCAAGTGACCTGAAATCTATTTAGTAAATAGTCAATTTTACCAACTCTTCATCTACTGAAAATACAAAAATGGATATTTTTTTTTTTTTCAAGCCTTCATAACTCAGACAAATTAGAGGAATTTTATTGAGACAGCAAAAATTTTGCTTACACCAAAATTCAGTTATAAAGTGAATTCCTAAGCAGGAAAGTTCAGTTGTGACGTAGTAGCACTGGGAAGTCTTTTGTTCCTCTGTTCTGTCTTGCTTTTGGGAAAATCTGAACTCTACTGGCTGCAACTTAATAGAAACAAAAAATGGAGATTGCTTGAGCTGACTTCAGGAATTATTCTCATGAATGACACCTGCAGGTGGTTTTTATTAAACAACAGAAATTAACATTTTCAATGCAACTTATAGCATTTATGAGCATATTTTTTATCTGTAGAAATCTAACCTAACATTTCTGTGGAGTATGCTTCATTTGTGTCTCCTGTAGTATGTCCCTGGAGAAGAGAAGACTCCAGGGAGACCTCACAGTGGCCTACCAGTACCTTAAAGGAGTACAGGAAAACTGGGGAAAGGCTGTTTGTCAGGGCATCAAGCAGCAGGACAAGGGGCAGTATTTTAAAACTAGAGCAGGGCAGGTTCAGATGACAAAATAGGAAGTTACCCAGAGAGGTGGTGAAGGTCTCATTCCTGGAGACATTGAAGGCCAGGCTTGATGAGACTCTGAACAACCTGATCTAGTGCAGGATGTCCCTGCTTGCTGTAGGGGGTTGGACTTTGTGGCCTTTGTAGGTACCTTCCTACCTACGTTTTCTGTGTTGTGGGTTTTTTTAATAGTGGACTCTGCTATTTGAAATTCTGGAGGTTAGAAGTGGAGAGTTTCACAGAAATGTTTATAGAATACATTTTCTAGCAGCAAATGAACAGTGTGGGTTTCTAGAACTACAAAGTCTCTTGTGTTCACACTTGACCTTGTGTAGACGCCCACAAAAGTGTGGGAAACTGTGTGTGCAGAGCCTGCCAGAGGGGAGATGGTGAAGCATTTTCTTAAGATGTTTACTGCAGGGCGACTGTACTGTAGTGACCTTCCCTGAACTCAGATGGAATTCATTAAGTTCTCTTTTAGTAAAGAACAGTTAAAACGAGTATTCCTGCTGTACCAAGACCAGGTAGTTGTAAAGCAAGAGCAGTAATGTTGCCTATATCAGGTTGCTCCATGGTGTTTTGGTGTAGTCAGCAGTGACGTGAGGGTATCCCAAATTCCCAGGGGAGCCTTTTCTCAAAGACTGACCATTGAACTTGCTCAAAGTGCCTTCTCTGGTGTTTTGGGAATAGTTTGTACTTTGTGAATAACGAAGATCCCATTTGGCTTGTAGTACTGGAGAATACAAGTAAGCTCCAGGTATTGCACTAACAAATTTTAAAGTGTTAGATGACTTATAATCAGTCTTTCTCCTTTACCACCACACACTGTCAATTTATTTGCCATTAATTTCATTGCTGTTACTTCTTTTCTTTCTTTGCTAAATACAAAACCAATTAGAATACAAAGGCTCACTAGTGCACTGCCTCTAGTGTGGCTCTTTCATTAAGATGGGGCAGAAGGTCGTAAAACACAGCAATGTGCTCAGTTGAGGGGGAAACAGCTCACAACTTATTGCAGCTCTGTAAAGCATGAAGGCACAGGAAATAATTTTTCCAATTTAAAATCTTTTTCCTAATGTGTGAACAGTTGTCCTTGCAAGTGTGTTGCATCACAGTGAGCCTTCATTTACTTTGTGATTTTTATTTTTTTTTTATTCATGAAAAAAAATTTCTGTGCCTTTAAACACACCCCTCTCTTCTCATTTTTCCAAAATTGTTCCACCCTCTGCTGAAACACCTCTGATGATGCCACACAGTCGAACTTGAGAAGAAGCATGCAAAAGAGGAATGCAGGGTGGAGAGTTGGAGGTATGGAGCTGCATCTACTGTGAATGATGAAGTAGATCACACTTTGAACTGGAGAATAGGTTGAGGGAGTTCTGTGAAAGAAATCACAAATCACAGTGGCTTAGGGAAAAATCAGTAGAGGTCATACAAAGGAACAAGTTTCTTATCTGTTGGCGTTTTGGTTTTTTTTCCCAATGAGAACCTGGCAGCTCCAAACATGCACAAAGGTACCTCAGACAAAGCTATTGAGCTGTGGAATGTCCTTCCACAGGATGTTGTGGATATAAAATTGTAAATGGGTTCAAAAGGTAACTGGATAAATTTATGAAGGAAAATTCCATGCAGGACTATTAAGTACAGAGATGCCATTTCTTTCTCAGGAAGTCTCTAACAGCAAAATGCTGGGGGTCAGGAGGGTGCCTGGAGAAAGTTTGTGTTAGTGTCTTTGTGCTCTGGGCCGCTGCCAGAGCAGACTGGCATCTTCTAAGCCATTGGTGTCTTCTCAGGGATTTCCCTGTGTGTTTATGATTCTTCTGATCTTATATTCAATATCTTACGTATTTGGCTTCTTTGCTTCATGTGTGGTTTGTTACCTCTGTTATTTCAAATATCAGCTGAATGCCATCTTCCTTTCTCTGATGTATTATGGTCAGTTAATACTTACTGCCAGTTAATAATTTATCCTGCACAGACTGAGCACTCTTATTTTTCCACAATAGTCAACTCCTCTCCCTAAATTTGCATTTAAGGGTAAAATACCTGTAAATGTCACACGTTACCTCAGCTTTTCCAGTTTGGAGTTTTATTCTGAACTAAAATATAATCCTTTTTTAGAGGGGTGCTTGTAGGTATCTCTGTAGCTTTGGTAACAATTTATTAGCTTAATATCTCTCGAGATCTTTTCACTCCTGGCCGTGTATTTAGCTAATTGAGCTTTGCCACTTTCGCCCTGCTCTCTGCACCCACCTGTCAAGAGAGATCCCCAAAAGTCTCTTCCAGCCTTTGCCATTCTCTGCCTCTCTGATGCTAGTTCTTAATTTTGATCCAAAATTCCCCCCGATGACTACACCTTTTCCCACCTTCCTCTTTATTCCCAGTTAAGTGGTGTGGGTTTTCAGCTATCTGTGCTATTGAGTGATTCCTTTCTTGTTTTACTTTAACTAGAGGTTTCAAATAAGCATTTTTCTCTGGCAGGAGAGTAAAAAATTAATTTTTCTCAGGCACTCCCTTTTCATGAGTTCCTCTACTAACACAAGTGTATAAATCCAACATTTTAAGCTTGATGCTAAACTTAAATAGCAACCCTTTCAGCACACTTTTATTTTGAGAAAGTGCTCTGTCCTATTTCAAAGCCTAAAGTTGTGCTGCAGCCAAGCTGTATCATTAGACTGATGCCAAACTGCAACTAGAGTGACATGTGTGTGTTGGATTTGTATGCTGTGGAGAAGGAGTTAAACAGTTGTTGTTAAAGAGCAGAATGTTACTTTAGCACACAGTTTTCTTCTCCCTGAAGGGAGACAGGACACTGCTGGTCTCCTACAAAAGAATTCTTGATAGATTTGGGGGGGAAAAAACTTGAACCATTGAAGACTTGCTTCATTTAAGGTTACTGGATGTATATCCAAGAGTCATTGGTCCTGTGAGGAGGGTGTTTGAAGCCAAGACCTAGAGGCAGAGGCAGTGTGTTAATGGTGAACCTTTTTGAGGTGCATCCTGGAGTTGTATCAACAAATTAGATGCCATTTCACATCTTTATTGAATTGAAACTAGAGAAACAACATTACATATTCAAGAGCAGGGAAAATAGCATTTGCAACAGGCTCTAGGTTTTTTTTGTTGTTGTTGTTCCAAACGTTATCTATTTTTCAATTTTGGCTACATTTATTCATGATAAATTGAAAGAAGGGTATATGTGTACAGGTGGGTTTTTTTAAATTGCTTTTCTTATTGTGTTTTTTCTAGCTTATATAAATGTTCTGTAAAGATCAAAGGTGACCTGAGAAGAGGGCTTGTTCATCCATTCATTTGGATGAAAGTATCTTTCATCCAAAAGTTTTTTTTGGGGAAAAATGAAATTTTAAGTTTGTTCTCTTCCAGCTTTGGTTTTGTTCAGAGTTTTTATTTTCACAAGTGATATTATTTCTCACAGAATTGATAAGCCTGGGAAGTATGCGCTAAGAGAAATGCTAAGTATTTTTAAAAAAATCTTTCCTCCTACTTGATCACACACACTCTAGTTACTGATTCTCCTGAGAGCCAGGACGCTTCTCAAGAGCAGATCTAGTTTTTTATAGCATTATTTGAAATTATATGTGGACTTCCTTTTAATGCAAATCTTTTCTGGTCTATTTGATTTTTAAATTTATATTTGCATATAACATTTATAAAGTTAGATTATGACACTACTGTTTCTAGCACTTCTGAAAGCACCTTTAAAGTCTGCCTTTTATTATCTGTTCAACTCAAATTATTACATTTGCATCTTTTTTGTAGAGTCTGTGCAAGTAAAGCGTCTTTATGGAAAAGTTCAAGGGAGAAGATAAGCCAATTTTTTCATAACAATTCTGAAATACTGCTTAATACATTTATTTTTAATTTTTAAAAATGGTCTATTTCGACTGAAAGGAAAGGGTGGGAAGAAATGGGCAAATTCCAGTGTCATGAAGCTTTAGAAGTCTCCTCAAAGTCTGCGTGCTTGAGAAACTTCAAATGATCTTGTTTATTACACAAGAAATTAAGAATTAGGTCAGGGAAGATGTGGGCTTTAACTTGTATACAACAGAATTAGAAAGGTCATAGGAGATGACAAGGCAGCACATGTCTCAAATGTGATTCATAGAGTTAAATGCAATGAATTTTTTTGCATGTGCAGAGAATCATAGAATCATAGAATAGTTTGGGTTGGAAGGGACCCCAAAGATCATCGAGTTCCAACCCCCCTGCCATAGGCAGGGACACCTCCCACTAGACCAGGCTGCCCAGTGCCTTGTCCAGCCTAGTCTTGAACACCTCCAGAGAGGGGGCATCCACAAGCTCTCTGGGCAACCTGTTCCAGTGCTTCACCACCCTCACTGTAAAGAATTTCTTTCTTATGTCTAGTCTAAATCTATCCCCCTCTAATTTATATCCATTGTTTCTAGTCCTCCCATCCGATATTATGTTAAAAATTCCTTCCCCTGCCTTTCTGTAGGACCCCCTCAGGTACTGATAAGTTACTATGAGGTCCCCTCTGAGCCTTCTCTTCTCCAGGCTGAACAACCCCAACTCCTTCA
>VZTY01024689.1:24520-48673 GCA_013400935.1 Turnix velox | reverse complement strand
CTTGAGGAACACCACTCCTCACTGGTTTCTAATTTCCAGTATTGAGAATAACACCAGTGAAACTTTAAAAAGCGTAGTTATTTTCTCAGATTTTTCAAAATTACAAACATTATTTGACAGCAGTTTAATCTTGTCTAGTTTGTTGCCTTTTGAGTAGCAACAACATGGAAAGAACAAAACATGTATTTTTAGAGGAGAAAGACAGAAGATGTTCATAATACTAGAAATCAAAAAATAGAAGTAGTGTTCCTTATATATTAAAAACATTAGTATTTTGGGTTCATATTTTAATGTGTGTATGCAACCACACATGATGTTCAGAATTTATGAAGAGATGAGTACTGGGTATTGGAGGGGCATTGAATTCTGAGGTCCCTTTAATAAGAAGGAAGAATAAAGTCTTTCATTACATGAAAAAACATGTAATAGTGGTGTAATGTATAAAGAAAATCACCCAAGCTCTGGAACTCCATTCTAGCAGCTTTCTTCTTAGTCCTCCCCTTGCTTATCATTGCCAATGAGATGCTGGAAGGAGATACTTCTCTGTTTCTTCTGCTTCTGCTAGTCTGTGATAATGATAATCTCTAAACTGTTCTGCAATGGCTCAGTACTTCAGTAAATTGCAGCTTTTGTCTGATAAGTTTCATAAGGAAAATTTTTCTCAGTCGTTCAACTTAGCATTAAATGTATATATATATATATTCCTC
This sequence comes from Turnix velox, assembly GCA_013400935.1. Lineage (NCBI taxonomy): Eukaryota > Metazoa > Chordata > Aves > Charadriiformes > Turnicidae > Turnix > Turnix velox. The sequence goes on along the minus strand of VZTY01024689.1, from coordinate 47,966 downwards.
AACTTCCATTCTTCCCCTGTAAAACACAATGTATTAGCTGATTTCTTTGTTGATTTTGGAGATAATTTTTAGCCTGTGAAAGACCTTCTGTCTCAAAGTCTTTGAAACAAAGATTTTTAAATAGATGATAAAGTGCAGCTGCCAGATTAAAAGACATAGGAAACTGTAAGGGGAGGATCTCACAGATGTTTCTAATAAAATTCGTCAAACAGCAAGGGAGTGGGGTGGTGGGTGGGGGAGTGGGTTGAAATTCAGATTGTAATCCCAGTGCAAGTTTTGGGTTTTGTTTGTGAAAGAAAGTTGCATAAACAGGTATTTGAGGGTTTGGGGTCGGGTGGAGTATTTATTGTTGCTTTCAGTTTTACCTTTTCATAATTCTTCCTTCTTCCTGTGTCCATGTTGCCACCCGAGGCTTGTGCTGCTATGCCAGTAGCCCTCCTCTAGAAAGCCACATTCAGATGCTCATAGGATTTTAGTGAAAGTGAAATAATAGATTGACAGTAACTGTTGAGAGAGAAAGTTTTGCTTTTTGTTACAGCAAACAACAGTAAAAATGATGGCATAGACATCTGTTGGTTTATTGACAGTTGCTATTCCTTCTACCCCAGAGCCTCCCTCAGAGGACTGTACCGCAAAGTGCAAATTTACTGAGTTCCTTTTGGCTAAACTTGAAACTCTCGTCTCAACTTTAAGAAACCATGTGCTTTTTTATGAGAAGTTTGTACTGAGTGATTCATTGATAATGATGGATTCTTCCTGCTAACTTTTTTTGTTTTCTAAATAATAGTCTATAAGTTATTATCATCTATAATAATAATAATCCTCTATTAAATGATGATCCAAAAATTAATGAAAAATTGCACTGGGGAAGATGCAGCTAACAGGCTGGATTATCCCTGGTGGTCTCAGAATTCAATCACTAGTTCTTCTTTACATAACTGGCATTTTTTGGTAGGAGGATGAGGGCAGGTAGGTTTTGAGTTTAACCATTTCAAAGGTGATGTATTTAATATTCCAAGCTTTTTTTTTTTTTTTTTTCCATTTTGGTAGCTCCAGGCAAGTTATTTTCTGTGGTAAGAGAAAATATGCATATAACTGTTTGTGTTCAGTTGGTAGGTTTGTGCTCTAAAAACAGTTACCAGGTGTGCTATTTTCTGTTCTGTTTAATGTGCACTGGAGGTGGTCACAGAATGGTAGGTAGATGCACATTCAGAGTTTAGTTTTATCCTCTCCCTGGATGACAAGGATGGTATCTGGTGGTTCTTCTGGTAGAGAACCTTGTCTTCTTGTTTCCAGGCACAAAGTAATTAATGCCTTTAGTTTTTTTCCACCACTTGCTAATCTCTCCTTTCTTCGATGGAAGGAATAGCATTTTGAAATCATTCAGACTCTCAGCCTACACAGTAGCCCTTTGGGATGTGTCTTCATTTTGCAAAGTCAAAAGCTTTTCAAATCAGTAGTTCAGGAGTAGCAAATCCTTCAAACACATGAGTAATAGATACTTGTTTTTAAGAGTCCTTAAGCATGAGCAAGTCATTAAGTACTTCCTTTCTCTCCATGAATCAGTTCTATTTTAAACACTGTGCTCATGCATTTGAAAAAGTAGAAAAAGTTTTTATTTTTAAGCTTCCTTTTTCTGAGTCTTCTCTTCTGTGCATCTATGAATTTATGTTAAAAGTGTATCTGGAAAAGAAGTAATGTTCCCTGTACTGATTCATTCCCTATCTCCATCTCTTTTGAGTGGATGTGGTATGCCTTCAGCATTTCTTCACTCAAGATGACCATTTTGAAGTGTAGTTATTACTCTCCAAAACCAGAATGCATCTGTCTTTATTAACCTGATCAGTGGTTAGGAAATCCCTCTTTCAAAGGCCATCTCCATGGGTAGCCATGACTAAGAGCAATATCCCCTCACACTTCAGAGGCAGCTCTGAAAATTCTTCTCTTCTGATGAGTATTTTCTGTGCCAGGAAAATTCTTGCAACCTCTTTGGCTAAGCTGTCACACAGCCATTGTGTGCAGGAGGCATGTGAAATGACATTGAAGGGAATCCCATGATTGAATTAAATGCTGTGTTTGTTGATACTGACACTGTGATCCTGTGTTATGTTTTGCTGATACAGTTGATTTTGAAATAATCAGTTTGCTCTTTACTGTATCATGCAAAAAGGATAACCTAACATGCATATTTACAAATATTAGTCTGTACTGGGGTTTGTGTCCAAGATACCCGTCTGCTGATACATTAGTGTTGCCAGATGCTCTTAGCTTGGCAAATCTGGTAGCTGTCTGAAAGCAAAAGATAATTCTTACAGTAAAACTTGGGCAGATCATTCAGAGCCCATGAAAAGTTCACTTACAGTCAACGTTAATTGGAAAAATATTTACTAAATCATGGCTTTGTTCCCTTGTGAATTTGCTTCAGTTTTTGCCTCCCTACCCAGTCAGCAATCATAACTTGTAAGGTGGTTTTTGAAATGTAGACAAAATGGTACTAATCTTGTAATTAGGTGCCCTCTTATTCCTGGGCTGTCACTCAGCCTGACAGCGGGGATAGCTCCCAGCCTTGGCAGTTGCTAGAAAGTAGAGAATGTTTTGCAGAAATGGCTTGTGTTTCATTTGTTTAGCATTCCTTGCTCTTTGTTTTGTGAGGACAGCTTGGATGGGACTAAGTCACATGGCAGCTCTTTTCATACCCAGCCTCTGCTGCCTACAGCCTCTTTGGAAAGGCAGAGGAAAAAAGGGAGAGGGATTTATTATCTTCATCTTCACTTGCTCCATCTTTTGTAATTGTCAAATAAATATAGAGCAGCACCTGAAAGGAAGGACTTTGTGTCATCTTTATAGATTAATTTAATAGAGTGTAAATTAATCTATAGGACTAAGGGCTGCAGTAGAGTGGTCATGGCTTGCACCAGGGTTTGATCTTTTGCTTTTTGAGTAGTAAATTACATTTTTTTAGGGCAATGTTCTGGTTTTGAGCACAACAACATTATACATGACCTCCATACCACTTGTTGATTTAGCCACCTTTTAATATGCAATATGCTTATGTTGGAGATCAAATGTTTTCTATGGCACCTATAAAATATAATGTAATAGCAGCTCTAAAAAGCACTTAAATATTCCCCAGGAGCCCCAGGATGACCTGACTTAAATGAAGCTGTGATATTCAATGCAGTCATTCCATGCCATGAAGCTTTTGCTGATTTCTTAGTTCTTCAGGGCTTTTTTTTTCTTAATTCAAATTACTCTTTAACATATTAAAAAAAATTGCTGCTGCTGAGGTTTGCAAAGAGCCAAGGGTTGTGGTTCTTACCACCCTTTCTGGTGGCGTTGCAGAGTTCTCTTCTTCCCCTGTCCCATCCACAAAAGTAAATTGGTTGGTAGCTCTCAGACAGGTTGGGAGGAGGGTGTTACATCTTCCCTACTCAGAGTAAGGCCTTGACTTGTCTCTAATGTCTCTGTTTAGATGATGAGCTGCAAGTTGAAGTTTCAGACTTTTATCTTTCTTCATTGGGAGGGTATTTATCCCTCTAATTATATTTTTAAGCACATAATGTGTGTTTCTTATAATGGCTCTTGCTCATCTCACCAGTTATTTCAGTGTCTTTATTTCAAACACCCTAAAAAGATTATTTTATTGTGATAACTGTAGTCAGGGCATTTTGCTTATGGGGCTCATGAGCGCTGTCTTGCCGTTGTGTGGTCTGTGTGTGCATGCCAGGCTGTAATTTCTCTCACAGAAATATAAAGCTCTTTGCTTACCATTATCTGTGGCTTTCATAATACTAATAATTCTTTTGGGCATTCATGTTTACGTTCTTGACACAAATGTGTTCATACTTGAAGTCACACAAACAGAATAGTGGGAAGGTAGGTGAGAAGGAAAAAAAAATCCAGAAACTAACCCCAAAAGAAATAGGCAGTGCTGTCTCCTTGAGTAACTTAAAACCCTCTGGAAACAGGAGGCACAGCCTGGACAGTGTTGGAAAACCAACAAATACTTCTCTGCTGCTGTGAGAGGAGACAAGCATGCCCATAAATGTCTCTGACTGTAGTTACACTGGATTAAGGTGAAGGTTAATTATTTGAGTATCTTACTGGAATGAACATCTAACCACCATGAACTGCTTGTGTGCAAACATGAGTAACATAAACCTGTGTGCTTTTGTACTCTTAAAAGATATAGGTTTCATCAATTTTTTCACTTTCTCAATTTTTTTGTATTGAGAATTGTAATTAAAAATAAGAAAAATGCCTGTTCTTTTTACCAAGAAAAGTCATTAATTACACAAGCTCACTTCTCTACAGGATGTTCTTCAGTGCCTGCACTCCAACCCATGCTTTCAGTGCAAAACTATTACTGGGGCTATAGAGGAGAGAAATTTAAAAGGAGACTGTGGCAGAGATGGGGGTCAAAAACCAAGTTTCAGTGCTGAGGAGGAGGAAAAGACTCTGCTGTAGCAACTGTGCAGCCAGAATTATGAGAAGAACTCAGTGTCTTTATGTATCATTTACCAGAAGAAGAGATCACTAAAGAAGGACAAATAACAGTAAATAACATTTGAAGTTTGTGTGAAATAACATCATTCTCTGTCTTTTACAGGAAATGCTCCTGCCCTGACCAGAAGCCATGAAGAGAAGGGAGTGAAGAGAATTTGTCTGGAGAAGTAGGAAGTTTTCAAATTTTCAGTGGGACTTATTGCCAGTACTGCAGAAGGTTATTGCAAAGCCAGTCGCTGCAATTAGAATGGACAAAATGCCTCAACCTTAAAAGGTTACTAATTTTTCTGACATTTTAATTTCCCTTATACAGTGTCATAAGAGAGTTTGAATGCATTATTCCTCACAGAGTTTAAATAGACTATCTTACAAGAGACAAATATTGGATCAATTTGTAATTTTTTTAGTTGCACTTTTCAATATGAAGCTGAAAGTCTAATATTTGATGGTTTACTTGGCGCTTGACATTTTTTCCTAAGATAAAAGCTTTAGCATTGAAAACCAAAATTAGTTTTGCTATAATTCTGTTAGTAACTTGCTCCAAATGCCAATCAAAAATGCAGTTTGGAGCCAGTGTTAAAAACATAGAATCATAGAATAGTTTGGGTTGGAAGGGACCTTAAAGATCATCAAGTTCCAACCCCCCTGCCATAGGCAGGGACACCTCCCACTAGACCAGGCTGCCCAGTGCCCTGTCCAGCCTAGTCTTGAACACCTCCAGAGATGGGGCATCCACAACCTCCCTGGGCAACCTGTTCCAGTATTTCACCACCCTCACTGTAAAGAATTTCTTTCTTATGTCTAGTCTAAATCTATCCCCCTCTAATTTATATCCATTGTTTCTAGTCCTCCCATCCGATATTATGTTAAAAATTCCTTCCCCTGCCTTTCTGTAAGACCCCCCTCAGGTATTGATAAGTTACTATGAGGTCCCCTCTGAGCCTTCTCTTCTCCATCTCTGTACCTTGGTTTGGTTATACAGTAAGTAATTAGTGAGACTTCTGAAACATATGAAAAGACAAACTTCTACAGTACACTGTGAAGGGTGCTCATTTCAGATAACCAGCATTTCCTCAAAAATTTTTTTTTTCCATTTTCTTATTTTCCTTGCTGTTCTTACTCTTGCTTATTCTGTTCTCTGCTCTCCATAATCGAGTATGAAACATTAATTTTGTACTTCAGACCTCTTCTGTGTTTTCGCCATGTCAGTGTACTGGTACAGGAGGATTACAAAGCTGCTTTCTAAACCTGAAGTGGGAGCACAATAATAGAATAGTTTGGGTTAGAAGGGACCTTTGAAGGCCCACTGCAAAGCTTGTAGATTCTCCAAGCAATCCCATTGTAGTCTGTTCCCTCATAAAAGTGGCTGAACCAGAAATTTCAAGAGAGAGGTGAGGCGGGGCTGGAATTACTGTGCCTTTAGTAATCCAGGATGATTATTTGATCTTGGTTGAAAGAAGAGTGTAAAAGAATGTCTTTGTGCTCTGCTCAAAGCCTCTATGAACCTGTGCACATTAGAAGTTTCCTTAGTTTGATTACTTACTGGTGGAGAACAGAAACGTGACAGCATATATCAGAAGTGATGTATCTCTATGTGTCTGCCTTTGGTGTGAATGGAAATGTGTTTTTTGTTTGCTACAATTTCAAAAATGCTAAGAAGTCAAATTTTCAGACAAAAATAATTGTTCCTTGTGATACTGACCTCTGCTTTTCAGAGGGAGAGGGAACGGATCTGATGGTATTTTTGTGTAACTTCTGTTAAAAAAATAAGTAGTTGCAAGTACAGCTATTCTTCCTTCCCCAGGCCAAGTAAGGTGTTTATTCCATCCATATATCTGTGTTAAAACATTAATGGAAGAACTACTGCTGCCCTAAGGTAATTCTGTCCTAATTTCTATGAGGTTTAAAAGCAGGATGTTAGAAAATGTTCAGCATTAACACAACTGTTAGCATCTTAGCATGTCTCTATTCAGCAGATTAGAGGTTGCAAAGAATTTACAACCATCGTTGTTTTGGAGCAAAAATCCTTAGAAAACTGAAAGGTGATGTTTGCTGTACATTGCTGCCTGCCAGAGCAACTTCTTCACGAATTCAGCCTTTGTCAAAACAGCACTAACGATAAATGCACTTTGATAATGGCTTCAACTGGGGAAATGGGTTCCCATTATTGTTACTGTATTCAGTTTATTGTTATTTAGCTGATAAAGTGGTGATCAGTGGCCCTGGAACAGGAACCACAGTGCTATGTGATGGATCTCTCTGCTGTCACAGGAAGATCTTAATGGGCTGGGCGTGGAGAGATCTGTGCTGGGTGAGGAGGCCTGGGAAGAGCCAGGGGTTACCAATTTGGGCAGATCTCCTTCCTGAGATGATCTGGCATGGCCTATGTGGGGACTGGTTGAGGATGCCACATGAACAGATTCTTTCTGACTCTGAGAACAGCTGAAGGATGTTGCATGGGAGGTGCTCTTGGCTCACGGATTGCGAATGGGAGGGGTTTCTCTCAGCTTGGGAACACATTTTTTCCACTTGACTCACAGTAAAATCTAAATGAGTGATACAGTTTCTAAAAGTAATGTTGGATTGGTTAGATAATAAAAAGTGCATTTATCATCAGGAAGGAAGAGCAAAGTAAGGGGAAAGATTCAATGATGAGGAAGTCACCACCTTCTCAATAACAATGCAAAGCTGACAGCAGCTGAACACACCTCATGTCACCCGCCCTCCCCCTTGTAATTCAAGCAGAGTCTGCTATGATTGATGCAGGCTGTAGATAAAGCAAGGTACCTGCAGAAGCCAGGGAGGGACTGTTGGCTTAAATATAACTTTTAATGTTATAACCGTAAAAATACTCCTGTAGTACTCCTGTAGGAATCACTGAATTGTATCCTTAAATTAGGAAAGAGAGACAGTAACATTTGAATTGAAGTTACATGTGAACAAAAGAAAGATTCAAAACCCAAGTTGTTAAACCTCTCTTTCAAAATTAGCAAAAGACATTGAATTCAGGATGTGTTTGGATTGAGAGGGTTAATTAAAGGCTTTGTTCCTTCCCTGAGATCAGACTTGCTAGTTTTTAGGTTTTTCGGTTGAGGTTTAGATGTCTGAAGGTGATGATTCAAAATGGAAACATTGACAGAGTAAGAAACAGCAACACAAAAATGTCTATTCAATGTCCCTGTATGCAGTTCTTTCCAAAGGGCAATTCTGATTTTTCACTAGTTTATGTCAGTCTCCATTTTCACTTGTCTGTGAAATCTGTCCCACCACAGGTATGTTAACAATCTCATTTCTTTCGCTTTATCTGATACATGGAGACAAGGAGATGCTTGTTTTTGTTAAATTTGTGCTGGTGTGATGACTCTCCCTGGAAACTTCAAATAAATGGGATGGGCAAAATGGAAAAATCATCTCTTTAAGTTCATAGAGCTCTAAACCAGCACTGCTCTTCTTTTGAGCAGTTCCTGTATTTCACATCAAAACAATTCTGCTGCTGGTTCTGGGATCTTCTTGCTTGGCCCATGCTGGGTGGGGGGTTGCTCACTGTGGGAGCAGGGAATTGTCAGTGATGGGGGGACAGTGGCCTCACTTACTGTTTTCATTTGCTAGATATTCATAACAAATTCCTGAGTTTCCATCATGCAAAACTGGCATATTCTACTTTGTCATTTCATTTATCAGCTGTTCAGTTGGTGATAATTAGGTTGGGGTTTTCATGCTGGATCCTCTCATTCTTCTTTGGCCTGTTATGTGATGTGATCTTGGCAAGAAACATATTCCTATTCTTTTATTAAAAAAAAAAAACAAACCAACACATCTCCCTGAACACATCTCACATTCTGCTAATTAAGAAAAATTATCAAATTCTAATGTTGAAAAAAATAATCAACACACTTGAACCTGCTGCAATCAAGGGTCATTTTGTATGAATAGCTGTTGTACTGAGTTGGAAAGGATTGTATATGGTTTTGCCATAAAAATATATTCTTTTAAGTGCTGTCCAGATACTTAAGAGCTATAGCCTACAGAATTGGTGCTATTTTTTGGTAGAAACTGTAAATCAGAGTTATTATATTCTCTCCATGCGCTCCCTATTAGGAAATGGCATATAGGCAATGATGTAAATAATGTACTTCTCTCTGGTCTGTTAATGCTAAGAGCAGAGTGAGGGAATGGGAGAACAGAAAGCAGACATGTCTAAAAATATACCTGTGAAACAGGAGTGAGGGAGCAGCACTGAAACTGAGTTAAGAGAATATGTCTTCCCTTTGCCAGCACTGCCATCCCCCCACTCCATGTGTTTGAAACAGTGAAAGCTGCTGGTGTTCTGCTGGGCACAGGTTGTGCCATTGAACCCAGGGTCAGGGCATTATCACATTGTCCCCTCTGTGCACTTACAGCCCACCTCTGCTCTGGGTTGCTTCAGCAGCATTTATCTGTTTTTTACACAGGAATATTGGAGATTTCAGGTTCTCGCATCTCAGGTTCAAAGTGGTTTTTAGCAATTTATCCACAGTGTCAATTTTCCTTTCAGACAGCAGTTTCACAGAGTCACAGAATGTCAGGGATTAGAAGGGACCTCGAGAGATCATCTAATCCAATCCCCTAACTGGTTTCCTTAACTCTCTTCAGCAGACCTGTCTGAAAATGCTTCTGGGAAAAATTGCTGATGATGCATAGTCTTTCTTGTTCATACAAAATAGGGTTTTTTTCAAGCAAAATCATTGCCTCCTTAAATATGAACATTATGAACACGTATGAAGCAAAAATGTTTCATAGATGAATGGCTAGGCATTTTAATGGATTTCAAAATAATTCCAAAAATACCTGGCTTGCTTTCTCTTTCAACTCTCTTATATGTTATTATTTATGGGTTAACCTTTTTTTTTTTAATAAAGCATTTATGACTCTTCCCACTGAAGGGGAGTGTGTTAGGCAATGTGCAAACATAACTGAGACTGCATATTTTTCAATGCTAGATAAGAGGTGTGATGACAAACAAAACACAAATGAAAAGGATCCCTATTCCAGATTCCTTAGATTCTTGCTTCCCCACCCAGATTTTTGAAGAACACTGCGAGTATCCAGCTGAATTACACAGAGTTTTTCTTCGTTGTAGTACTACTAAGGTCTAACAGTTACTGGTTTAGTTATTTTTCTCATTGCACCAAGAATTTCTGGGGTGTATTGCTTTTTTTGTAAACATCTTAAATATGTTGAAATATTTCAAAATTTTCACAGTACATTTCTTAGTATCTAGAAATAAAAGTCACAGGACCTCTGCCACAAGGTTTTCTCCTGATCTAACTAGCTTTGGAACCAGCCCCAAGGGACTGAATCAGTTTACAAGTTCATATTTTCAGGGAAAGTATTGCTGAAAATAGACTTGGGGAAGACAACTTCCTCTTGCTTTTACTGTCTGCCTCTGTCAGATTTGCCTTTTGCTGCAAATACATTTCAGGATTTTCACAATTTAAAGATGCATTTCATTGTATCCAAGAGGGACAGATGCAGTGAAAATTTTGCCTTCCAAACATTTCAATCTTCTTGAGCCCTTTCTCTTCCATCTTATTTTTTAATAGCTTCAATAGCTGGCAGTCAAATCGTGTATCTGACTTTTGGCATAGGTCTATTTCAACATCCACATGAAGCTGATTTAGAAGAAGAGCAAACCCACAAATTTTAAGGTAGCATACCATGAGAAATAAACATCTATTACTGTAATAATACCAGTCAGAACAGTTGGAGGGTTATTTTATTAATCAGTGTAGTGGCTTCAGTACATTTAAGTTCAGAGCTTAAACTGTGTGAATATGCAAATATGAAATCAGTCAAAATGTATGAGCTTTTTAAAATGGAAAAGACACTTATTCTACAGCTAGAGAGATAGCACCAAGCTCATTGAAGGAATTACAATCTCTGCCTAAATGTATAGCTCCATGTCATTAATTTTCCAGACTTCTGCTGATAATATCCTCCAAGCTTCATTTCAGTGATGGATACAGAAAGTAACCTTGAATATCTAAGTGACATACTTAAATCTTGCATCAGTCAGTGTTTGGTTAATTATCTAAGTATCGCTGCTAAGAGAGCAGACTCCAGCTGGCTGTAATTAGGGGTGGATTGTTCCAAGCCTTCAAGACAATTTTTACATTCATGGGATCTGCAGCTTTCTGTTGTCCTCATTTCCTGTAACATAAAAGTACTTGTATCTCGGAGAATTAAAGAGGGGCAAATAGTGAGAGAGACTGGGGATAAATCTTACTGATTTCCTCTGAGCGCTGAGTGAAAAATATGCAGCACAAGTCTCAAAAAGGGAGTGTAGGAGGCAAAAAACCCAAACCCTCCAGGAGTCAAAGCCAAAAAGTGTTATTCCATTTGATTAAAAGGTGGATCTTTAGAAAGCACAGTTGGCTCTATAAAATCTCATATCATCTCTGCTCTGTAAATCTTGCTTGAGATGAGAGACCACCAGCATGTGTAGGAAGAAATTTTGACAGCAAATCAGGAGGGTATGTGACATGAAACAGTCAATGAAGATTCAGTAATTCAGTAGCTATGGGATACAGCACTAAAAATGTAACATATACATATGATTTGTTAATTTTTTTTTCCTCTCCTTCTGCTGCTGAATTACTAGCAGTGCAGCACTGGCTTTGGCTCTAATGGCTGTGCCCTCTGCAGGAAGCATTCCCTACTCTGCTTTCCCTCTTTGGTGCTCAGGTCTTCATGACCCATGCTCTGTGCAGCCTTTTATTTCAACTCACCATCAAAATTAGCTAGTCTTAGAATTATTACTTTCTCTAGGGAAGAAATAGGCTTGTGTTTAGTATGCATGTAAAATTATGCACTGATATTTCTGAGGTATCCAATGATACACCTGCTGCACTTTGAAAGCTGGGTTGACTCAGAGGTGTCAGGAGGAGTGGTGAGGCCATAAGAAGGTGACCATCTTCAACTAATTTTAGTTTAAAAATTACTTACAGGGCCTAAAGGAATTTAACAAAAACAATACTTGATGGAGAAAATGCACAGCTTAACTTCTTTGTTTATTAAATGCAAAATAAATATTTTAATAGTGATATTTGCATGTGCCTTTTGCTGATCACCTTCCTATTTTTCCTTTAGGCAGATGCCTCTAGCAGGAGCTGTGCAGATAGCTCTGAGCTGCTTTTAGAAGATGTTTTTGCAGTGTGATATGTGTCAGTGCTCAACTTTCTGCATGTGAACAATCATTCTTTAGTGACATGGATTTTTCACTAGACAAACATAGGTAATATGAGCACTTCTGGTGTTGCAAGCATGAAGTGTAGGCTGTATGCACAGGGAAGTAAATCTTGTGTGCCAGAATAATCTTTGTCAATTTTCTTTTGTGTTCTTGATTATACTTTTAATAGAGGATTAATGTACATCTTGCTGTTGAGTCAAGAATGTTTTGCTTAAATGCTGCTGTGAAAGTTTATATTCTCTAAGCACAGAATTTAGAATCACGGATTCTCTTTATTGGTTGAAAGTCAGTCTCTTAATCCTCAGGATTTAGAGAGTTTCTTTGAAACTTTATTGTGACTACTATAGAAAAACAGCTGAACAGATACCTAACTGATACCCAGATCTGTATGAACATAACTGTTTTAGTTCCAGACATACATTGGTGAATCACTTAGACAACAGATATTAGTTAAGTCAGTTTAGTAACTAGCTGTGAGCTAAGGGAATTGATGAACTGTCCTCCTGTTCTCACAGGCTGACTCTTCTTCCCTTTACCTGGGCTAGAACTTAGCCAAAGGGAAGGGAAGCAGGAGAAGTAGTTCAGTCCCTTCCCTCCCACATAGATTCCCCATTTTCAGTTTTGATTTCCAGCAGGAGAATTTGATGCAGAGTCCCACAAGTTGCAATTCTGGAAGCACAGCTGAGCATTGGCTTACAGCATTAAACACACAAGCTATGGGACTGTGACAGGATTCACTGTATTTGTAGCCCATGTCCCCCAGACTCCCTTTAGCAGGTTTAACTTTTAGGGATTTTGAGTGTTCTGAACATGCAAAGTTTTCCAAGCACATTAAAAGAGAATTCAGTTATCATGACAAAATGTTAAAGCTTACAACAAAATCCAGGAGCTCTTCAAAACTTCCTCAGCTCTGCATTGGTGGTTGGGAATGCAGTGGCCCTGCATTGCCAATCTCTGTGCCTCAGGAAGAAGTTCAAGTGTGTATCTCGCAGTTCTTACAAAGGTCTCTGTAACTTATGACTTGAAGGATAGTGTTTCCTAATTGTTCATAGGTGGATGGTGCAAGAACCTAACCTCTCTGCAGCAGTGTGCCACAGAAGAAATAGCACTTGTGTGGAAGCATGATTGGAGCATGCTATAGCGCTTAATGCATCATCTTAATGGTACTCTGAAAAGCTCAGTATCTGGGTGTGTTGTTATCTCAGACTCTGCAGTTGTTGTTTCTTATTTAAATGTCCTATCTCACTTGAGATTTAATGTAATTAGTATCAGCCTGTGGAAAAATATCTTCTATTATTGCCTTAGCTATTGTTCCAAGTCAAGATGGTAAAGCAAATCAAACAGGATGTAATGAAAGTGATAAAACCATTTGCAAGAGGCAGTTTTCCTGAGGGAAGTAAAAGGCAGCATCACTTTTCATTTTGTTTTGCTTTTCTAAACACAGTATGTGCCTGGAATAACTCTGCTGTGGCTTGTCCCCTACACCTGAGAGCAGTATCACATACATCTGATAGCAATGTGACTTGACTGATACAAGGGAGGACCAAAAGTACCAAAGCAATAAGACTCTTGCTGTACTTCCCTGTTCAGCCAGCACTGCTTGCCAATGAAGGAGTTAGATCTGCATTAATAAGCATCTTCTTTTGATTTTTTTTTTTCCTGTCTAGCTGTAGCATTGGGAATTGGAGAAGCATGGCAGTGTAGTATCTAAAAAGGTGCTGCAAAGACATTCACAGCCAAAGCTGTAGTGCAAGATGTGTTTGTCAGAAAGAAGTGATGTTCCTGGTACAAAAGAGTGGTTAAAGGAATGTCACTTGCCTTGGCCTGGCTTGGGGGCAGGATGGCAGAAGGTGGTCTGAGCTGTTCCTTCACCACCACTATCTCAGCTGAGGTGCTTTCTGAGCTTTTTTTATTAGGTTTATAATTTTATTTCAAAGCAGGTTTGCAGTATCTTTTGTGCACAAATGGCTTGTGAACAGGCTTTTGTATTGTCACCATGTATGACAGTAATCTCTCTTAATTCGCAGTGGTATTGATAAACTGTAAGTCAGGCTTAATCAGGAGGCTGCATGCTTTAGAATATAGTTAGAAATGCAAAATGTGGTGCATTCAAGGGGGAATGGCAGGATTTTCAGTCTCACTCTTTTAGCTCAGTGCAGCTGGGTATCTATCTATAGATGGATTGAGTGCCTGAGTCACACAAAGCCCTGCTGTGGTGAAGCAGCCATGTTCATCTGTTATGTTAGCTTCATATTCAACACTGGGGATTTGGGCAAAGCAGAGAAGCACAACCAACTAAATCTCTCTTCATACAAATGTCAGAAGTGACAGATCAATCTCACTTTTCAAAAGTCAGTGGCATAGAAATTCAAATTATTAAAATTCAAGTAATGCAAATGATCAAAAAATCATTAGTACCTGCAAACTATTTGAAAGCTTCTGACATATTTTTTAAAGTACCTAAAAAAATTCTCTTGTTAAATTAGATGGCACCAAAACCAGAAAATTAATAGAGTACTAATGCAAAAGTTAGTATTTTCTGTTGCCTTGAACTTTTTGGAACTGAGGAAACAGTAATTTTTTCCTTCTTCCCTTCCCCCCATTCCTTTTTTGTGAAGAAATTATTAAATGCTTGGAGTACAAATGCTGCACATGAATATTTATAAGAACTTTTGTAACATTTAGCAAGGCGATGCTTCATGGCTGTCTCTTTCTGAATGCACATAATAAAGTACCCATCATTTCTTTGAAGCTACACTTGCTCTTGGTTAATTTGATGGCAGGCTGGTAGAAACTCTAGGCTACTTGGGGCTCTAGGATTGCAGTTGTTGGTGATGCCAAGACACAAACACCGTTGCTGTGTTCTCTACTTTTCTGCTAAAATGTCTGTTTTACATCTGATAAGAATACATTTTTCATGTATTATTTACANGACTCTGCAGTTGTTGTTTCTTATTTAAATGTCCTATCTCACTTGAGATTTAATGTAATTAGTATCAGCCTGTGGAAAAATATCTTCTATTATTGCCTTAGCTATTGTTCCAGTCAAGATGGTAAAGCAAATCAAACAGGATGTAATGAAAGTGATAAAACCATTTGCAAGAGGCAATTTTCCTGAGGGAAGTAAAAGGCAGCATCACTTTTCATTTTGTTTTGCTTTTCTAAACACAGTATGTGCCTGGAATAACTCAGCTGTGGCTTGTCCCCTACACCTGAGAGCAGTATCACGTACATCTGATAGCAATGTGACTTGACTGATACAAGGGAGGACCAAAAGCACCAAAGCAATAAGACTCTTGCTGTACTTCCCTGTTCAGCCAGCACTGCTTGCCAATGAAGGAGTTAGATCTGCATTAATAAGCATCTTCTTTTGATTTTTTTTTTTCCTGTCTAGCTGTAGCATTGGGAATTGGAGAAGCATGGCAGTGTAGTATCTAAAAAGGTGCTGCAAAGACATTCACAGCCAAAGCTGTAGTGCAAGATGTGTTTGTCAGAAAGAAGTGATGTTCCTGGTACAAAAGAGTGGTTAAAGGAATGTCACTTGCCTTGGCCTGGCTTGGGGGCAGGATGGCAGAAGGTGGTCTGAGCTGTTCCTTCACCACCACTATCTCAGCTGAGGTGCTTTCTGAGCTTTTTTTATTAGGTTTATAATTTTATTTCAAAGCAGGTTTGCAGTATCTTTTGTGCACAAATGGCTTGTGAACAGGCTTTTGTATTGTCACCATGTATGACAGTAATCTCTCTTAATTCGCAGTGGTATTGATAAACTGTAAGTCAGGCTTAATCAGGAGGCTGCATGCTTTAGAATATAGTTAGAAATGCAAAATGTGGTGCATTCAAGGGGGAATGGCAGGATTTTCAGTCTCACTCTTTTAGCTCAGTGCAGCTGGGTATCTATCTATAGATGGATTGAGTGCCTGAGTCACACAAAGCCCTGCTGTGGTGAAGCAGCCATGTTCATCTGTTATGTTAGCTTCATATTCAACACTGGGGATTTGGGCAAAGCAGAGAAGCACAACCAACTAAATCTCTCTTCATACAAATGTCAGAAGTGACAGATCAATCTCACTTTTCAAAAGTCAGTGGCATAGAAATTCAAATTATTAAAATTCAAGTAATGCAAATGATCAAAAAATCATTAGTACCTGCAAACTATTTGAAAGCTTCTGACATATTTTTTAAAGTACCTAAAAAAATTCTCTTGTTAAATTAGATGGCACCAAAACCAGAAAATTAATAGAGTACTAATGCAAAAGTTAGTATTTTCTGTTGCCTTGAACTTTTTGGAACTGAGGAAACAGTAATTTTTTCCTTCTTCCCTTCCCCCCATTCCTTTTTTGTGAAGAAATTATTAAATGCTTGGAGTACAAATGCTGCACATGAATATTTATAAGAACTTTTGTAACATTTAGCAAGGCGATGCTTCATGGCTGTCTCTTTCTGAATGCACATAATAAAGTACCCATCATTTCTTTGAAGCTACACTTGCTCTTGGTTAATTTGATGGCAGGCTGGTAGAAACTCTAGGCTACTTGGGGCTCTAGGATTGCAGTTGTTGGTGATGCCAAGACACAAACACCGTTGCTGTGTTCTCTACTTTTCTGCTAAAATGTCTGTTTTACATCTGAAAAGAATACATTTTTCATGTATTATTTACATTTAAGTTGCAAGAAATTTCTTGCTAGGGATGTTACATGCGTTGGATAAAATGCCTGATTGCCTTATTCTCTGCATTTATACTTTGGTCCTGGATGAAGCAGAGTTAAATGCTGTAGAACAATGAAATGGCCCTGGAGCACACTGCAAACCACCAGGAGGAACCTCCTGTTAATGCAAAAAACATTTTAGGTCCTTCTTCTGCATTCTGTGAATACCTAATAGCCCATATAATGCTTCAAAACATAATGCTGCCATTTCTGAAAAGCAAATGGAAACCAGTAGCTGGTAATAGCAGCACTTATCCCCATGACATCCTTAAAGAATTTTGATCAAAATAACCACATGAGCAGGCTAAGCAGAGGAAAAAGGCTTTAGAAATAGGCAAAAGGGGGAGGACAGAGTTTGTTTATTTAACAAAGCTGGAATAATTTTAGAATTGGGTTTCAAAGTCCCTTGTTTGTAACATTATGTATTTAAATCTCTCTGCTCTGCCTCTTTAAAATTAATAAATTGCCATAAATTGCATGTGCTTGTGCCCACAAAGTTATTAATTGAAGACTTGTAGTGGTTATTTAAACACAGGATTGTGTTTTCTGTGTTGAAAGTTATTTATTGGAATTTTGTAAATAATGTGCAGGGCTGCATGTATTTTGGTAAATACTGCACAACCAGTACCAGTCAAAGCACTGCAGGAGATGGCCATAACTGCTCATGTTCACCATGGACATAGAATCATAGAATAGTTTGGGTTGGAAGGGACCTTAAAGATCATCGAGTTCCACCCCCCCTGCCATAGGCAGGGACACCTCCCACTAGACCAGGCTGCCCAGTGCCCTGTCCAGCCTAGTCTTGAACACCTCCAGAGATGGGGCATCCACAACCTCCCTGGGCAACCTGTTCCAGTATTTCACCACCCTCACTGTAAAGAATTTCTTTCTTATGTCTAGTCTAAATCTATCCCCCTCTAATTTATATCCATTGTTTCTAGTCCTCCCATCCGATATTATGTTAAAAATTCCTTCCCCTGCCTTTCTGTAGGACCCCCTCAGGTACTGATAAGTTACTATGAGGTCCCCTCTGAGCCTTCTCTTCTCCAGGCTGAACAACCCCAACTCCTTCAGCCTGTCCTCATAGGGCAGTTGCTCCAACCCTTTGATCATCTTTGTGGCCCTTTTCTGGACCCTCTCCAATAGCTCAATATCCTTCCTGTGTTGAGGGCTCCAGAACTGGACGCAGTATTCCAGGTGGGGTCTCACCAGTGCTGAGTAGAGGGGTAAAATCACCTCTCTTGACCTGCTGGTCACACTCCTCTTGATGCAACCCAGGATTTGGTTGGCCTTCTTGGCTGCGAGTGCACACTGTTGGCTCATGTTGAGTTTGTCATCAACTGATACACCCAAGTCTTTCTCTTCAGAGCTGCACTCAAGCCACTCTCCACCCAGCCTGTATCTGTGCTTGGGATTGCTTCGCCCCAGGTGCAGGAGCTTGCCCTTGGCCTTGTTGACCTTCATGAGGTTGGCTTGGGCCCACCTCTCAAGCCTGTCAAGGTCCCTCTGGATGGCATCCCTTCCTCTCCAGTGGTATAGTGGTGCCATGTTCTCATTGTCAGTGCTGGTACAGCAGGCCTCCTGCCAAAATAACAGAAGGAATCATTCCTAAAGTTGTGGCTGTAGGCAGAGCCATGTAAACCTCACACATACAGCCTTGTGTGGACTCAATCCCAGTAGATACCAAGCATCTGTCTGGCCTTTTGTATTCTAAGGTCTGTTACTAGGTCTGTTCCCATAGACCTAGGGTTTCTGTGGAGATGTGCTTTAAACATTCAATAGCTTTGTATCTTTTACAGGGATATGCTGCCTGCCTAAATTATTTTTCTTGTGTTTCATTGCTAGTATAGGGTGTTTTTGGATGATTTTATTCTATCTACTCAGTTGCATTTGTTTTAGCTCTCTGCCTGTGTTGCGTATGTCTTACACAGACTTCAGTCTGAAGATAGCACAAACATGCTGATGTATTTCATACTTGGGATTATCTTTTTGTCAGTGATGCTGAATCTTGGTATTACAGTCTGCTGTTTGCATCTAGAGGAAAACAAAGGTATTGTCCATATTTGATGGATTTGGTGTTATTCCACCAGAACAGCTTAAAAACATTGCAATCCTTGGACAATGATAACTGCAAGAGATTTAAAATCATATTTTTGATAGGAAAGATTGAAATTGGCCTTTTAAAAAAGTTATTTTTACAGGTCTTCCTAATTGCTGTCTTTGTTGTATTTTTAGAGTGTAAAAAGAAAATGTGTAACAGGAAATGACCAGGCCTACTGAGCTGTACGATCCAGCAGATCTTTTGAGACTTTTATTTGGCAATGGATCCTGGAATACTAAAGATGCTCTGAGATTTGAGGCAGAATTTATTTTATTTCTATTACATACCCACAAACTAGTTCTGCCTACAAAATCAAACCCCTCACTCATGCCATGAACTTGCTGCTGGAGCTTCACATTTTAACTGAACTCGGGTCTGCAGAATGGCTCTGCTGCTGGAAGGGAATGCAGGATGAGGATTTGGCTTTTTTTCCTCCTTCAGCTCATAGCTGCAGACATTAAAGATGATGTTACCTAATTTTGTCTGTATCATTATCTCTCTGAAGTCTCCCTTCTGCTCTTTCTCTTTCCAGTTCTTATTTCTGCAAATTTTAGCACACAATTAAAAGAGTACAGTGGCTGAACAATGAAAACCGAGTTTTTCCAAATGCTGTCACTTGTAAAATGTAATACCTCGCCCACACCTCCTAGAGCAGCAATTGAAGATCCTGTCTAATTTGTCTTACTTGAGATTTAAGCAAAATCATCTGCTGAGTGCTGCAGATTATATGTGTGCATTACAATCTGTCCAGGCTTCTCTGAAAAGAAAAATGTGAAAATAAGACATGGTTAATGTACCCGTCTTTTATGCCCAGAGAATAAACTTAACATAGGACATTAGAGAGATGGGCCTATGGTCTATCTTGTGACTACACTATGCTAAATAGCTTTATGAAACCATCCTTTTGTTAATCATGTTGAATTAGCTTTGGAAGAGCTTTTTGCTGGAACAGCAGTGCAGGGCGTTGGTAGGGAATTGCCTTTGGCACAAGGCTGGCAGAGGCACAGCTGTCAGCAGGAACACGACACAGCCCCACTAACTGGTGCTGGTGTGCTGGCTCTGCACCTGCATCCCAGCACCAACTGGGAGCTGATGCTGAGCAGGTTGGATCTACCACAGCCCTGCTTCAGGAAGCACAACTGGAGGTGAATCTGCAGCAGAATCTGCATCTTTCCACTTTAGTCTTATCCCTGCAATACTGTATGAAAGTAAGGAAATTATTTTCTCACTACAGAAAAAAAATGAGGAAAAATACTTATAGCAAAAGTTTTTATGTTGATCCATATTGAGAAACCTGCACGATTCCAAGTGAATTTGCTTCAGCTGCTCACCGCATTTGTGTGGAGCAGCTCAGGGGCCAAGTCCTGCAGCTGTAAATGAGCACCATAAGTAGCTGATAAATGCCCTACTATTGCAATTTTGTAATTTTTATTTTTTTACATATTGTGCTCTGGCATCCAAGAACAGTTCTGCTGCCCTTGTTGAGCAAATTACATTGTGCAATATCCAAATTAAGGCTTTGAGATCACTGTTAACATACTTGGTTTCAACAAAAGGCTTTCTAAAACAAGTGACATTAAAAAGCTGGCAGCTTTCTGAGTGGTTCTTTCATGAGAATTTATTTGAGTAGGGGGTACTTAAAACAACCATAGAATGCAAAGTCATTAGGTATTCATTTACTGGCTATGCCAAAAAATATTTTCTCAAATCTCTGTGGAAATCCAAAAAATTGCACCTTGAATTTTAATGAAAATTGCAGACTGTTTTATTCTATTCAGTTACTGCCTGATACTATTGCAAACTAAAATATTTGCTTTATAAAATAACCTTATGCTAGAACTTTAATTCATTGTATTTGCAAAACCATGTACCCTCTCTTCCTCATGCCTCTATACATCTTCTTTCAGATGTTGAATTTCAGTGAACTTTGAATTAGGTGTCTTCATTAACAAGTACACAAAATGCTAAATTAAATTTTAAATATATGTTTTAATTTAATTTCATAATTTCCTGCATGGTTATTCAGAAAGTGGAGTGTATGTCACATGGATTAGGCCTGGCTGCAGGCAATAGTTTTGAAACCTATCATAGGTAAGAAGTTCCTGAGTTGACATGGGATGGCATGTAGCAATCTTCATCATAAAATTAGTCTAGGGTGGTTTGATGAGCACTCTGACAGAAAATGTTAATAGGAAAAGCAGATAATTTGAAAGCAGAGATAATAGTGATTACATTGAAAATAGGCATGCACAAATAACTTGTATTTATTATGTGCAGTCATATACTGGGAATGAAAAGTTTAGGGCAGGTTTGCCTGACTTTACTGAGGGAAGCCAAAATCCTCAGAGACTTGTGGAAGTCAAGACCCACCTCATTGTGGGGAGTTCTGGATAACAGTCTGGACTTAAAAGGACAGTGTCTGGTCTCCACACGCAGAGGAATCTTTCAAGAACAGAAAGGATTTGTTTCCATTCTGTTTGTCACTGGTATGAAGCTCCAGGAACACTGTGTTGTCTTTTGGAGAGCATCAGTCCAAGGGTGCTAGTAACAACTCACAAAAGTCACTAATGATTAAATGTCTGAGCTGCTTGTTTTATAGAGAAGATTTGGGAGGTTAATTTGCTCATTTTTTAATGAAAAAAGGCAAAGTAAA
The DNA here is from genome assembly GCA_013400935.1 of Turnix velox. Lineage (NCBI taxonomy): Eukaryota > Metazoa > Chordata > Aves > Charadriiformes > Turnicidae > Turnix > Turnix velox. The sequence goes on along the minus strand of VZTY01024689.1, from coordinate 26,772 downwards.
GCCAGCAGCATGAAGGCAAAAAAAATTATCATGGTTGTATAGCTGTGACAATAATATTTGCAGATCACCATTTGACTGACAGTTGAGAGCTCATGCACTGTCTGCATAAGGATAACATATGCCACCATTTGTTGTTAAGCCAACTTTGAGCCCATCACCTTGAAATCTGCCATGCAGATTTTTTTTCTATATAAATTGCAAGGTGAAGTTCTGCAGGGAGCATATCATCTCCTCCATGGACCATACCTGGGAGATGTTGCATAGACACCAACTTCTTGTTCATGGTGTGGAGGAAGCAGCATTGTGGGGAGCATGAGTTAGATTCCTGAACAATTTTCCTCATTCAATGGAGTATTTAGGTTTTCTCCTATCCCCTCTCTAGAGACTGAGCTCAAGACCTCAGCAGGGAGCTGTGGGAAGAGTATTGCTTCTACCTTGCACCTTGGTGCTGCTTCTATGGATGTGGGAGTGGGTCTTGGTCTTCCAGTTTCTTGTGGCCCACATTAAACTTGTTTTTAACTCTGTTAGGAGTTCAAAATTGCAGTGTTGCATGTGGCAGGAATAAAATCTCCCTCCTGACCCTCAAAAGGGCAGATGATAGCATCCTTTTGTATTCTACTGGGGTTGTCAGTGACAAAATGGAATTGGGCTGGATTAAAGATGGTTTCTGTGAAATCCGTTCCTGCACAGTGTTGGGCTTGTAGCAGTCCTGTGTGCTGGGCAAGACTAGAAAATTCACAATGTTTGGTTTTTTGGATGGAAAAAGCTTCACGTTTTTAGGATTCTGCCAAGAACAAATAGATAAATATATGTCAGGCAGTCAGCTCCTCTAGGAAAACGTATCTGTAAAGAAGGACTAAAGGAAGAATTTAAGAGTACTATTTCTGAAAACAATTGTTGGTGTTGATTTCCTTTCTCTTTCCTTTGCTTGTTTACAGTGCTCCAGTTTTGTTCTATGCTGTGACCTGAGCCTTGAAGGAGTACTGTCTGGGTTTCAAGCTAATTGTTTTCAAGTATGATTAGTAGCCTCTTAATTAGTATCTGAGCACTGACAGCGTGGCTGCTTACAAGGCGAAGAGCAGGCTTTGTGTGGATCCTGGGCTGACAGGAGGGGAGTGGGTGGGTGCCCCAGGCTCATCTCTGGGTGCTGTTCCTCTCTATGAGAAGCCACCTCTGGTTTTCTAGTAACTGGGTGCTCCTGCTGCCATCAAGGTGGCCTGGCTCTGAGGGCAGATTTGGCCTTCATCAAGTCAGCTTTTTCAGATGCAGTAAGAGTTTCTTTCCTTCTGTGCTTCTTTTCAACCTGATCTGGGTCTTCCTGCTTCAGCAGGAGGATTGGACTAGATCTTTTGAGGTCCCTTCCAATCCCTGACTTCTGTGACTCTCTGATTATTTCCCTTTCCTTGTCTTACAGCACTGGAGTAAAAATTATAGTGGTTTACATACTCAATGGGTTTGAACATGAAGGCTGTTTCTTCTCTCATGAAGTAAACAGAGTGAATTCCCAAGCTGCAGAAAATGGGTATAGAATGTAAATACAAAAATTTTATTACATTTCCTTTCTGATTCTGTCTTTGATTATATTTAGTGATGTCTTTGCTGCATACCTCTCCTACACCTGTGGATTATTTTTAAATAATCAGATTCAGTGGGCTGAAATTAATTACTGGCTTATTTGTTTGGTTTTTCCTCTGCTCCATATCACATTTCCTTGGGAGCCTGGAAAGATGATTAATGACTGTTAAATGCCCCATGTCAGGGTAAAGAGCATGAAGACTTCTCCATTCCTGCAAGTATTTTAAAGATGGCCAGATGTGGTGCTTGGCAACACGGTTTAGTGATGGTTCTTGTCAGAGTTGGGTTGATGGTTGGACTCGATCTGAAAGGTCAGTCCTGTGATTCTAAGACTCCTGGGTTCTTCTCAGTGGTCCACAGCACAATGCTGCTGATACAAGCACACTAGGATTTTGTACCTTTGTGAATTGTTTATAATGTAACTAGTTCTATTTTATACCATTATGGTACATCTGATTAAGCGTCAACCTATAAGAAGTAGCAAAGGCCTCTGTTTTGTCTGTGCATCCAGGGTCTCTGAGGAGCTGGGCACACACAGGCAGGGCACAGCATCTGCCCCATCTTCATTGGATTAATCATAGAATCATAGAATAGCTTGGGTTGGAAGGGACCCTAAAGATCATCGAGTTCCAACCCCCCTACCATAGGCAGGGACACCTCCCACTAGACCAGGCTGC
>VZTY01024689.1:0-24503 GCA_013400935.1 Turnix velox | reverse complement strand
CCAACTCCTTCAGCCTGTCCTCATAGGGCAGTTGCTCCAACCCTTTGATCATCTTCGTGGCCCTTCTCTGGACCCTCTCCAATAGCTCAGTGTCCTTCCTGTGTTGAGGGCTCCAGAACTGGATGCAATATTCCAGGTGGGGTCTCACCAGTGCCGAGTAGAGGGGTAAAATCACCTCTCTTGACCTGCTGGTCACACTCCTCTTGATGCAACCCAGGATTTGGTTGGCCTTCTTGGCTACGAGTGCACACTGTTGGCTCATGTTGAGTTTGTCATCAACTGACACACCCAAGTCTTTCTCTATGGAGCTGCACTCAAGCCACTCTCCACCCAGCCTGTATCTGTGCTTGGGATTGCTTCGACCCAGGTGCAGGACCTTGCACTTGGCCTTGTTGAACTTCATGAGCTGAAATTTGGACAGAGAAACTACAGAGAACACAATCCTGGTGTCAGGGGTGTGTTAATCAACAGAATAATGACAAAAATTAAGTTTTTGTTTGTTATAAATGCAAATAGCATGTAATTTCAGCATTTGCTAATTCCATGATGGTGCTTTTTTAACTTTAACCACATTCTCTTCAGTGGTGGCTTTACATTTGATGGGGATTGATTGCAGGCAATATCTGTTGTAAAGCACCGCTTTGTTTTCTTTTTAACTTCAACACTAGTAAACAATAACATCTTTAACCTCCCGACTTAGAGCTCATCACTCATTTCATTGCTGTGGCTTATGACTGCAGATACAAATTTTGTGCATTCATCACGGCTGGTAAAGTAGCTTATTGGGATGAGTAAATTACATGCTAATTAGAAGAGTAGTTTGAGTGAGAATAAGCTGCTGGAACTAGTTTTGATGGCCAAAAAAATTACCTGTAGCTAGTTTCTCAAGATTATCAAAGAGATCCTCAAATTAGAATGTCTGCCTTTGATCACAGATGCAAGGTACAATGGGAAATGGCTGCTCCCAGTGAAAGATGGATGGAAGGGGGGCAGGGGGAGAAGGAGGAGGTGGTTGCTGTGAGAAGCTGATGGCGTTTTACAAAGATTCAGGCCCTGTCCAGGTACTTGCTCCACTAAATAATGAGTGAGATGTCAGTATTTCACACTGAAGGAGTTGGGGTTGTTCAGTTTGGTGAAGAGAAGGCTCAGGGGGGACCTCATAGTAGCTTATCAATACCTGAAGGGGGCCTACAGAAAGACAGGTAGGACTTTTTAATAGGATATGTGATGGGAGGACTAGAAATAATGGGTGTAAATTGGAATGGGGGTAGATTCAGGCCAGACATAAGAAAGAAATTCTTAATGGTGAAGTTAGTGAAACACTGGAACAGGTTGGCTAGAAAGGCTGTGGATGCCCCCTCTCTGGAGGTGTTTAAGGCCAGGCTGGATAAGGTGCTGAGCAGCCTGATCTAGTGGGAAGTGTCCCTACCTATTCAGGGGGGCTGGAACTTAATTATCTTTAAAGTCCCTTCCAACCCGACCTGTTCTATGATTATTTTTGGTTGTTTTCCACTGTAAGTTATTAATGTGTGTGACTTCAAAAGTAACGTTGTTTAGGTTAGTTTTGAGAAAAATCATTCCTTTGTCATCTTATCCTGATGTTTCTATCTTCTAGTATGACAATTTCCAAGCAGTACTAATCTTTTATAAGACTTCCCTCTGATTTCCTTATTTTTGTAATTACTGCCATCTTTCTTACGCAGCACTATGTTTTTGGGTGGATCATTGCAAAGCGTGTGCCAGCATAACTGTCACTTGGCCCAAGCAGTTCATAGCCTGAGGTCCCAGTTACTCAATATATCAGATGGGTTTGTCTTGTCAAAAAAATAACACAGTTTCCAGAGCTGAGAGACAAGCCTGGCACAAGTGTGACCAAACAAAGTGTGGGAGAAGAGAAAGGCCTTACCAATGGGGGATAATGGGATATTGGTATTATTTCACCTTCTTGCTATTGTGGTGTATTTAACTAAAACTGATGAAAGTAAAGAGTAGGATCTCATAAAAAGGAAAAAGAAAAAGAATCCCTTTGTTATTAAAGTTTTGAGTTTTGAGAAGTGCCTTGGTAATGGGAGGCTTATATAGGTGACATCCTGTACCAAAGGGATGCACAGTGCAGGCTTGATGGAAGAGTACAGACCAGAAATCTTTAAGGCAACGTCTTGTATTCTGTGGTTCTTTGATGCCTCGGCTCTGGTGAAATGGGGGCAGAGAAGTGTGAAGAGACTGGCAAGAGGTGTGGGATGTCAGGGACAAGAACCTGGCTGAGAGCAAGCTGCCAGCTGGCATCTGACTCCAGCAGCATCCCAGTCCTTCAGCTGCCCTAACCTTCTCAGTGGACAATAAGGACATAATCCACTAAATTTTGTTCTTGACTCAAATAGTTAATGCTTTGAGTCAGCACTGAAATTGGAAGCTTTGAGTTTACCCCACCTACTATAGCTGTCAGTGTCTCATCCTCTGCATAAATATCTCATGGTCTTCTGAATCTAGCTGACCTCTTGACTTTGGGGCCAGCTTGTTGCAGGAAGCATTTTATATGCAATAATTTTCCTTTTACTGATTTAGACTGCATTGGTTTTGTTACTCTTTTTTTTTTGAGGCAGTTACTAAATGGGAACACCCCATCTATCTTCTTTATGTGATGGATCATTTAGTATAATATAATTTTTATTTGTATCAATTCTGAACTAAACTATCCTACTCTCTTTGTTTCACTTAATATGGAAAGCTTTTCACCCCTTAAAATATTTTTGTGGTTGTTTTATGTTGCATTTCCTCCTGAGGTGTCATAAATAGAACTGAGCATAATAGTCAGTGAATCATGTCATTGATTTTCTTACACTGAAAGCATGTAATCTGGCTGGTTTGCATATTCCGTTGCACTATTTGCATATCCTGCAGTGAGTACTTTGTGAGAACAATTTAAGTCCATCAGATAAAATAGTGCTTTTTTCTCTTCTGCCTACTTTTTTTTTTTTCATTGGTAGGAAGAAGAACAAATTTCCTTCACAGAAGTGGTGACAAAAATACATCCTGTTCATGCTGTGCTTTGCTCTATGCTGTCCTGCTCTGAGGTTAAGAGGCCACATAACTTTGTGTAGCTCAACCACCTGGTTCTGAAACTTCTCCACAGTTTTGGCTTTACACACTCCAGCCCAACTGTGCTGTTACTCTTCATTTATTTTTTAACACTTAATTATATTCTTAATATCTTGTTTCTTTTCTAAAATGACTTCTAGAAAGTAATTGTCTGGCTTCTCAGCAGTGTGTTTTATCGTCTGTGTTACAGCTGACCTTGTGCTCTGCCAGCAATCCACTCACACAAGTTCTGCTCCTCATACTCCTGTGCTTTGTTTGTCTTTGGATACTTTTTAGTAAGATCTTTCAAATTCCTTTCTACTGTGATTTTGTATTTTGCTACCCACAAGTTACTTTGCAAAACTGAAATGGATATATTTTTGACAATTATGGAGTTTGCTGCATCAGGAGTTCAGAATAAAGATTTTTGGAGCCAGAGGTTGCAGTAGTCCAAGGGAGAGAGTTTAAAGTAAATTGAAGTTGCAAAATAGATGAATTCAATAACATGGTGATGATACACAGGGTTTTTGTTCTCAAGCTGTGCTCAGCAGAAGGATAACCACAGCCACTACTGGGGTTTGTAACTGTGGAAGCAGTGTAATGTTTTTCAGGTATTTTAATATTGTTTGTGGTGAACACATGCTGGAGAGCTTTAGTAAAGGTTATTTTTCTAGATGTTTTCTTGGGCACAAATAACGGGCATAAAAGATAAAAGGGAAGGGAGCCAAGGGAAGATAAATTGAAGATAATTAGATTGGTGCAGGTATAGTCATGCTGGTGTATTCTGAGTATGTTATGAAGGCCTTAAATCTCATAATACTGCTAAGCAGAGTTGGGACAAATTTAAATCGACTGAAATTGAGGAGGTTTGGGTTTTTTAAATGGTCATTATTTTGCTCATTCCTTTCAGCTGTAGAGCTTACCCTGTTAGGTTTTCCAATGTTGTACACAGCCCTCTTCAGGAATTAAAATAAACTATTTTTAAGTCTGGCTTGTCTTACTGGGTTTTTCTTTTTGAAACATTAAAAATGGAAATTCATTTTCTGCACAACTGAAAAGTATTCCTGAAGAATACACTGTGCAATGTTGTCTGGATTACCATTATTGTATGTCTAATTGGTCCTTAGAAATTGAAGTTTTATTAATGCTACATGATTATTTTTGCAAAAAGGGTATAATTTTTATAGTTTTCTACAGCCAAGAATCTCATCTTAATATTGTAGCACAGATGAGTTTGTATTCAAATAGCTGCCTTGGCCGGTCTGCTGGGCCTCACCACCAAACATGAGATGAGAACTTGTCCTTATTAATGGCTTTTGTGTTCTTAATGTGATGATGCAGAATCTAATTAGATTATCTGGGCAGATCCTGGGGATATTTCTTGCCTTTTCTATGCTCAGTGGCATTATCTACTCGGGTTAGGTAAATTGCACAAAAATGCCTGTTTTCTTCTGAAGCATTACAGATTGTCTAGCCCTAGGCAGGTTTTTGCTCCACTTCATTGGTTATTTCCATCATATTTTATTCTTAGAGGCTTTAGGTAGACGAAAAACATTCAAGAGTTTCCTTTGCTCACTTAGTTTTATGAAATATTTATATAATTTAAACTCTTTCTAACTGAGGGAAAACACAACATGCAAGGTTAAAGCCAGAAATAGTTTGAAGTTGTTTTCCTCATTATTTCATGCTGTCTTGCAGCAAGTTTGAAACCAGGGGTTGTTTGGTGCCTGCAGTAGAAGTGATTCTTTTCTCTCCTTCCCCTTATATCTCAGCAGCAGCAGCAGCATCACACCATGGTGCTAAGAGCAGTTCTGAAGTAAGCCATCAACTTTTTAGGCTAGGTCATTTCTTCCTCAGAACCCACTGCAGGTTCACTGCATTCTCTGCAGAACAATCAGTTTAGGGCCTTGCAGAGTTACCAGGGCCCTCAGTTCCAGCTGGGAATTAAAAAGAAAGAACTATCTGCTACAAGACAGACCTTTTTTTCTTTAACAGAAAAGATGAATGCCTGGCACTTAAGGAAATTTCCATCTATGCTATCTGCTATAGTCACAGTTCTGGCTTGTTAGAATAATGATCCAAAATTTGGTGAATACATGTTCATTTTAGGTATAAAACAGTAGCAATCCATAAGGCCATTTGTCACTATTTAATTCACATTCTCCCCCAGCACACCTTGTGTGAAGTAAGTGCTGTGACTGAACAGGGCATCTCACTTTAAAGTCACTGTCTATTTCTTCATCTTTCACCAAATTTTAACTTGCTGTTTCTCTCTACAAAAATCCCTATTATAAAACACTATTATTATTAAATCCCTATTATAAAACACAGTACTCTGTGAAGTACTGTGAGATCTGTGAGTCACTCATGTTTTTTAATAGCAATGTTTTAGCTCTTATTTCTGAACCGTTGTGGTACTATAGAGCATCTTATCTTTTGGATACATTCCTGTGTGACCTGGTCTGGGTGTTCCTGCTCCAGCAGGGGGGTTGGACTAGATGATCTCTTGAGGTCCCTTTCAATCCCTGACATTCTGTGGTTCTTTGGTTTTTTTGTTTGTTTTCCCTTGCTTGATTTGCATGTCATTAATAACTGCAGGAAGATTATTCAAAGTGCAAGGCTTCCAGGTACAGAATGTAAACAAGTGTGTTCTCAGCATGCCTTCAGTCTGGGACCAGTACTCCCTGGCTGGGAAGCTCTTCTCTCTGCACTGCATTTCAGCTATTTAACAGATGTTGCTGTTGGCTGGTCTGCCCTATGAAGACAGGCTGAAGGAGTTGGGGTTGTTCAGCCTGGAGAAGAGAAGGCTCAGAGGGGACCTCATAGTAACTTATCAGTACCTGAGGGGGTCCTACAGAAAGGCAGGGGAAGGAATTTTTAACATAATATCAGATGGGAGGACTAGAAACAATGGATATAAATTAGAGGGGGATAGATTTAGACTAGACATAAGAAAGAAATTCTTTACAGTGAGGGTGGTGAAATACTGGAACAGGTTGCCCAGGGAGGTTGTGGATGCCCCATCTCTGGAGGGGTTCAAGACTAGGCTGGACAGGGCACTGGGCAGCCTGGTCTAGTGGGAGGTGTCCCTGCCTATGGCAGGGGGGGTGGGACTCGATGATCTTTAAGGGCCCTTCCAACCCCAACTATTCTATGATTCTATGATTCACTTGGGATAATAAGGGCAGGCCTGTTTTCCTGGGTAGCAATGCTACATGTTTTCTCCCAGGAGGACAACAAACAGAAGGAAATTTCTACCAAGCATTGTGTGGTCTAACATGAGAGTGCTGGTGTTACACTTACCAAGGATGAAGCCTGCACTTGTGCATGTTCCTCAGCAATACAGCAGGCATTCATTGAAGGGAGCTTTTTTGCAGCATACAGCACTGAAAGCACATGTCTAATAGGTGCATTCATTTTAATATGGCTGTTCATTGAGCAGGCCTGATTAATTAGTGTGTGTCACCATCTGGTACTTACTGAGACTATTCATTTTTAAAATGTTGAAATTGTAGGGAATGTTGCACATCAATTAAGTTCCTTTTAATTGGATTATGTTAGTATAGAGTATTACTGGAGAAGGCCTTCATTGTGATTCAGCCAGCATGCATCTTAAGGGAGACCTGCCAGCCTGAAATTACTTGGAACAAAGGGAAAATGCCTGAAGTACATATTTATTACTATGTTTGTGCTCAGCAAAGATGATGGCCAAAAAACACTTCTACATTTCCATGCAAGGTTCAGTTTCCTGACACTGAGATGTAGCTGAGGATTGGATCTCTGCACTGCAACTCTCAATCTATCTTCTCTCTCCATCCTGGAAAGTAAAATGTGCTTTTTGCCTCTCTGAACAGGGCTGGACTGAGCCCTCCTGTGCACAGTTGTGTATCTGCTGAAATGAGATCATTATTCTCATTTACACAGAGTGATTTGGCCTTTAAAGCTGATAAATTGTCTGTGCTGACTCAACCATTTGGTGAATGAAATATCACAATCTGCTGGCTGTAGCACTTCATTGGGAGCAGATCTTGTCTGTCTCTACATGTTCCTGTCACCCACTCACTTGGTGAATTTTAGTTATTTAGCGTCACTGCACTGCGGTGTTGCCCTATATAAAGTGTGACTAGTTCTGTTTATCAACTTGTTTAAGATGCTTTGGGGCACAGAGATGAAATGCACAATGTTGATATTGTATATTCACAGAATGTCAGGGATTGGAAGGAAACTCAAAAGATCATCTAGTCCATTTCCCCTGCCAGGACAGGAACACCTAGATCAGGTCACTCAGGAATGGGTCCGGGCAGGCTTTGAATTTGCTGTTACTGTTTCCTTTAGAAGCCTAATGCTGTTTTGTGTTTAACATCTGAGGTTGTTACTGCCTTGGTTTTGTTGAGTATCTTCAATTAAGTTGTGTCATCTCAACCACTCATTTCACTGAAGCCAGCAGCTCTGCAACATCCACCTCTTCCTCAGCAGTTACTTGGGCTGTCACAGAAGGAAAGACACCCAATCGCTGTTGAGAGCTCTGATGTGTGACTGCTAGGCTCTCTTGTTGACCTTCTCTGTTTTGGAGAGTAGGGTCAGAATCCAGAAACGAACTGACAGGGGATTGTTTTTTTCTTCTTGTAAGAGTCCAGAAATTAACTGTCAGGGTTTTTCTTGCGGTATTTCTGTCATTTTCATTGCCTTTAGTGGACTCTGCTGCCCCCTGCCAAGATGCAGCTGCTGTTAACAGCAATGCAGGCAATAACCTGAATGCATGAAGAATATTTTTAATATTATTAATGTTGAAAGATTTCATTTATCACTCATAATCTTTCTCACTGTAATTATCACTAATAATAGGGAATCGGTAGTTGAAACACTAAATGTATTTTCTTCTGAGGAAGAGGAAAATATCAAAAGAATTTCTTTTAGTTGGACAGCAATGAAGAAGCTTTCTGGGGTTTTTTTAGTATGCAGATACTTAGACATAGTAAGGTCACTGTGAATTTCAGTTAGCATAGGAGTGCTTCTGATTTCAAAGTATGAAAGTAACACTATACTGGAAATCCTGGTGGTTGTTTTTTTAAGGCACATTTCCTCTTGCTTAAAGATGCACATTTCCTCTTTTTGGCTTTCCCCACAGCTGTGACAGCACCCACAGGAACTGCTTGTCCTGTCTGTGCTGAAGCAAATCAGAAACTCAGCTGTAGTTTACAAACCTGAGAAACAAGTTAGTGGCTCATCTGCTTCACAGAGTGTCAAAAACCATGTTAGAGAGCATGGCTGCAATTAAACTACACCCATTATAGAATCATAGAATCATAGAATAGTTTGGGTTGGAAGGGACCTCAAAGATCATCGAGTTCCAACCCCCCTGCCATAGGCAGGGACACCTCCCTCTAGACCAGGCTGCCCAGTGCCCTGTCCAGCCTAGTCTTGAACACCTCCAGAGATGGGGCATCCCCAACCTCCCTGGGCAACCTGTTCCAGTATTTCACCACCCTCACTGTAAAGAATTTCCTTCTTATGTCTAGTCTAAATCTATCCCCCTCTAATTTATATCCATCGTTTCTAGTCCTCCCATCCGATATTATGTTAGGTGCTGAAGAACATAAAGTCCTTTTAAAAGTCTATGCATGCCTTGTGTATGTTTGTGTGTACAAGCTACATGGCTGCATTTACACAGATACATCAATGTATGTCTTATTTCTAAGCAAAATTGCTGCAGGTACTGCAGGGAGGTGAGATATATGTTTACACTGAGTGATGACGATGCCCTGGTCTTTACTCCAGCTGGAGGCTGTGTTGTGGTTCCACTTGATTTCCTGTGGTTTGGGTGGATGGCATTCATTTGGGTCAGAGGAAAACTGACATCAGCCTGTCTCCACAAAGTGGAGTGAGTACAGCCAGTGGGAAACCATCAAAATGCAGTTACATGGAGGTGTGCAATAGAAGCTTTTCTCATCACTACACTAGCATTATTAACAGAAAATGCTCAGCCTGGAAAGCTGTTTAACCCAGTTAAATCTTGAAAACTACACACATATGCGCTAATCCTTTTGTTTAAATTGTTTGTTCAGGGCTTTTATGAAATGGAGAAATATATTTAGTTTAGATTACCATTAGTGTAACTTCTTTTATTTGTTAAATTCATGAATAAAAGGAGCTAATCCATAGTATAAAATTCTAGTATGTGCACACTTATGCTCTTTCTCATGTAATTTTTCTACTTAAAATATGTAGAGCTTGCAAAGTGTTGAAGCAACGAATCTTGTCAGAGATCAAAAAAATACAAAGGCATTTCATTCTGTCTTTAAAATCAAAGGCTGAAAGTTTGGGCAGCTCTCTGGCAGACTTTCTATCTCTTATGTCACACAGAGAAAGCTTTTGGCACCAACTTTTTGGCAAAAGCTTTGTCTGGAAACATACTTAGTCAACATATGAAATCTAATAGCCCTGTTTTACCACCAACGTGTCTGAAGGTTGTCTAATAGAGTTAGACTTCAGCCCCATCTGGTGTTGGAACGGTATTGCTCTATTGGTGTTTGCCAGCCTCGGCCAGCCCTTTTCCAAGGCACAGATCGGTGTGTGAGGAGACTGACAAACCCACCCAAGTGTCACTTTCATTAACGATTTCTGTTGTTTGCTACCATGATGAATACCAGTTGTGGCCATGGTAAATTCCAGGACAGTCATCCTGTCCTGCTGCTGAGGTCCTAACCCTGAGCTCAGCAGAGAGCTGGAGAGCTGCATCTTTAACCCAGTGTGTGTTGATGCTCTTTCAGTGTACCTCTGGGATCAGCAAGTATATTTACCCTTGAATCAATATAAAATTATTGATTTTCAATGCCTGTGTTTACAAAAGTAGCAGTAGATGTGCAGATTATTTACCTCAGTAAAATGCCTCAAATAATTTCAGTTACGCAACATTGATGAGGAGACCGGACTGGTGGGTTTGGCTCAAAATCTTCAGGCATTAATTCATTAAACTCTCAACTCCTGGATACTTCAATGACAGAAAAGCACAGAAGATTCCTGTTTGGTATTTACTTAAGGCTGATCATTTCAGGAAATGAAAAGCTTCTCTTTGAAGAAACCTTAAATTTTTTTTTCAATTGTTATTTTTAGGATGTTAAGTAGAAAATCTCAGAGACTAAAAACCAAAGCTGTTGTTTCTAGGATATTCTAGGATATTAGTGTAGGCTAAAGGAGAAATTGTGAGTTTTTGTAAAGACTTCCCTAGTGTTTTTATTTAAATCTCCAAGTTTACAGCCCAGACTGTCCCTTCGCCTGAAATACCTGTCTAGTTAGCATTTGGCTCTGATTAAAAGAGTGCTAAAAGGGCAGAGGTAGGAATTGCTTGATTGTACCTAAATTGAACTCATATTTGAAGCTAAACTTACATGATCTCAGTTTCATTTAGGGAGAGTAAATATAATCTGACTTTCCTGACTCATGTTTAAGTAGTTATATTGAAAGCCAGTGCGTCAATCTTCCATTTTGTTTCCTACTCCTGTTTTTTGTTTTATTGGCCAAATTATAGGTCTGAACTAGTCAGGAGAATTTTTCTGAATTCCCAGTCATTTCTCCTTCTCTCTTTCTTTCCTCTGATTTCAGTAATACAGGTGCTACCTCCCAAAGTTTTTATTCTCTATGTATGAGAAGAATGACATTTCCACCTTTTTTTTTCCCATTTCAATCATGTACCTCTGTAAATTTAATTAAAAGGAACTATCAACAGAAGGCTACTTATTAATTCCAAGTCATTCATTATAAATTAGAGTGGGATAGATTTAGACTACACATAAGAAAGAAATTCTTTACAGTGAGGGTGGTGAAATACTGGAACAGGTTGCCCAGGGAGGTTGTGGATGCCCCCTCTCTGGAGGTGTTCAAGACTAGGCTGGACAGGGCACTGGGCAGCCTGGTCTAGTGGGAGGTGTCCCTGCCTATGGCAGGGGGGTTGGAACTCGATGATCTTTAAGGTCCCTTCCAACCCAAACTATTCTATGACTCTATGATTCTATGATTCTATAGTATAGAAAATGTCAGGAGAGTGATCAATCTGTATTTTTTTTAGCCTGTTGCTAACCTCATTCTCTTTTGTGTTCCAGAATTATCACTGCTGAAAACCATTCTAAGTCAACAGAGTAGAAACAAATGGATGAAATTCCTACCATGCACTGAACAGCACAGCACCAAGAGCAGAGCTCTGGGAAGATGTCTGCTTGCAACTCCTTCACTGAACACGTCTGGAAACCTGGTGAATGTAAGAACTGCTTCAAGCCCAAAAGCTTGCATCAGTTACCCCCAGTATCTGAAAAAAAACCCCTCACGCACAGCAATCTGAAACCCAATGCAATCCAAAGAAACAGCCATCGTGGGAGAAACACAGGGAATTTCCGACCACCCGTGGCAAAGAAACCCACGATAGCTGTGAAACCCACCATGATGGTAGTAGATGGGCAGGGGGTGTGCAGCGAAATGAGCATGGTGGAGCATTGTGAGAATAAGTCAGTGCCTGCAGGTTGGAACCGAAACAAAGCTGTCTTGAACAAAAAACCACTGAACAATAATAATGAGGATGAAATTGAAGGTTATAGCCAAGTTCACAGGCCTTATGGCAACAATGAGGGTGTAGGTAAGATACCAAGTAACAATAATAATGGACTGACAGAAGTTTTGAAGGAGATAGCGGGCTTGGATACAACACCTCAGCTAACTGGAAACGAAATGAACTCAAGAGAAACCTTCTTGGGAAGAATTAATAATTGTTATAAAAGATCATTAGAAAGAAAGATTCCTCCAAGCTGCATGATGGGTGGAATGAAGGATTCACACAGTAAGCATGTTATTCTGAGTGGAAGCACTGAAGTAATAAGTAATGAAGGTGGACGTTTCTGTTACCCAGATTTCTCTAGTGGAGATGAAAGTGAGGATGACACGTTTTTTGGCAGCATGCAAGAAGAACATGAGAGCTGGGATGAAAGTGATGAAGAGTTGCTAGCGATGGAAATTCGTATGAGGGGCCAACCTCGCTTTGCTAATTTCAGAGCTAACACCCTGTCTCCTGTTCCATTCTGTGTTGACAAAAAGTGGAATACTGTGCCCCTCAGGAACAAGTCTCTCCAGCGGATCTGTGCAGTAGATTATGATGACAGTTATGATGAAATTTTAAATGGTTATGGGGAAGAGGCTGTGATTTTTTATGGGCAAGAAAGCATGCAGAGCATGGTATCTTCTGATTCTACATCTCCTGATTCTTCTCTGACAGAAGAGTCTCGTTCTGGAACAACCAGCAGTTCTTCACAGAAGCTCTGTAATGGAGGGTTATCTCCTAGTACTCCTCAGGACCTCAAACTGATTGAACCAGAACACGAAAGTCTTTGTGAGAATCAGCAAGGGAAGGATGTGTCAAAAGCTTCCAGAAATGTTCTGAAAAGTCAAGAAACTCACAAGGCAGTCCTTGCGCTTCGACTGGAAGAGAAGGATGGCAAAATTGCAGTGCAGACTGATAAACAAGAAAACAAAAGTTCTTCTGATGTTGCTGGTCAAGCTGTAACTATAAATTTGGTGCCTGTGGAAGAGCAGGCTAAGCCTTACAGGGTGGTGAATATGGAACAACCAGTTTGCAAGCCATATACCATAGTAGATGTATCAGCTGCCATGACCAATGAATGTAAGGAGAATACAACTGAAACCTCAGAAACCAAAAATTCACCATCTAACCCAAGCTCACCAGTAACTCCAGGTGCACCTATTACATCTTCTATTACAGCATCTCCTGTACGAGTAAATGCCAATCTGAAAAAGTCCAGTGCAATCAGGTATCAAGAAGTGTGGACTTCTAGTACTAGTCCAAGACAGAAGATGCCTAAGGTGGAGTTAATTTCTAACAGCTCAGGACCTTCTGTTCCTCCCAGGAAGACAAGCCACAAGTCAGCTCCTACTTCACCTACAGCTACAAATATTTCTTCTAGAACTATCCCGGTTAAGTCTCCCAATTTATCGGAGATAAAATTCAACAGCTACAATAATGCAGGCATGCCACCTTTTCCTATTATCATTCACGATGAGCCCACTTATGCTAAGAGTTCCAAAAATGCTATTAAAGTTCCAATTGTAATCAATCCAAATGCATATGATAATCTGGCTATCTATAAAAGTTTTCTAGGGACCAGTGGAGAACTGTCCATCAAGGATAAAACTACCAGCGTGATCAGCCACACATATGAAGAAATAGAAACAGAAAGCAAAATCCCTGAAGCCACAGGAAGTAAAGCCACCGAATCTTCCCAAGCAAAGGGGGTGACTAATGGCTCTGAGTGCAGGCTGGGCTCCGTGGCTCAAAAGGTCCAAGAGTTCAATAGCTGCCTCAGTAAAAGTCAGGTATCACCACAGAGAAGTCACAGTTCTGACCACAGCTCCCCACCAAGAGTTCAAAAGACAGCACAAGAGCCTGCAGCAAAAACAGACTTAACACCAGAGGCTTCTGTTGGCAGCAGCACTGGCAGAGAGAATGCGAGCATGGTGCTTTCACAGATTGTGGCATCAATCCAGCCTCCCCAGTCTCCTCCAGAAACACCTCAGTCTGGACCCAAGTCTTGTAGTGTAGAAGAACTTTATTCCTTACCTCCAGATGCAGATGCTACTAAAAACACCCTGGTACGACCCAAATCTCTGTTTACATCACAGTCTGAAATAGAGTCCTCCAAAACAGGAGAAAACACCCCTGGGAAAGTGCAGAAGGAGTCACTTTCCCAGCCCACTACCACTCAGTCTCCAAAGCCTGTGCAAGCTATCCCAAGTACCACCAGTCCCAAAACAGAGCAAGCACCTCCCTTTCCTCCTCCACGGTCCACTTCTTCACCCTATCATGCCAGTAACTTGTTGCAAAGACATTTCAGCAACTGGACCAAACCAAACAGTCCTACCAGGTCCACGGAGGCCGAGTCCATCCTTCATTCAGAAGGCCGCCGAGCTGCTGATGCCAAACCCAAGCGCTGGATATCATTCAAGAGCTTCTTCCGCCGCAGAAAAACCGAAGAGGAGGAAGAAAAAGAGAAAGAAAGAGAGAAGGGAAAACTGGTGGGTCTCGATGGAACTGTTATACACATGCTTCCCCCTCCACCAGCTCAACGCCATCACTGGTTCACTGAGGCCAAGTCAGACTCCAGTGAGAAGCCGTCGATAGTTTTCATGTACAGGTGTGAACCCACACAGCCTGAAGTTAAGGCTGACCATCAGAACAGGAGTGGAGTGGAGGCTGCTATTGCCGATGCACTAGCAAAAGACAAAGAAGAAACACCAGAAAAGTCTCCAGAGAGCTCTGACGAGAAAGCAGTGAGCCATTCCTCACCCCCTCAGCTTCTCAAGAAAATCCCCAGGTAACCTGCTTATCTTTTCTAGTCATATACTCACTTGTTAACTGTCCTGTGTGTACTGCTGAGAAGAAGAGAAAATAAGGAGTTTTATTGTGTTAAGTGTAATTTTTTCAAGTTATATTAATTTTGGATAATTTAAAGCATATATTTAAAATCTTTGCATTACCTGCAATCCTAAAGGATTAAAAAAAACTTACTAGAGATAGTCACCATTATTTGGAGTTTGTGTTGCAGGTTCATTGCTATGTCATAATTACCACATTTTCCTGAACTTCTTGTTTAGGAAATTGTTCTTATGCTACAGAAAACTAAAGAATTTCTCTGCAGAAATTGAAGGCAACTCTTGAAAAGTGTAACTGAAATTAAAATACCTATGACTCATAAAAGGGGGTGTGCAAACTTCATCCCACATACAAGAGGTGTTAATTAGTTTGATGCTGCACCTCAACATCACTGCATTACTCCCAAAATAAACCATGTAAAAAAGTTATAATACAGTTTGATTATCTTTGAAATGATCTGTTTTGCAAGGCCTTTAGCACTGAATATATTTTGTCCACTAATGACCCTGGACTCAGTTGAGCTTGAGCTGGTCACTTCATTTCTGCCTGACAACATTCTTCAGTGATTTTTTCTTTTTTTAAATCAGAATTTGCTACAATGATTCATAATTTAAATTTCTGTGAAAGTATTTGGCCAGTAGATGCTTATTTTACTCCTGTAAGTTCCCAGTAGTGGAATCGTTTATGTCTGTCGGGTTGAAGGTCTGTTTGTTCCCTTATCAAGAGCACTCAGGCTTTCTTGGTCATCTCCAAACACAAAGAGCTCTGTTTATTTCCAGATAGGATTGTTTTCAACATGTCCTCGGCTCCTACAGCTCGTGACATTATGTCACCTGAGAAGGCTCAATCATGTGGGCTGTGGATCTATTAAGATTTAAAATATTTATTCCAATGTTGTACACAAACCAATTCCAGAATAGCTTCAAACTTGCATTATTTATTTCATTATAACAGTAACCTAGTGGTAGAAAATCAAAAATTTTGTCAAGTTTGAGGTATGTGGGAACCTCAGGATATGTCTGGTGATGATGTTGATTGCTATTCTTTTTCCCTTGTTGCAATGATTTTTAGTTAAAATGTTTTTTAAGTTGACTTCACTGAATAGCAGTTTGAGTCTGCTGTAAATTGACTGCTGCTCATCTGAAAGTAAAATGACTCTTAAACTAAGCAAGAGTAACCATTTCCACCAAGTGTAATTAAATCACTTTTGAAGCACATCTTGGGAGGACTTTATGCCCTGACACTAGCAGGGCATTCTGATTGAGATCAGGGCTGCATTTTCAAACTGTTTGCCTTTTGTCAGATGTGGACAGCTTTGGGTTTCATAATGTAAGGTGGTGATAGGGTTTATCACAGGGTGATGTAAAGCTGGTTTTTGGAGCTTTACTTTTTAACTAATTGCCCCAAATACAAGATAAGACAGCCTCCCAAACCTTAGTGATACTGTCTGCTTCTGCAGATTGGTGAATGGCAGTCTCAGGGTCAAGAATTTTATATTTTAAAAAGTCCAGGGAAATTTAAGAACAGAGTTTTAAAAAAAAGTCCCAGTACAAACTGTTGTTGTGATATTCAAAAACATTAAGCATTACCACAAACTATTAAGGACACTAGGAGCTGTAAGCATTAAGAACCACAATAATACAGGGCTGTGGGTGATGAGAAAAGGGAATGTTTCTGTATTTACTGATGGCATTGGTGAATGTTCCCTGTGTTGGAAAAACCCTCGACAGGAGAGTAGTTGTGCTAGAATTACCCTAAACTAAATGGGGAGAAGTGGGTAGCTTTTGAGAGCAAGTTAAAGCTCTCAACCCTCCTTTAGAGGAACCTGTTTTTTTCTGTTACCACCAGGGAAACCTAGAGAAAATGAGTTTGCACCAGCAGCATTACCAAATCCATTGCCATTGAGAGATTCACTTGCTCCCATCTCCTTAGTGGCCTGCTCTTGTGCTGGCACAACAGTTCATGTGTCACCTATGGTGACTCACCCAAGGGAAGAGATCCCAGGGAAAAATTACTGCAGTTATTTCTCAGCCAGATCAATTTGCTGGCATGACAGTCAGGAAGGAGCTGCTTGTCTTGGTAGTAAAATGGCATCATGGGCTGTAGTCATCATTGGCATGTGTTCTTAGGCAGCCCTAGAGATGGGGCTGTTCTAGTGTTTTATAATTTTGCACTATGACTAGAACACCTTCCACCCTTCCTGTTGGATGCAGTTGGCCATTCTGTCTCCTCTCATTCACTTATTCCAAAAAGTTTGCTCTTTATTTTTCTGTGAATCATGATCATATTGGCCAAAACCATATCTCACTATTTTCTCTGGTGAAAATTGTTATTTTTCAAATGTTGGAATTGGCATTTCTTCTCTCTTAAAAATGCTGTTCTATAGGTTCCACAAATTTCAAAAACAATACAGTGAGGTGCTGAGAATTACGTTGTGGGAACAGTTAGAGGATATCTTTATCCTTCTATTATTGTATTCAGTTACCTTGATACAATTTGATGAGGTTTTGCAAGACCAAGTGAAACCTTAGAGTGCCAAAACTTGATACAATTTGACTGGTTTAAGGCTTTTGCCTTTTATTTTTAATATCCCAGTAAGAGAGAATCAAGATTTTCCACTTATGTTTTTGCACAAAAAACGTAACAGACAAGATGCTATACTTGTGTGAACTCTTCACGTATTATTAAGAGGTTAGTGTTAATTCAAGTTAAATATGTTTGCCTAAAAGATGTTTAAAATCTTCAGTGAAACTGGCAGAGACATGAAGATAGCAATCAGTGAACACGCTGCTTTTTCTAACTCAGAATATCAACTAAAGTAAGCTCACTGGAAAAACAAACTGATGATGTTAGATTACCAGTGGGGTCTTGAAAGCAAATTGAATGAAGATACAGTATTTTCTTACTTTGCAATTGATTACAAAGCTGCTACAGACTGATAGTGTAGCCAGAAAACAGGGCTGAAGGTATTTAAAGGTATCACAAGAAAGATCAGGCTTTCCCTTTGAACAGCACTTGCAAAACACTCAACTCTTTGTGAGGCTGCAAACTCTGGTATATGAAAGGATTTGGGTTTGGTTTATCCACAGATTGTGGATAAATTGATTGTTTCATTCTGTTTGGCAGGATGCATATATGCTGGTTCAGAATTAGTTAACAGGTACCAATGCATTATATTTACCAAAAATTTGGTAATAGATGGTAGATAGACGAGTTTTTGCTAAAAATCCTTCATTGATATTAAAACCAAGTGTTCTTAGAACACCTGTAGTTTCTGATGCAGCAGTTTTACTTGGGCAAAACTTAAAACTGCCCTCTATAAAGATAACATGATGATGTTTTTGGCCTATATCCAGCACAGCATGGAATCTACAGAGAAGTTTAAAAAAAAGGTTCTTCAAAGGCTTTGCTTTGTGGATCAGACCATTGCTACTGGAGTTTCATAAGATAAAGGTTTCTGCTCTTCTCCACTGAGAGATCTATGCTCGTATCTGGTATAGTTAAAAAAACACATCTTCATTGATAAAAGTTGGGCTTACCGATCTAATTCCCAAAATAATGTTAACTTTGTCAGAGGGTTGTGAGCTTGTAGCTGATAGATTAGATATGGGTGCTGTTGTCCCACAGCTAGTGAAGGTCACTGTCCTGTTCTTGTGGCTTCCTTCCAAAAGAGGTGAAATGCTCATATGTATTTTGGACTTGTTTTGACCATTTTTCTTTAAAAACCCTGTTTATCTATCACACTTTAACACTGCATCAGCAATTTGCATTCCTTTAAGGCTATTTTTTGTCAGAAAAAGCCCCGTGGCATTTCTCTGGACCCTTTCACAGGCTCTGTCAGAGGACTCAGATATCAAAACTTTTGGAAATATCTTGTTATCCTTCAAATCTTATCCCAGTGCCACACTCTTAGTATGAATAATTCTCCTTGAATAAACAAACTACTGCTCCTGAAATTAACAGAAATGTCAGTGAGAGGTGAGAATTTTCTAGAAAATTGGCCAAAAATTTGCATAATTCAGCATAAGTAGCATAAGTGATTTTCAGTTGCTTCTTGTTGTGCTATTTGCTTTAAATTATAGCAAGCTAAGCATCATTTCAAGAATCTGGGTTACACATTGAATTCCCATGCACAGGCAGTGGAGAAGGACGATTCCAAGGAGGTGTTTTAGAGCATCAGAACTTAAAAGGCCCCAAATGAGTTTACTCTTCAGTGTTTTGGGGGTTTTTTTAGTAATTTCCATTATGCTACTAACTGTTCTTTAAGGAAAAAGAAACTCAGGTGACTTGAGCCTAGGGGTATGCCACAGTGCACATCTTCTGAACACTGGAGGGAGTAGAATTTGTTCATCAGATTACTCCATGTGCCCTGTACATTTAGGAGAATGAGAGTGTTATAACAGATTACTCAGTAAAAACAACTGCAATCATTGTTCTCCAAAAATGGGGTCATACATCAAGGTCAGGATTGCATCCAGAAACAGGAATAACCACCACTGCCACATTCCACATTTCTCATTGATCCAATCCCACAGATTCCGTGGCTGCTTCAGAAACTACTTGAAAACAAAGTCCCAGTTTAGAGAACCACTTGTATAAGTATTAAGCTCGGTTCTCACCTACATCCAAAGTCTTTTAAGTGTTGCTTGCATAAATTGGTAAGGAGGGTTCAAAGAAGTTATAACTGAATAGAAAACTCTTGTTTGAGCAAGTCTACTGAAACAGGAGAAATTCTTGCCAGAAAAGCTTGCATGGAACTATCCACTCCTCCTCACATCTTTTCTCTAGATATTAGCAAGGATTATTTACCTCAGTCAGCAGTGCTCAACAATACATATAAAGCATTAACCCTCTATCTTTGAAAAGCAGTTAAAACCTTTGATGAGATTTTTCTCTAGAACATCTCTGTGCTAAACAAATTGGAACTTATGAGTGTTAGTTAAGTGAGAAATTTGGTGACATTGTATGTGAAAATCTGTAAAACGCCAAAGGACTGTTAAAGAATCCAGTAAAAGGGATTTTAACTTTTATTATTTTATAAATTTCAAGTAAGAATTATAAATCCCATATTATTGTTCTTAAATCTTCTAATACAGTCTGTGAAATGGAAAGACTCAGAACTTAAAATGGATAAGGAAAATGTCCCTTATAAGTCATGCTTAATCTGTGGAACTCATTGCCATTAAGTTTCACTGACACTAAAGAGCTTAGCAGGATGTCTTTACTGGATTATCAAATATATTCCCTTTATCCATGCAAACATCGCATTAGAAAAGATATTAAAAAAAATAATACAAAATCTAATGCTTTAGGACTAAGCCAACTCCTAATAATAAGAATTAGAAATAAACTTGATGGGTTATTTATTTCAGAATTTCATTGGAGAAGTTTCGTTCACTTTCCTCTTAAGTTACTCTTTCTGACTAATAAAGGCAAGAAGGAAGTGACCTGGAGCCCCAATGGATGTTCTGTACCCATAACATGCACTGATATCTCTGCTCAATGTATTGCAGAAATGAAGTGACCTATGTTCTGAGTAGAAGTTCCTGGGGAAGATGGCCTCTGACCTCCCTTAGGCTGTTAACCTCTGTATTTTTCCTCAAGCATCATTCAGTCAATTTAGGCTTTTTATTAGTTTGAAAGGGTAGAGCTTCAGGGGATCCCAAAGGGGTTTCTTTAAAACTAAATATATCTAAAAATTACTGAGATTTTTAGTGTAGGACAGGTCATCTTCCTTGGCCAGCTCTTTCATCTCAACCTGTAGGACTACCATCAGTCACTGTTTTGCTGGTGTTCACTCAGGGAGAGCATCAGTCTCAGCTGGATCTAAGGCTACTTCAGTTCTTCTCTGTATTTCTGTCACTAATATTTGCCATTTGCCATGTGCTGTCTTTCACTGAACTGTACTCCCTCAGCTTGGCCTCTAGACCTGACCCTAATTCAGGAATATGCTCTCAAAATCACTTCTTGTAAGTATTCCACTTTATCTCCCTCCTCTCTCCATGTATTAATCATTCTAATTGAGAAGACAAGCTTTGAACAGAGGAAAATACAGGTCACACGATAGCTGTGATTCCACTGTTCTTAGACAAATTATCAGACTGCACAGGCTGCTTTCTGGATTTTTACTGTTCCCAAAAGACTGAGACGAGTTAGATCACATCATCCTTTGGCTGTCACTCAGGAACTGGAGGAGAGCTGGAGGCAGGAAACTAAGGATATTTCTCTCTTCAGCCAGAAAAATATTTTTAAAACAATTTTGAGCTTGTACACATGTGAAAGAGAAGTATGTGAATTCAGGACAAGTTATTTTGCTGCTCATAATCCCAGCCCCTTAGGGAAACAAATGTGCACTCTGTGCACAGGGGGCTGCTCCTGGCTGTTAAGTTCCAGCCTTGTATGATGAGAAGCAGAGCTCTCCAAGGTAACTCACTGCATATGAAGTTTGATTTTGGAAATAAAAAGGGAAAAGAAAAAGACCTGGACATAGGAGGCCGTGCCCACTGGGGTAAAAGCTAAATATGACTCTTATGCAAGGCATCAAAGAATCCATTCTGGCAAAATGTCTATGAAAATCCCAAATAAGGAGATAGCTTGAAGTATCACTTGCTATCAACAGGCAGATACCAAGTTATACAAAGCCAGGCTTTAATGGCTCTAATCTCAAGAGAACTGCTTGTGTATCAGCTGCTCTGCTTTTCTTTATTTTTTGTTAAAACAAGTAGTTTTAACTGTTCAGGAACGTTTTGTTAAGCAAAAGGAATGGGGAAGGTGGTTGCTGTAGCTCAGAGTGTGAGGATGTTTTCCCCTTTGTTCCTTCTGTGTTCTGGCTGATTACAGGCTGATTGAGTCACTGCTCTGCGTATGGTCCTTCACTCTAAAGATGGAGAGAAGGATTTCCCTATGGATTACATGGCCTGACATCTAACTGCTGTGATTTCAAATGTATCAGACACTAAAGCTGGTTGGAATACAGATGTGAGATATTTATTTAATTCTAACAGTAGATGAATCCAAGTTCTTAAAACCTCTCTTGAAACTGGAACCTGCTTTTCCTTAACTGCTAATTACCATGACTAAGACCATAGCTGTCATACCAAAACAGTGATGTAGCAGAGTGAACTATTTTTCCTCCAGGAAGGTAGTGGAAGGGTTAAGAAGGCAGGGCTGTAACTAAAGTGGTTCCTGGGGCGCTCTGGCAAGTGCCGGGGACCAGCCCCCGGAGGTAAACATTAAGGTGCAGTAGGTGTATATCTGTGCAGAGTTCAGCCTCTTGCTTACAGCTTGCACAACTTGTAGCACCTCCGAACACTGTGGAATCAATGGCTCGCCAGAGTTTCAAGACATGATTAAAAGACTCAAGAAGGCCCTGAAAGAATTTCCTTTAATGGGGAATTGTGTGAGCGAGTACAGTGGGTGAGTTGGTTTTTTTTTTTCTATCTTTCTTTCTAGTTGTTGGTTTACTTTGGCACAGTGCTTCTGAGCTTAGGTTTAGTGTATGTGCTTGCATGTGTCTGGAGAATGACACTGTTCTGTACCTCACCAATCCATACTAAAAAATTACTCAGAGAAATTATAATCCCTGGTTTGCAACAATGAGAGAGCTATAAACCTACTAGAAAGTACTTACAGAAAACATACCTATTGAGGAATGCCGGTATGTATATGATTTGCAGCAACTACGAGTCTTTTTCATTGTCTTGAAAGCCTTGTTACAGCTTTAATTTTATGTATGCTTCACTCTATTAGGTTAACTCTTTAATGGGGATACATTTGGGGCACACAGAATGTTCCTTGCACCATTCCTATGCATGGTACTAAAAATGAACAAAATTATTTATGGTGATTAAAGATTACATCTTTTTGAACTCCTGCCATTTTTTTCTCCTTTACTAACAAGTTCTAATGAGTTTTGTTTGTATCAGCCTGCAGTTAAAATTCATGAGTCTGAGTAGAAACAGCATGTGTGCTCCACACCCTTCATGGGCTCTTGTTTTATTGGCATGTTTTGAGCTTTGTAGTCTTGGACTGCGAGAAGACGCTGTATCAGGATTCCCAGTGTTTTGCCTTTGGCACAGAGACTTGTTGCCTATGATTTGTTAATCTCTTTCCACTGTGAGGATCTGTATTACCAAAACTCAGCTGCTTTGCCTATAGAAAAATGCATCATTTTTGTTTCTTTTCATCAATTTATACTGAGTTTTCAAACTTTACAGAAACTAAATGTCTGTACAGATATATGGAGATCGTCTTTAAAACATAGTTACTTTTATCCCTATGGAAGTCAGGAGTACTTAAATTCTTACTGTTGTGTTTGATAAGGCTGGAATAATGAGAACCAGTGAGCAGGTCATATGCTCTTGAGATTTTGCCTATAATGGCTGTTTGTTTCTGTCAGTGAGAGTGTAAAAGCACAGAAACACTTTTTCTCTGACATGTTTTATGTGGCATAATGTTAATAATTGCTCAGTGTTTTCCATAGGATTGGGATTTTTTTAAAATACATTTGAAAATTTTTTAACATCTTGCATAATTCTTTATTCGTAGCACAATAAATACATTCATGGAAAACAACTGGATCCATGATTTTCTCATTTTTGTCCCATAAGTCATCACAGTTTGATTAAAACTTCATAGCTAAGAGTAAGCAGAGAGGAATGTTTTCATGGCCTTTTGCAGTTGCCCTAATGCAGATGTATTTTAATCCTGGGAAATTTTACATGAGAAATAGTTTACAAACGTAGATGAAATACAAGCCAAGTGTTAGGACTTAGAATCCTATAAGTATATGAAAATGTATCATTGGATCTTAATGCATTTATTAAGACCTAGCAGCCCCCTTGCTTTACCTTGTTAAAAACAAAATTGTTTTGATTGGTAAAAAGCACCTTCAACTCTGCTGCTGTCCTCTGAGCCCTACAGTTTTATGCAGTCATGCCTGCATATATGTGTTTTCATGGGGACTGTAGTCAGCTGCAAAACACTTAAATATTTTATTGTCCAATTTGTATGAAAGGCATGAACTACTGCATCTAACTATTTCAGTCAAATGTTTCTTTTTATTTTAAGGAAAATAAATATCATGGCAAGTTGTTTGTAAAAAAGGAGGAAGGAGCTTATCTCTTCACCAGTTAATTCCCTTTCCTGAAGAAATTTAATGTTTCATTTGTTATTTTGCCAATAGGCTCTAGTAGCTTTGGTCTCCAGGTGATTTTGTTTTATTTCTTTCAGTCAAGTGCCTGATGACACAACTCTGGAAGATTTATCCCCTCGTGTTCCTAGAGCTGTGTTTGTGAAGCAGGACAATGGTGGCAGTGCCTCGATCATACCAGTGTCATCTGCTCGTGTCCCACAAGGGGAGGAGGAAAAGGAAGAAACTTCAAATTTTCCTGACTTAAATCCTTGCAGCGCTACATACAGCAATTTAGGTAAGTGTGTTCTTGTAGAAGAAAACTTAAATGAGGCCAGATTTTGGATGCCTTTCTAGTCTGTGAAGAACCTTGTCTCCAGATCAACTCAATACACTCCCAGCCTAAATGCTGCTGTGATTCTGTGATCGCTTCCATCAGTTCTCATTTTCTCAGCATTGTTCCTGTGTGTGAAACAGTAGAGAACTGAACCCCTCAGCATTTTATTCAGAATCTTCTCATCCTGGTGCCACTTTGTTGTCAAAATAAATTTTAGGCATGAAAGAGTTAAACTAACTTTAGGGCTTGACTTGGTCTGGCTTGGCAAACCTGCTGCTTGTTGTTAAGAGCAATGCTACCCTAAATGGCACCAAGTGCTCTGGCTGCCGTTCAGATTTCTTCCTGGTTTATTCAAGCAACCTCGCTGTCTTAATTCAGAGAGCTACCAAGAGATCAGGAGGTAGGGATATAGAATAATTCCTGCTTGTTTTCGCATCTCAAATCACCTAAGCAGCAAGAGCATTTCTTACAGAATTAACAAATACTAATGTGTATAACTGAAAGAAGAGGTAATCATAGAATCATAG
>VZTY01024688.1:17160-27354 GCA_013400935.1 Turnix velox | reverse complement strand
GGAGCAACTCCATTATGAAGACAATTCCTCTTCAGAAGTAATTAATATTTTGATTTCAACTTTCAAAACATCTACAGAAGATGCCAGACTTTGAGAATCTAAATCCTAATTGCATAAACAAGAAACTGAGCTGAATCATTAAGAAACTGAAAGCAGGATCTCAGAAAAGGAAATGCTGGAAAATCTTTCAAACAACATTTTCAGCCCTGTCTGTAATTAGGAAATATATGCAAATCAACAGAGCAGTCACAAAGATGCAAGCTCAGGATGAATCAGTATCTACATCTACTGTCGGGATGTAGGTAGTAATCATGGAGGCTTGCCCATTCTTCCCACTTGGATTGGCACTTGTGTGCCCTACCATGTATCTGATGCATCAGGTCAACCCCAATGGCAAGGCAAACTGGAATCCCTCCCAGCTGATGCTCTGAATTTGAAAAAAGCCATACCACTGCAGGCAAACCTTCATTCAAAAACAAAGACATGCACACCTAAACTCCACGAAGCATCAATCCTTTGAAAAGGTCAGGAAATATGAAAAAAAAGCAAAAACCTGGCTGAATTCTAGACATTAAATATTATTAGAATACATTTTTCCCCACCAGACACTGTACACATTGATAATGTGAATATTATAATACTGGCAACTTGTTCTTGACTGAATTACGAAGCTAATAATTTTCAAAGAAATGATGCAGTAATTGTGTCAATGTCTTACTATACTAAATGCAGCAAATCAGTACATTTATCTCATATTATACAGCTGAGACATTTGTTTGGCAGGAAGTCAGGACAGTAAAATAAGAGGGATTAGTCTATTGTCATTTTTTCATAGTCTATGACACTTGAAAGCTAGGAGGGAACTTGCTCTGTTTTCATAGATTTACTCATCAAGCCAACCACCAGAGCTCAGATTAGGGATACTATGATCAGATATTTTGCAAGACAGGCTTGCAGATAAGAATTACATGGATTAGAATGTACCCCACTTGGGGTAACACGCCCACCCTCACTGAAAAGCTATGAAATAAAAACACTGTAAATAGCTTAGATACTGAGAGCATTATTAATCTGCACTATGCATTCCCTATAAATTAATGTATTCAAATTTAGGACTGTGAATAACTTAAGCCAAATAGCACAGTAAGACAGACAAAATATTGCAGCAGGACTCATAAATTCATTCATTTGCCTAGTATATTTGAGCAAAGGAAAAACTCTCCCCTGGAAAATAGTGTATATACAATTTTCTTATTAACAACCATGGCCAAATCATAAATTACTTAATGCCACAGTGCAAAGCTGTCATGAAGAAGACTGCAGTTTTGCCACTTAGGTACTTACATAGTTGGAAGTAACTAACTTCTGTCAAAAGTAATGCCTAAGGTTTAGAAAATCGTTATGAGAGACTCTTAAAACCAGTTTTATGTAATGACACGTGCTGTCAACAGGCCTTCCAAATACATCACACACACAAGGCAACCCAGCACTATTGAGAGTTTAGTGCAGAATACTAGCTTCAGACCTAGGACTAGATCTACAAAGCATTTGGGGATCTACATACTGATGTAGATACTGATGGTTAACAAGTATTAGAGGTTCTTTGGTAAAAAATGCACATCAAAATCTCTGCTTGAGATTACACTCCCTTTTGGCAGTCCTGGGACAAGCTCCCTCTCCTCCTGTCCATTCAACTTTTTGATTGACTGAACCACTTGGAATTACAGGTCTCCTCATTTGTAGGAGAAAAACACCTACCACAAGTGGGGAGTAGGAATCCAAGTTAGAAATCTCCAGACTATCTGGACACCTCATAGCCACCCTTACAACAGAAACAAGGCAGCAGTTGTTTGTGGTTGATGGTCACCTGAATGCCTCGCTTATCTTGGACCTCAACTCACATCCTTGGTCTCTACTTTAAAAGGGGTTACTACAGAACTCATTTGCATGAGATCAACTGCAAAAGCTTCTCATTGCCCAAACAGTGGCTATACACATTTTCCACACAAATATACTCATCTGAGATATTTTAAGCTTCACCTTCTCGAGGCTGAATCACTGAACATTCAGGGGCCTGGGAAGAGCCTTAAATCTTGGCTTGCTTCCCACGAGTAGAAGCTTCTGCTGCAACATTTTGAGTCTGCAAAACGCCTCTTCAACTGACCTACAGGGAATGCCTTATGCATTTAAAGCAGGGAGATGCATTAGCTTTCAACTGCATATAATTTTCCCAGGAATACAGCCTTAATATAGCTGCAGTCACCAACAACAGCTTCTACATGTTCTTAGTATTATCTCAAGCTCTCTGTGACCATTCCATAAATTCCATACTAGAAGCACACTTTCTACTCCTCACATTCAATTCCTCATCTTTAAAAACACAAGCAGAGCAGCAGAGAGAGACAAATTCTGTTTGACAAACAGCATGCAGACAGTAGCCTGGTTGCAACTAATACTTCCTTAACACCACGACCTTACAACATAGTCCTAGTGATACCCTCAAACCTTTGCTTGCAGCAAAGTACACAAACTGCTTGATTTCCCATGACAAGCTGTGCGTAAGGAAAGACATAACTGAACTTTACCCCTTGTTCTTGGCAGATCTGGGTTAGTCTTTCCAGCTGCTCATCTTGTATAACCTTTGCCTTCTCATATTGCTGAATCATCATCTCCATCTCCACTTTCACTGGAAGGACATAGGCTGGAAAATACAAACAAGCACTTGGAGTAACCCAGTTGTGATATGGTTTTTTTATCAGAAGGAAAACCTTACAGATCTTTACAGGCCTAAGAATGTCAGCCCTTTCACTTGCATCTAGAGAACTAGAGCACTTCTTATAGAAATGACACTAGAGAATAAGACAATATATTCTAAGGAAAGACTTCTCATATGTGAAACACAGATCATCAGTAGGGTCTAGATCATGTTTCGCCGGATTCCCGTTTGCCTGGCTGAGCTGAAATCCATCTTGCGTGCTCTTCATAGCTCCTACTGCATTGATACAGATCTTTTCCAGTGTTTACCACAGATTTCCTGAATTGCTGGGTAGGAGGAATTTTCTGCTTAGTTAGGCCCATCCTCTCTAAACCTGAAAAGCATGGTTCACCTAGGAAAAGAACTATTCCAGAGCCCTAAGTATTTAATTCCTAAATTTTGTGATACAAAATAGGTCCTTAATGGAAATAATAGACTAGGAAGGATATACTAAAAAAAAACAAAAAAAAAACCAAAAAAATCAACCCAAATAAAAAGGCATTTATCTTCTATTGCTTTTCAAGCTGGTTGCTGGTTTGCAACAGATCTTCTGAACACCTCTGGAAACCTTGCTAAAACCACACCTATGGTAAACTCGGATTGCTCATCAAAGCTGATAATGCTGCATTTCTTAATGTTCTCTGAATCTGCACAAATGGTAAACTCGGATTGTGTACACTTCAGAAAGAGGGGTACCACCTTTCCTCAACTATCAGTACAGAGCTTCCTGGACATCTAAACCCAAAGTAATAGCTTGACCCCAGTCTTACACACAAGAACAAAGTGATCCTTCATTTATTCCTTTTTTTACCGCTTTTCCCTGTAACCTGAAATGCCTAAAAGCACTCAACATGAATTACCCAATGGTGAAGTCCTTGCTTTCATGCAGTCAACTGTTGTTCTTCCTGCAACCTTGACTTTCTGGGGCTTTATCATCTCTCCCGTTCCTTCCCTACTCAGGTCTGTGCAAAACAATGCACATCAGCATTGCAAGCAGCACATTCAGTGTGGAACTCCCATGGTAAGAAAATGCTCCTGGAATCTGACTTTAAAACTGTATTAAAGACAAGAACTTGAAAGAGGGGTACCCGGGACAGAGCGAGCTGTACAGAAATGGGGAGGGCACAGCAAATATCAGAAAGCAGATTGGAAGCAAGTACATTGCAGCATCAGGAATGACATCTGGTGAAAAAAAGTAGGAAGCGGGTCAAGCCATTTACTTCACAGTACAGAGGTTGTGAAGGTGCCTAACAGAAAACCAAACCAATCAATTATAAAAACTCAGAGGGAATGAACTTGAGACCTCAATGGGAGGTACACTGCTCCTCTTCCTCTTTAATTTTAAGAGCATAGAACAGGAGAACAACAGAAAACAATGGTGGTGAGCAATCTGTTATTATCTTTAAAATATCTTTTTTCACCATGTAATTATTGTAGTAACAAACTGAATCACCACTCACCATCAATGATCCTCTTCACTCTCCATATTCGCAGTGTGATAATAAGGCTGATAGCATCCCATGGGCTGCTGGGACCATTAGCCACTGTGGAGGCCACCATTGGTGCCAAGGACAAGATTATGACAGCACCATCAAACACCTAGAGAGAAATCAGTTTTTTCAGATCCTTCCTATAGATCATAACCTTGCCCTTCCTGCTTAGAGTCTTAAAGGGCCCAAATGAAATGCAGTTACTGTCCTTATTTGAAAGGAATATAAGAGGTGTCCAAGCCCCAGAAAGGCTGCATCCTTTCTAGGCAGCACAACAGAAATCAGTGCATTTTACGAGGTGAGGAGGAAAGATCAGAGAGAGAAAAAGGTATTTGGAAATACAAGTCAAAATCCCCAAGTAGAAGTGACAGCCTAAATGCTACTACAGCCAAAGAATTTTATTATCAATTGTATTTATTACCTATTACTTGGCATAATGTCATCTCAAAAAAGCAAACAGTCCTTGCCCATAGAACTTTCTCTTTAAATGAAGAGATCAAGAAAACAAGTAGAAAAAGACAGAGCAAAGAGAGTTGATGGTTCTTGGCCATGTTCTGCCTACACAATGTGCATGGGAACATCTGTGCATCAAGACTAAAACACTGCTATCTCTCACCTTTATTGGGTAGTGGAGTTTTCAAGGATTTTGACCACTGGGAATATTAAGAAGATTTGCATGACATTAGTTGCACTGGAATGAGAAAAGGCAATTGTGCAAAATACTAGAGAAATGTATTTACCCATACATTTCAGAGTAAACCAGCCAATAGCATTGTGTCTGTTCTAGATTTGCCTTGCAGGGTAGAACAGAATTAACAGCCACATCCTCCTGCCTAACAAGACCCTTCAGCTGCCAAGGACCCTGATCAGTGGCTTGCATGAGGAGGCAGAAGATAGATTTTCTAAGTACCACCCATTTAGACCTGTAAAAAATCCTCCATTTTTGCAGCCAGCATGTGATGGGCAATGAACAATATCACTCCATTCCAGATTACCAAAACAAGTTATCAGAAACTTAAGCATATTTAAGCTCAGCTAAACCCCAGATTTTCTTTTGGTGCATCCTGTGAAGTATTACTTTATCAGAGAGTGCCAAGAAAAAGCATTCAGTTTTCTTGATCTCCAGATTTCTGCCCAAATTGTGATGATGTGTTACTTATAACACATCCATTTCCTTATTTGCCTCTGCAACAGCATGCACATTCTACCTCACTTTCAGTTTGAAGTACAAGTTGCAGTGTTTACTATAGATCAATTTAGTCAAAAAACTATTTCACAATAAAATTGTGGGGTTTGCCCAAGCCACTGTTTTCTCCCAGAAAGCTACACACAATTATTCAAACCAGTTTTCATTTCAACTTGGTTTGGGGAATGGGGTTACACAAGTCATGTGACAAAATTTACTTCCATAGTTCATTATCTCAGGGTAGCATCATCAAATTGGGCTAACAGCTCTAAAAACAAAATAGACATATAGAGCAAAACCCCCACAATTTCTTCCTTAATAGATACTGCACTCTTCCATGCCTCTCACAGAAAAACAGACTGCATCATGGAGCTATTTATGCGTATCTATAACGAGAAGAATGTGTGTATTTATCCAAATTAAAAGATTCTATTACATCAGGTCTGTAGCAAAGCCACCCAAAACAGTTCTTAATATTTTTACTGTGTCTGCCTGGAAAACAATATCAAGAGTAAAAGTGCTTACCTCGATTTTGTTTTCAATATAATCCCAGATGCCAAGGACCACGATCCTCAAAATCGTCTAGTGAAATAGATTAAAGAGTAAAAAAATATGATCAGTGTTATTTTAATTTCAGATAAACATTCAGTCCTTCACCTATTATTGGGAAAATATTTTTGTCTTATTTAAGTATTATTTCTTCTGAATAAATAATATGGATGTCAAAATTACTGCACTATTATAAAAGCAGATACTGCTTTCCAATCACTATACTGACTCAAAAGAACTTCCATAAATAAGCCCAAGTTCAAATATTCATCAGTTTCTCCATCCTACTTGAGAGATTTAGATTATTACTCCAGCCCTCTGGCCCAAGACAGCATAGGGCCAAGACCCCACTACACTGTAGGGTCCCCTTAGATGGAATGGGGGAAGATTTCTTGCCATCTTTGATATGCCAGCACCTACTGTTTTCTAAGAAAAGAAAGGAAAAGAGGCACTGCCTTCTCTGAATGATACTGACATACTTTCTCAACTTCAAGAGCAGAGGTTCTTCTTTCCCTCTGGAGCACAAGGCTGCTGTCTATATACAAAATACCAAAAAGTCATAGGAGAAGGGAGAAAAATATCTCTGCCATTCTCCTCTATCAAGCAAAACAGCTGTAATTATATTGGTAGCTAGAAAAGAAGAAGAAAGAATGAACACAGAATGAACCAATGATGAATTCCCATTTAAAAAAATCCAACGTATTTTTTCTAATTTTTAACCTGATTTTTAAAAGATATAATAAAAAAAAAAAATCCATCAGCCAACTAATGATTGAAATTTAGTTCACACAAAAGCATAACTGATGGGGGATGTTTTCTGTCAATAGCAACATCAAATCAGAACTGGGCAGACACTACAGACATGAGGAGACTAACTGCAGCTCCGTACCCTGCAAAGAAGATCAAAATGCTTCTTTCTCCACTCAAGAAAAGCACTAATAATGAAGGAAGAGCTCAGAAGGCCTAAGAGTGAGGGGAGACCATGTCAAGATAAAAAGATAACAAATCCCAACCAGCTCTGAATTTATGCCAAACTTACCACCACGAACTAATTGTAGGGCAACACTGTTTTTCAATACTGTTTTCAAAAAATATGTGTGGTTTTGACAAACCTCATGAGCCAAATTGCCTCACTCGGCCCAGGATGACTGCACTCCAAACTCAGATAACAGCTCTTAATCCTGAAATACAGTGCTGTCAGGGCTCAGCCTCATACCACCAATTAGAATGAAGGTGAACTGGCCAGTGGTTACACAGAAGTGGCTCAAGTGAAGCATTGGCCAAGTCTGGCTGAGAAATGGAGTTGCTGGCCAGAAGAGAAAAAGCAAAGAATTCTAAGAGTCTATGTAGACACCAAGTACTCCTTAAAATAACATTTTCTTCCAACACATTTTACAATTGCAGCATAAGGTTATTTACAGGAGTTTCCTTACTAACCTAAACTCTCAAGAGGAAGAGATGTACAATAGCAGCTCCTCAAATGCCAAAATTACTCCAAATTTACCACCTCACTGTGATGTGATGTAAACGTAAGGTGTAAGTACAGATGCTGCCATACAGCTGAGGCACTCCTGCAGTCTCAGCTCCAGCCTTGAGCAGGATATTTTCAGACAAAAGCATCCCAGCTCCTCTTTAAGCATCTCCTTCACTCTCCATTGAGAAACTGCACAAAATGCTTGAGCTCAAGTTGCTCATGAGCCTGTAGGTTCAGCAATCCAATATAAGTTGGGGTCCTCCACCCCAAGTTCTGTCCAGGTGACAGCACAGAGAAATCCAANATTTTCTTCCAACACATTTTACAACTGCAGCATAAGGTTATTTACAGTAGTTTCCTTACTAACCTAAACACTCAAGATTTGTATGTGGAGGAAGAGAGGTACAATAGCAGCTCCTCAAATGCCAAAATTACTCCAAATTTACCACCTCACTGTGATGTGATGTAAACGTAAGGTGTAAGTACAGATGCTGCCATACAGCTGAGGCACTCCTGCAGTCTCAGCTCCAGCCTTGAGCAGGATATTTTCAGACAAAAGCATCCCAGCTCCTCTTTAAGCATCTCCTTCACTCTCCATTGAGAAACTGCACAAAATGCTTGAGCTCAAGTTACTNGCCCCTCCCTGGAGGTGTTACAGGCCAGGTGGGATGAGGCACTGAGCAACCAGGTCTGATGGGAGGTGTCCCGGACCATGGCAGGGGGGGTTGGAACTAGATGATCTTTAAGGTCCCTTCCAAACCAAACTATTCTATCATTTCCTTCTACACTTAGGCAGTGTTTGTGGTGCCAGATCAGTGAGCAGCTAACAGATGGTTGAACGCTCAACATCCCCACAGTAACTGATGGGGAAAATATTTCTTCCTTTAGACAGGTGTGTACAGAGATATATCACTTAAATAATAACACATATTTGCACAAAGGAAACAGAAACACTATCTCTCACACTCTTAACTATGATTTAACATGGGGCTGCTCAGGAACCATAAAAAGGGTTTTCCCTTCTGCTTTTTTAGTTTCTCACTGTACTGACTGTCACTGTCATATTAAATGAGTCTGAGCAGCTTTAAGAACTGCAAGCTAGCACAAATGTTTTCACTTTCAGTCTGCTGGTGTGAATCAGCACAAGCCAGCAATGATTGGAAGCCTACTCAGCAGATATTTAATGCAGTAATGATTGTTGGTGCTACTTCTAGAAGACAGGTCTCCTCCCTACAGAAAAATACTTCAATGAATACCTTTACTCTCAGCAACAGTAGACACACTACAGGAAGGGAGAACAGGAAGGGAGGGTTGAATGAAGCCAGCTCTCAGCCTGAGAGATGCTTCAGAACAAACTAGGCACAACTGAATATTAAGCTTTAACAACACCTAAAGCTGTCTGCATACCACCATTGTCACTCTTATCAGAAACCCCCCATGTCATACTGAAAAAAACAGAGATAGAAATTAATACTGTACTACATACTGTATATGGATCATATGGAAAATGCATATTAAAAGAGAATTGCAACTGTAACATTCATCACAAACAAAACAAATGTTAGTCACAACACTACCATTTGTTGACACAAAAATCTAAAAAAAAAAATAGGGAAAAAAATTAAACAGCACTGCTGTTTCCTAATGAAGTGCAAGCATCTTTCAGCATTGTAGCAATTGCACACAGTCCTGCATTTACACTACAGGCATTCTATATATTTGGACACAAATTTGAAAGAAAACATCAAATATCATTATGAGTACTTTTCTGTTAAATGCCACTACAATTTTAAACCAGTTTTGAGACAGAAATGTGACTTTGAAGTTGACAGTATCCCCCAGTGACACTCTGCACAACATTGTATGTCTGCAATGAAGTCGATGTGATGCTGCAGGTTTTCTCTCTAATTTTGTAGGGAATCCTGGCCAAGTCCTTTGCTGAGCCAGCCATGTGAATTCCCACAACTGCATGAGGTAGCTACATTTGTCAGCTGTCTGCAATGTAAATTAGGCAATTTTAAATACTTCTTACCTTGCACATTTAATATAATTTATAACTCAGGAGCTCACTGTGCCAAATCTATCCATAGTGTAAAGAAACCAAAAGGCAGCAACAGAGAAGGTGAAGCTGGCCCATTAGAGAGCAACTCCACTTCATGAGGTGGGGTAGCGATTGTGTAAGACATGACATGGAGTGAAGTGGGATGGAAAGGGTTTCTTTGGAAGAGTCTGTCCGTTCATCCATCTATCCATCCATCCGTCTTCCTTCCTCTGCCACAAAACCCTCTGTTTACAGATGGTCCTTTTATCTCTGTTGTGCAGGAACTTGAAGATTAAGCTTCTAACTTGTGGCTATATCTCATTAGACCAACTATTTATTGAACTCTTTCCCAGAAAGACTAACTTGTACCCAAGTTGTAATTTATAACCTCTCCTTAGCTCATTCACTACTTAAAAGCCTTCTTTTCACCATCTTTCGATGTGCTTGTCCTGATGGGGCATTGGCTGCTCCAGTGAGCATCAGGGCATGGAGGAACAATGACATTTTTGCACCGAATCATCTTTCTGTTTCCATGTTTTCAGGGCATAGGCATCCCTGGGACCAGTGCTATTGAACATCTTTGTAGGAGATATGGACAGTGGGATGGAGTGCACCCTCAGCAAGTTTGCAGATGACACCAAGCTGTGTGGTGCAGTTGATACACCGGAAGGTAGGAATTCGATCGAGAGGGACCTTGAC
>VZTY01024688.1:0-16759 GCA_013400935.1 Turnix velox | reverse complement strand
AGGTCCCTTCCAACCCAAACTATTCTATGATTCTATATAATAACCAAAGCCACCTCTGCATAAGCATTTGTTCTTATGTTGTCCCATAACATTTGTTCTTACAAGAGGGAGAAATATAATTAAATTTAAGCTGACATGGGCTTTTAAGGAATAGAAATAGTTTAGTAGAGATGCAGTGTAGTACCATAAGCAGATTGAATAGAAAACTGGTCTTAAGAAAACTTGCACGAGAAGTTCCTGCTGGACAGGATTATACAGGATCTTATCTTTGAAATGCACCATGTAGAAGGTGCTGGACTGTAGCTTTTGATATGAAAACATACATGAAGCACTGATAGAGCACACCATAAATGGCAGGTATGTTCTTGGAAATAACATCAACAGTCTGGCATTCCAAGAAGGAGCCCAGCTAAATTCCCAGACCTCAAAAAACCCCATTTTTCCTGGTAGTTACTAATTTTGTAAAGGAAGAAAAAGCAGTTAGAGAAGAATTTTCACATTACTGAAATTTTACACACTAGCAAAGAAGGATGCTTAAATGTACTTTATTCCCATATTCCCAAATTATATTCTCATTGTTCCTAGATCCCTCCTAATGAAACCCTTTAATAATCAAAATATATACAGCAATGTAGCACATTTATGCACCACAAGGAAAGTTGTGTGCATGTAAAATGAAAGCAAACATACAGAAAAGAAACCACAGCTTATGGACAAATCACAGAATTAACAAAAGATTATTATCTTTCTGATCAGATGCTTGAAGCTCACAAAAGAGTAACAAATGTAACATAGCTTATTTCCCTAATAAAAATTACAAATCTGTTGTGAAAAATCAGTATGGAAAGAAAATTATTTTCTTAGTTATGTCATTTGGGATGTTTTTCCTTTTTAACTGAACGCTAACAGTAGGATTTTCCTTACTAAATTGTGTTCTTCCCAATGAGTGAAATTTCAGACTATTATGATATCTTCCTTTTAACATGCAGCATAAGGAAAGTCTTGGGTGGTTTTGTATTTTTTTTTTTCCTTCAAAGTGAATAACTGAAATGCATTTGTGAGTCATAGCTAATTAAACAAATTCTTTATCATCTAGGACCCCAGACTTACTGAGAGCTCAATTGCTTGGCCACAGAGTAATATCCAAGAACTCAGTTCTTTCTCACAAACAGCCTCACCAGTCTCAGTAGAAAAGCAGAACTGAGCAACAGTAACCAAATTAAATACTTGTGGCAATGTGATAAGACTATTAAAATACAAGCAGCCTCCAGCCACTTAACATTCCCTGACATTCCCCATCTTCCTTTACTCAGACAGTTATTACCAAAGCTGAATTTGCCCTCTTGATAGGCTGTAACCCCAGCCTTAGCTTCCTGTTGGAAGAGACAAACACACACAGCGATCACCACTAGCAAATCCTGGTCAAATACTTGGAAAAAAGCAAAATGAGCTGATGTGGATGTCACGTGAATAAGGATATTTTAATGTAGGAAGTCAAAAAGTGACAGAGAATATAAAATTAACAGTGCAATGAATTCCTTTAAGGCTTGTGGCTATAAAAAAGGTGTTAGAGAGCAGGAATACACTGTAAGAGTGGCTACTTCATTTTGTTGGCAGCTGTTCTGCTGGCATTTGCCAGCTGCTGGCATGCTTGTCCCCTTCATTTTAACCAAGCAGAAAGAATGCTTGTTTATCTCCAACATGATAGGTCTATAATTACCTGCAATATCTTTATAGTACCAGCTTTTAAATCAAGTCATATTTTTCCAAAACACTTCTATTTTGTGCTGGAAATTCACCGATTTTTAACACATCTTTTACAATTTTGAGTCTGTCTTGTCTTATGACTAATGGGAACCAAACTACAAAATAAACACCTAGACTCAGAAGACAGTACTAACTAAGGAAACAACTTTTTCAGAAATCCTGAATCCTTGCTCTGAGGAAAAAGCACTGACTGAAGGACTCCTCAATCCTCAGTGCTTGCCTGTTACAAATAAGTAAATTAATTAAACCTACTCATCTCTGGAAAATCATCCTGGCATGATGACTGCAAAGTTTCACTATAGCATGCAATCTTATCAACAAATAGTGTCAAACAAAGACAGATGACTCAGTACTGGGAAACAGAGAGTAATTAATCCTCTGAGAGCACCAAAAGGGTAAATAAAATCAAGGCAGATGAAAAAAATAATTTCCATGAACTGCTGTTCTTGCAACATTTTATAACCTTTTGAAAAATGAAAGTTGGTGATTTAGATGAGGAAAGCTAAATCCTGTTTTCCCTCTGGTGAAATACATTTCAACACAAACTGATGTGCTCATTAAACCAATGTGGCACAAGCCCAACCCCAGTAGGAAATGTACACCTTAAAGTGAGGATTGGAGAAGTGTTTTGTGAAACATGCTCCAGAAAGCAATGAAGACCAGGCAAGCACATGGATGCTAGCCACGCTTCTAGCCTCAGAGACACAAACCCATCCTGGGAGGTAGCCCAGGATGATAATCCCCATTGGAGAAAGATTCCATGGGAAAGGAGAAACAGGGAACAAGTCTTAACAGGGAATAGACTATATTTACCAAATCTGACTCTTCAAATGCACTGCAACAACAATCACTGTAAAGTTCTGGAGCCCTCAACACAAGAAGGACATTGAGCTGTTGGAGAGGGTCCAGAGAAGGGCCACGAAGATGATCAAAGGGTTGGAGCAACTGCCCTATGAGGNGGGCAGCCTGATCTAGTGGGAGGTGTCCCTGCCTATGGCAGAGGGGTTGGAACTCGATGATCTTTAAGGTCCCTTCCAACCCAAACTATTCTATGATTCTATGATTCTAAGTAATTCTATCTATCTGTATCATATCTATCTGCAGCGCCAGAAGGTGAGGACGCAAAGCAGCCTAGAAAACCCCATCTGCTACCAAGGAATCCTTTCAGAAAGTACACACAGAGTCTGGCAACACCAGCTCTAAAATCCCTGTGATGAGTAGAAATACAAAGTAGAAAATCAAACTGGTGTATGAAATAAATATACTTCTTCAACAGAACCATGGAAATCAGCAGTGGTATAAATACAGTGACTACAAATTCAACAAAAAAGGCATGTATTAAATCATTTGCAGATACCACAGATCTCTGGGTTTTGGTGGGTTATGTTGCAACCTTCACCTTAATTTAACACAAACTGAATTTCACATCTGTTTCAATGATAACATTTTCTCCTACAGAATAGAAAAAAATTAAAAATATTTAAATACAAGCTGTTTTCCAATTTAAATATTTTATTTTTTTTTTTAGTTTGTGAGAAGTTACACATTATGACCTGGAAAAATAGCCTTAAAAATATTTTGGAATATTTCACAAGTAGTCTAAATGTCTAATTCCAATTAATTCTTTTTGCAACAAATTGAAAACTGTAACAGATTTGGTCTTTTATTACAAAATGATTACAGCCTTTCCCAGTGCACACCTTCACACAAATTTGTTGCAAAGAAATTCACCATTTGTTTCATTCTCTTACTGCATGTACATGCAACAATCGACAACATCTAAGCTACCTACAAATATGTTTTGTAATAAAAAACTTGTGGATCTTCATTCCTGAGGAATGTATCTTACTCCCATACCATATACCCTGTGACACCAGCAAGAGGTTTGTGAGAATAAATGGATATAACTAGTCTTGTGCTTGTAGCATTGTAGTTCTGAGATGATTGCCTCTTTTTTTAGTTTTCAATTAAAATTTGTAAGACAGTGCCTTCCATGTTTCCTTGCCAATCCTAGGCAACTAATAATCTAAACAACATTTTTTTCCCTTTAAAGTACACTGTGCTACATTTATTCACAGGCAAATTACTGTAAAATTCCAGCTAATTCCAGTGACAGTATAAAATCCTTGGCAGTTCTGTGTGTGCTGAAAGACTTTGTTGATACATACCTCTGAGAAGAAAACAGACAGGATGACTAAGCTGATCCAGTGAATTACTCCTGCAAACTGTGAAGCACTTGAAACTGCAATTGACACAACACAAAGGATCATTATAGCAGCAGAATGCAACTTATGTTTATGTTTAATATAATTAGTATTGCTACAACTTAGGTACGGGCTATTTTGGAATGGAAGTACCAGAAAGGGGATGGGATGTAATGGGACATGGAACTCCAGCATTTTTGCAGCCCCAGCAGCTGGTCACTGGAGCTTTTAGAAATAACCCTGCTAGTATGCACTGACACACACATTTTAGATATTTGATGTTCTGTCAGTGCTCCATGCTCTCACTCCATACATTGCATTAATACGAGATGTGTGACTAAATCCTGTATACCTCAAAATTCAGTTAAAATTCAGAAAGAAAACTGAAAGCACTGCTATACCCACATTACCCCTTGTATTAAGTCTTTGACAATTCAGCTCTGAAGATCAGTAATTATCTGGAACAGGTGCTTAAAAGCTGGTACTAAAACTTTGTTATCACCTAAACAAATAAGTTTGATAGGTAGACTGCTGTACAGCTCTCTGGATGTGGCATGAACTGCTAAGACTGACTCAGAATCCCATTCCTTTCCGAGTTGAATTTGACTTGAAAACCACAGTGAGAGAAACAACAGAAAGAATCACCATCATTTTAACTGTTAATAAGCCCAAATCTTAATATATTAACTATAAGAAGTTTGCATATTAGTAATTTTAATTTGTACTATAGTGTTACTATTTCAATACAGTCTATTTTTTGAAATGCCACAAACAGCTTTAAGGAAGTTGCTATGAGAACATTTGAGAAAGTAACAGTAAATGAAAGAAAATTTCAGTTTAAGTAACTGATTAAACCCCAATTTCTTTTGTAAGTGCTCCTTTTCAGAGAGGCAGTGACCATTAACATCACTTATATTTCACTTCACTTCAAATTCC
The DNA here is from genome assembly GCA_013400935.1 of Turnix velox. Classification (NCBI taxonomy): domain Eukaryota; kingdom Metazoa; phylum Chordata; class Aves; order Charadriiformes; family Turnicidae; genus Turnix; species Turnix velox. Next base: position 11,852 of record VZTY01024688.1, on the reverse strand, counting down.
TGCATGAAAAGGAGTGTGTAAAGAGTAAGTTAATAAGCTAATTTTTAAACCTCTAGATTCTATAAATTCCCATATAGGTACTCTTCCATGCAGTTACTGCACTTCCAGAGTGGAATGGCTTTGCACAAAAGTCCTTTCAGGAACTGACTAGCAGGAACTCTTGGTAAAACTTATCTGAATTCCTTAAAAGTCTGATTTCACAGAGTACTAAAGCCTCGTGTGGACACTCTCAGGCATTAAATCAAGCTTTCATTTGATACAATTTATTTCACTCTTAAGCAGCTCCAGGACATGGGTTGTCTTTATGGGTTTAAATGAATGTCTTGAAATCTGGAGGATTCCTTAGTAAGTAATTTCAACTGAGAATCTGTGATCAAAGCTCCCTCTGTGGCTGAAAAAATAAAGCAGAAGTTTGAAAGTGTCCAGTATACAACCTGCTGGCAGTTCCTGCCCCAAACATGTACTCAAGTTTGGAATAAGGGAATGAAAATAAAAAAATTTTCTCTATGCTGCAGGGTATTTATGAGTCTACCATCCTGTCTGCAGACAAATTAGTCTGTGTAGCCTTGTAGTTTTAATGACTTACTGTATAGCAGCAGAGTTTAAGGCAATTGATGACACGCAAAGCTAAAGCAGGTTTAACTAAGTACCAAGAAGATATAGGGCATGCAGTAATTAGTCAGTTTACATATTAAAATATGACGCTTTAATATGGGAAGAAATCAGGATGACAAAGGAAACTGTTAGTTTGGCTGCCACTGAAACTCACAGCTGAGGCAATCTGTAACTTGATGAGAGAGGGTTTGCTGTGACACAGCAAACTGCTTTGAAAATAAAGATGAAACCATTGGGCAAAATATATCTTTAATTTACCCAAGAGAATGTCTGTATAGGGTGTCATAAAGAAATGGAAATAATTTGTAAGCTTTTTTTTCAAACAGTTGTTGATTGATATACAAGGGCTCCAGCTGCCCCTTAGTGGACAAAAAAAATAATGCAACCATCAATTTGGATGGAAAATCAAATTGTGATGCTGTCTGAACTGTAGCAGAGTGCTGGACACATTGCCAGACAGAGTGCAATCAAATTGCCAGTAAAATAGTAAATTTGAAAAAGCTTTCCAAGCAAGAAGCTTCTGAAACAGCTGACTCACTAGCACATACACCGAGTCCGAATATTTGCCTCTTCCAAAACACTCTCTTGAAAAGAAAACAGTGAAGAGCTACAAAACCAGAAGAGTCCTCTCCAAGAGATGTTCATTTCTGCTCTGTGGGGTTTTGATTATAACATTGGGATTCAGTCTGTAGAAAACACAGAAGCTATTCCACTTCAACTTTTATCTGGAAAAAGTTCAACATGTGAAATTCTGTAACATTTTTTTTTCAAAAATGTTCTTCTATGTTTCACATTTCACATAGTTTGTCTGGTGCTATGGGGAAGAAGTGAATGCAAATCTAGATGTTTTTAAATCATTAAGATGGTTCAGTAAGAAATGCAGAGCACAGTCAACTTCAGCCTACCCCCTCCCTCCTCCAAATCTCAAAATGCACACCCTGGAGGGGAGGAATGAAGAACACGCCCTGACAGACCTTGAGTGGTCGTTACAGAAGCTTGTAACAGAAGCACTTCCTTTAAGTAGATACTGTTCTTGGTGATGATTTCAGAGAAGCTAATGCTGCTTCTGCAAGGAACAGAGAGCAAATGGTTTGAGCAAGCCCTGAACCCCTTCTCACCAAACAGCAAACTGCTTACCACCCAAGTTCTCCTGGCACAGCAACATATGGACTCAGAGAGGGTCCTGCTACAGCAACTAAACAAATGGGAAGAGAGCTTTTCAGCTTCAGTTTTTGGGAAGCCCTTCTGCCTTTGAGACACACCTGCTGTACTCACTAGTAAAAGGTGGGCAACACTAAGATAGTTCCTGAGCACCAAGGCTCCTAAACTGAAGAGGAGGAAAGGGTCTATGTTTCTGAGGAGCTGAAGTTGGAACCTGCCATGACTCTTTTTTTGAAACAGGACTGAAAATGTTTATGGGACAGAGACCTGTAATAAAAGGTCTATTATATATACCCTGCTTTCTTGGGTTTCCCGTTCTGGCATGAATATGCTTTGTGCTAAAATATTCTGAATATTCTTTGTCCTTTTCACGCATGTGACCTACACATTTACAGGCATGGTCTCAGTCACTGACCCCAACAGGAGATGTGCAGACTGCAACCAGAGACTGCACTGAGAGGATGAGAGGAAAACAATGCTCTCAAGATGTCACAGTCAAAGCAAATGCATATTTTTTTTTAAAAAAAGGAGGCTTCCTAAGTAATTACAGTCTGTAATGTGGATTAGCTGTTATTATGAACAAAAGTGGCAGTGATGTGCTGTAGCCTATCCTAATGCAATGGTTGATTTCATACAGAACAAGGGGTCATTTAAAACTGTAATTACATTTTTGAAAAACATAATTATGGCATAACAGCTTTTTAAAACCTCAAGGTATGTGACACTCATTTCTCTCATGACACAACTGCAGCACTTGTATCAGCCCCACCAAGATAGCCTTTATCTCATTTAAAACAAACTAGAAGGTATATTTTACTTAAAGGTAAGAAGCCTGATGGGTTGATGCACTAGTTAAAATACAAAGTAGCAAACCAGAGTGGAAATGGGTCCTTTCCCAGGTGCTGAGAAAAGCCATAGACAGCATCTGCACAGTGAAATCAGTTGTCTCAACCAGACATCTATAGGCCATGTATGAGGTGTAAGCTGCAGAGCTTTTAAGAGTATTACATACATTTGACACATAGAATGGTTTGGGTTGAAAGGGACCTTAAAGCTCATCTGGTTCCAACCCCCCTGTCATGGGCAGGGGGACACTTAATAACTGTGCCAAACGTCCCCTGACCAGCTCACACAGATCACACAGCCTGTGTGAAAAGGTGTGATTCCTAAAATAAGGCCTTCTTTAGAATATACTTCAGAAAATAAACTGTAAGAAAGGAGCTGCTTCCAGAGGAGAGTCAACACAACTATGTTAAAAACAACAGAAATCAAAGTTTTTAAAACTCTTTGGATCTACAGGAAGCGACAATTCTCTCAATAAACCTCAATAAATACTGTTGAAAGTTTTCTTCCTCATTCAGTTTTTAACATCTTCCACCCATACTTAGTATTCTTGACTGTTACAAAATCTAAATTCCGGGCTTTCTCATTGTATGTGATAAATCAACAGATGGTGCAGAAAATAACAGGTGTAGCAGAGTGACCATGCTCAGAACAGTGTGTGCAGTATGGACAGAGGGGTGTAAATGATGGGCAACAGTATGGAAAGAAAGCTTAGCAGTTTACTCACAGGGTTTAGAAGAAATTATCAACAAAGTCACCAAAAGTAATCTTAATACAATTGCAATATCTAAATCTTTACAGTGAAATCTTACTCCACAAATATCAATTGACACATCATAAAAATCAAAGGATTTCAAGAGAATAAAAAGCTTGTTTGCTCAGTTTAATGTCATAGAAAATACCAGATCATGACTCTCTTGTACTACATATTAGTGGCATTTATGGGATTTTCTGAATCCCATCATTGCCGTTTCAACATATCTGAGATTCTACAGAGATGCTAGAGGCATCAGTACAGGTAAAAAAAATGCAAAAATGCAGCTGGCATCTGTATTCACATCAGCTTTACATTGGAGAAAAGAAAAAAAAAAAAAAGAAAGAAAAAAGCAGTCAAAAAAAAAAAGAAAGATGAATTAGGAAGCAACACAACAGCAATAAAGTTTCCATTGTGGAACCTGCGTAAAGTGAATTCGGATAAAGCAAAATCATTTAAACTACTGTTTGAACCCCAGTGTATCAGCAAAGCAGAATGAAAATATCTATCATTTTAGTGAATTAAAAGACAGAAATCCACAATTTCAATTCCTACCCATCTCAATACAAGAAAATAATAAAGATAGCACCAAATACCCTGGCAAGTAAAAGCAGTCGTCTATCCACATGTAAATGATAAGTATCAGAGACTAAATGTCATGGAAATGCTCTTATGTGTATACAGAGAATTTCTATGAAGGACAGACTTTTTCAATATTAATCATAACACATGCAGATCTTTGCATGTCAGCAAAGTAGGAGACTGTCTTCACTACACAATGGTTCCACAAGAACACCTTTTTTTTAACCTAGCCTAGTCATTATTTAAAAGGTAGAAAAAAAATCCCCAATATCCTCCCCCCTTCAAAAACCTCCCAGCAAGTTAAGCCTTAATTTCATCCAAATTAAAAAATAAATTAAAAAAAAGCGCCGCCTACTCACACTGGAGAAGCTTTATATCTATTAGGAGTTCCAGAGTCAGAAGAATCACCACCAATACTACACAGGCTACCAGGAAACTGTTGAGACTTGCACTGAGCAAAAATACCTGCCACACAGCTGCTCGCCTCCCACAGCACGGTTTTAGCCAGTTAGATCTAAGGAAATAAAATTAAGAGGAAAACAAGAAAAGAAAAGAGAAGAAGTGAAAAAGGAAGACAGCTAAGGAGCAGTGAACTCAAAATTACATGGTTCTGCTGTTAAGAACATACTCAACTATAACCTGCAAAGGCTTTGCAAAACTCATTGTTATTGGTTTCTTTACCAATGCTTTACAAAACAACTTCACCCTGGGAATCTCATGTATCTCTACAACCCTCTGGAGCATACGGAAATACCCCCTGACACANCTCATGTATCTCTACAACCCTCTGCAGCATACTGGTGCCTATGGAAATACCCCCTGTGTGACACAGCCCTAATCACTATATTCTGCTTTCTTTCTGTCTTCTGTTTTACACATCCCTCAGTTTTGACACACATGCTGGATTCATTTACCTGCAAATAGCAAAGCCCAGCAGAGTACTGCTAATAGGTTAGAAGCTAATAGCAGCTTTTTAAAGAATTTCTCTGCTACCGAGATTTATGGCTGTGCACCTTCAGCTCTGTTCTAGTATAAGAAGTCAGGCAAGAGCTGCCTAATTGTGTTCACAACAACCAGTCTATAATACCATGAAGAAGTGCATTAGGAATCTGGAAAACACTGAAGAATAAGTTCAGTGGTTCCACAGCTACACCTGTACTAGCTGTGTACACACAGACTGGCAAAGCATCAGCAACTGGCCAAGGCTTCCCAACTTGGATTTATGGCTGTCACCAATCTGGCTGTGCTTTCAGACCAAAAGGATTTCCTCAGAGTCTGGGATAGCACAGTTTTGGGGACAGCATGTACCAGAAACTGCTCTTGAACCTAGATGAAGTTTGGGAGGAACAAAATGGTTTAGGCAAGGTGAAGGAAGCTTGCCTAAAGAAGGCAGAGGACCAGAACTCTGAAAGAAAGATGAAGAATCAGTAAAAACAACACTAGCATTGTGCTAACGCAGATACACATTTTCAAGCAGGTTGCTTAGAAAATAACTGATAGGAATAACAGTAGCATGGACTTCAGAAGCACAAAGCCCATCCAAATACTTCTTCTTTTTTTTTCCCCAGAAAAATCCTGCAATAGTTTCACTTTTATGTAATATTGTATAATTTCTCACCACAGCATCCTGAGGTGTTCTTGTACTGGCTCACTTCTGAAAGTTCAGACACTCCAAAGTTTCACATCACTGTAAAAACACATTAACTAATAAAGAGCTTCCATGATTTATTAACAAGTATTTAAGAAGCTGTGAGCATACAGAAGTGTGGTGCAGTAACCACACTGCCTGCACAAAAACATCCATACACAGAAATCAATGGTTTCCAAGAAGACATAATACTGATAAATCTAAATAACTTCCTGAGCTCTAGACTCAGTAACTCATGTTTTAATCAAACACTTGAACGAACATTGAAAACATTTCTTGACATACCCATGGTTGTGGAACAGACCAAAAAGGACTTTCCCAGAGTTTGGGGAAAATGAAGGGAAAAAGTGATGCTAAGCACTCCTCAGGGACTTGATACTTTGAAGTAGCTTCTCAGAATTAAGAATAACAACTAAACACTTGTACTCAGTTTGCTTGATTACCTGAACATAAGAGACCTCTTCAATATACACTTAAAAGTTCAAAGATGATTTGACAAGTGAACTTGCCCTTAGTTTAACATTGTTATGGATCTTGCCTGAATACAGGATGCAAGTAGATTTTAAATAGGCATTTTTAAATAAGGAAAAAAGGTAACGGAATGGGGCTTGTCTGCAAACTTGATCTTTTAATAGATTTTACTATACTTAATCCCCAACCAAAAAAGCTTGTAGGTGAGGCAGTGGTTGTAGGTATCTTTGTCGATANACATTGTTATGGATCTTGCCTGAATACAGGATGCAAGTAGATTTTAAATAGGCATTTTTAAATAAGGAAAAAAGGTAACGGAATGGGGCTTGTCTGCAAACTTGATCTTTTAATAGATTTTACTATACTTAATCCCCAAACAAGAAAACATGTCTTTACTGCAATTGCTGTTCTGGGTTTTGTAGATATTTCTAAAAATAATTACAGAGAATGGCCCTGCTCAAATAAAACAGGTTTTAGTTCTATTCTCTTCCCACATTTATTTTGTAACTTCCTGAGAGACCCATTTCGCCAGCATTTTCATGTTGCAGGGGTTTTTCCATTTTGCTGTTCTCAGAAGGAGCAGTAGAGGGCCTAAGCACATTCCTTTAAAAGCTCTACATAGTGGAGATTGTCAAATACACCAGTAAGAATCAATCAGCTGTAACACTCTGCCCCGGTATGTATCACCATGATAATCACTGCTGAAGATCATCATTACATACGGAATGCTAAAGAATGGGGCATTATTCTGCTGATGCATCACTAATACTTCACTGATACCAAAAAACTTCTGACCAAAACATACTAAAACAGTTTCTGACTGGGAAAACAAGCAACATAAGAGGTCAAGTGAAGATCATTGCACATTTGCGTCTATGTATTACTCACACAAAACTGATTTAAAAGAGGTGAAACACCACCTCCTGTTTCCCATCTTCATTTATTACACCACAGTGCTTCTGTTCAACACTTGTCCTGTGAACATACAGGATAGCTTCCTGCCAACCCTGCCTAGCACATCTCCTCTTCAACTTCCTCCAAGATCTCTGAATCCTAGGACATTAATAATCACAATGTGCTCTGAAACTGGATGGTTTTCTTCCTAGGTGTTGCTAAACCAGCTCATTCTCTGCCATTTCTGCATCCCTGTACAGTAGAGTCCTGGTCTTCCCTTGACTTGCCATTTTTCAGGTGTTGCTTTTTTCTTTTTTTTTTTTTTCCCTTTTTTCCATCTTGTAAAGGATGGACATTACAAAAAAAAAATCAACTCCAAACAAACATTTTCTGGATGAATGCACCAATGTACTGCTGATCCCCAATGCAAAAATCTCATCCCTTCAACTCTGCACCCTGGCTCAGTGGAGCAGTTCCTCTCCCCACTGATGGGTAGGCATTCATCCATTCCACAGATGAGAAATGTGGCCTTTGAAAAAACTCCTGCCAAAATCAGTGTGGATTTAATTTTACCTTCCAAACCCTGCAGTACACTACTGCAAAACTACACTAAATGTGAAGCTCAGATTAGAAACTCAGCTACACAGACCTTTTAGAAAAACCCATCTCTTAAATTCATGAGGTTACATAACCATATACAAGTAGAACACCTTTTTTCCTCACTACTGACAAAAAAAAAAGTACTTAAAGTGCCCTATTTTGTTCAGAGTGCAAGTACAACTTGTTTTGGTGACCTGACTGTGCTGTCTGTGGATGCCATGCACTGTATAGACACAAACAAAATACAACTTCAGACAACTTTACTGCATGACTTCAAAAAGGCTCATTACATACCTCAGCCACTCTGTCTGTACAACAGGAATATTACTTATCTTTCTTACTATACTATGCCTAGATGAAGTAAATAAATGTACTAACATTTCTTGGTTGATTGTGATACATGGCAATAACGTTTTGTTATGAGATACTAAAGCAAATTCAGTGGATTTTCACCCGGGGAAAATTTTTCAAAGGAAATTTCACACATGGGCTTTGTGGAAAACCAATCTGTCAACATCACTAATTTTTTTTATAGGCTGTTTATTAATAAAACTAGCATAAGGCAAAGCTGGAAAAGGTTTAACATACCTACTGGTAAGGAACCACTACAAACAAATTGTTCAAGCTGTTAACAGCTGTCACTGTTTCTATTTTCCAGAATCTATACTCCAGAATCTGCATTATACCTAACCCTGTCTTTTTTTCTTTTTGGCTGAACAGCAAGTGTGAGCATCTCACAAGATGGCTATGATCAGAAAACAGAAGGATGGATGAGATCCAAATCACTTCTGAGGGAGCAGAAAGTCCACAGTCAGGAAGTGACAGAAAGTGAGAAAGGCTAAGTACCAACACACAGTCTGGCAGAAACAAAACAGACAGCAGAGCCTCACAGCAGGCTACAGGGAGCAGCTGGAAGCCTCGAGCAGCTCCAATGAACAGACAGATCTCTGCATCCCTTTGCTAAACATCCACTAGCTAAGTTTATCTACATAAGATACATCAACTATTGAGAGCCTCATACTTTTTTTTCCCCCTTAGATCTCAAATGCTGTGACATCCTGTTGAAGGACAGATGCAAAACTATTTCTCATTTGAGCAAGAAAGACTCCCCCAGTTTTCTGCCTAAATTTACATGTGGCCAGCATATACATATTTGGTCTCGTGTCAACATTGTTCTTTAGCTTGATTAGTTCTTCACTCTTGCTGGCATTTTGCATTTAGACAGAGCAATGGCACTCAATCATATAATTCAACTAAGGCCCATGGTTTTTGTGAAATATACAAAGTTTGTAACTGTCCTAGTAGTCCCTTTTGCATATACAGACAACTTCAGTGGCACATGATACCTTGGAATGGGTTTAATTACATGAATGCTTCCCAGCTCTATCTGAAGTACTTTGTGCTTTCTAGCATCATTTGTGCCTTCTTTGTAAGGTGTATATCACAACTTTTGCACACAGACATCCTGTGATTACCTGGTATGTCACTCTTTTGATTAGAAAGAAAGCTTAGAAAGCTTATTGGGCTTTTCCTCTTAATGGTAAGGTCTTCAGCATGACTAATAACTTTTAAGAAGTACAAGAACAACCATACTAGATTGGAACAAAGGCTGTGTATCCTGTCTCTGACAGTGGCCATAAGCAGATATCTCAAGATTAATAAGAACAAAGCAAATGGGGTACTTCCCCTCAAAACTCCTGTGGCAGGTAGGTTCCTGGATTTTATGCCAAAACCTTCAATGGCTTTCTCTTTCACAAACTTGTCCAACATTCCTAAAGGCAAAGTAAGCTATTTGCAGCCATGCATCCTTCAGAAAGCAGTTCTACACATCTACTGCCCTCCATACAAAGAGCAACTTCTTTTTTTCTTTTGAACTGGGCCTTAATCTATTAATATGCCCTTGGTCCTTTTGCTGGAAGGAGGGAGATGGAATAGTGTGTCAAACCTTACTTTACCCTCTCTGTGTCATAGATCATGTAACCTCAATCAAATTTCCAGTCAGCCTTCTCTTCTCCAGGCTGAAGGGCCATGACTTACATACAATCTCCAGTGAAAGTTATAACTCATCTTTGATCACTATTTTTCTTTGCATCTTTTCCAGTTCCTTTATATCTACCATATCGTTTTGACAGCAACCAGAACTATATCCATGTTCAAGACATGGGTAAAACATGGATGTACAGAGACACAATTGCCTCTCTTTTTGTCTCTACTCCTTGTCCTAATGAATCCCAACATCTGAATAGCCTTTAGACTGCTGCTCAGTTTTCAGATGCCTTTCCCATGGATTCTCCATCCAGACTATTATTTCTCTTTTGCACATTTCTCAATTGTCCTATTGCTCTCTTCTTTCAATTTTTGCACCAAGTCATATCTTCTCCAATCCGGACAATTAATTCCAATGTTAAGCCAGATAAATCAGACACATGCTATTTCCACTCTCCATGAAAGAGCTTTGCAAACAGCCGTCTGTGATCCACAAATACCCCACCTCTACCCACAAAAAGCACGTGGAAAAAACAAGTTCTGTTAGGAAAATGCAGAAAGATGAACACGTTAAAACCACTAGAAAATCACTAAGCTAGAAAACTAGTTCTAATTTTTTTACTTATTGCAGCATCCCCTCTATGAATAGGTGTTACTGATAATAAAGGACATTAGAGGGACACACTGAAAGAATTTTGGTATTGGAATAAACACAGTAATGAGTTATTCTGGAAAACAGCATTATAAAGGTAAACATTTAAAAGACCTGTTCAGAAAAAGAATCACTCAATATTACTATGAGATGGCCCAAAATGTCATGTACTCTCTAATGAAGAGCTGGTCACCTCACAGCTTTTGTTGAGCTAAATGCTTATTTTCTGCAGCTTAGATTTGGGCCAGAGCACAGAGACCAGCAATGACATAGTACTGTACAAAGGACAAATCAACACCACAGGCTCATTCACCCTATTTTGTTGTTAAGATTTTGCAGCATCTTTCTGGGTTCAGACTCTGGCTGGCAGCTAAATATAAAGTCAATTTTGTAAGTACAAGGAGACTGCTCACTACATGAAATAGCTCTGCCCTTTGAAACTTTTGCATTTTATCTTGAGCTTGCATCTCCTTATTCACCACATATCAACACAACGTGCTCCAGGATCTGCAGGAGGTGCACAGAACTTTTCTGAAAAGGGAATGGTTTTTAATCATGCTGCCAGATAAAGACAAGGAAAAGAGAAAAGAGAAACATAAGAACTTGCACCATTCAAGTTCTTTTAGTTAAAGCACCTTTAAGCTATGTAGAAAACACAAGTAAAATACCTCAAATAGATCAAAATAAGAAGTAAAAGATTAATATGAAAACCACAAAAAAGGCATCCACTTGATACAATTACAGAAAACAGACTGAAGGAACCAGCCAGTAATTTCTTCCAGGATAGGTGTACACATTCATCAGTACAGGCTTGCAACCAATTTAAAATTAAAATCTCACAATTCCTGTGTTAACTTCTGAATCCCTGAACAGCTCTGTCCTCCAGTTTTGGTTTCCCTTCCTCCTTGTATCTCTCTATCCCATTCTATAGCATTTTTCCCCTCAGATAATCTTACCGTTTAATGCACTTTCTAGTTGCCAACAACCAAATTTAAGGCTATGAACAGATCATAAATGATGAAATCACAATGGCATGACTATTTACAGCTAATGTCAAGTGAATCATATTAATTCTATGAACTCCCAACCTTTATAGCTGTTGATATAAAACATGGTATTTGAAAACACCTTAATGCTTCAAATCTGCTTAAAATATAAAAACTCAAGAGCTGCGATCTAAAACAGATACAACAAATAAATTAAAACCCCTTGCTTGACACCCCAATTAAATCCAGATCATTACAGACTGAAAGGCTCACTGCCTGACTGCACATTCACCAAAAAAACCCATCACCCAGTTGTGCAATTGCCTGTAAATTCAACACAAGAAGGACATTGAGCTATTGGAGTGGGTCCAGAGGAGGCCACAAAGATGGTCAAAGGGTTGGAGCAACTGCCCTAGGAAGACAGGCTGAAGGAGTTGGGGTTGTTCAGCCTGGAGAAGAGAAGGCTCAGGGTGGACTTCATAGTAACTTATCAGTACCTGAGGGGGTCCTACAGAAAGGCAGGGGAAGGACTTTTTAATATGATATCGGATGGAAGGTTAGGCTGTCCTCTAGTCGCTGTCCACCAGAGATGGACAGGAGGGGCCAGGGTCCATCATCTCATGACTTCCTGTTTCCATGCTGGTAAGTCTTCTGCTTCGA
>VZTY01024685.1:127091-151720 GCA_013400935.1 Turnix velox | reverse complement strand
AATCGTGATCCTCTCTGTGGGATTTTTTTCAGTTTGCATGAAGCAGGATTCTAAAATAAAATAGATATGCATGTAGAAAACAATATTTTGGCAATCTGTATCATGTAACACAAAATACCTGCAGGCAGAAAGCATTAATTTTATAAAATTAAAGAACCAAAAGACTGGAAAAGACTTTTTCCTTTTCTTTGCGGTGATATGAAGAAAGGTCTTACTGAAAGGGAAATAATGGCACTTCTCCTATCTGTAGTTTCAGTCTCACTGCTGCCTGCAGCAGTGAAGAGGGATGATGCACTGCTACAGCTCTGCCCTGATGCAGGTACAGGGCTAGGATGACTTCAGTGCTGCTGGCTGACTGGTGCTCCATGCACCCATTTCTGGCGCAGCCACACAGCAAGCCTGGGAACTGTTTGTGAGTGTGCGTTAGCAAAGAAGCCAAGCAAGCAGATGATATCTCGGTGATGAACCTGTCTGAGGAAGAGGAAGGATATGGCTGTTGAGGCAAATGGTGAGATTGCACCAGGAAAGACTCAGCCCATCAGCCATCCCCGCTGCAGTGAAGCTGACAGTTGGTCAGCATTTCACTGCACAGATCTCATGACGGTGTGAGTTTCTGCCAGTCAACAAAGTTGCATAACTCAAGGTGACAGTTGTGATAGAGTGCCATCCATCTCTCTAAGGGAGAGGGACAGCAAAGAGATTTTGTGACAGCCATGAGCTCCATTGTAAAGCATTGTGGTTTATACTTTGTAGGCAATGGGATTTACAGATTCATAGGTAGATTTAATAGCAATTGATGCTTCATAGGTGTTGCTATATTTTAATGATACTGTGGTTAAGTATATCCACTTGTAAAAATTATGTTTTATTGATAGATTTAGTTTTATATGCAACTTCTTAGTACTTATAGCTTGAATTGCTATTGTTTGAATTCTATTTTGGACATAAAGGTTTTGTAAAGGAAAAAATAATTCAGGGAGATAAACATAGAGCCACAAACTTAGCTATGTTTTCTCACAAGGCAGCACAATGATGCAGCTAAAAATTCTTACAGATAACTTTTAAATAAAAATTTAAGTATGTGCACTTCCATAAAAGATTTAAAAGAGAGCTTTTTCTGGGTTATCCTCATCACTGAGGAGGGCCTCAGATGCAGGCATCTCCTGGCCTGCAAGTGGACCTGATAATACTGACCATGACCCACCAGGAGCACCCATGGTGTGATCCTGTGCTAACTGGGATTATAGTTCTATTTATGCTATTCCTTTGACAAGACCTGGTTTATTGAAACAGAAACTACTTCATGCAACCAGCTTTGATTTTGATGTTTGTGCCTTCTCAGCAAACATTGCCTTCCACATCAGTTTTAAATACTAACATCTTCTGTACCTCAACTAAGATACAGAAATTTCTGTACCTATGATTAGGACAATCTCTCAATCCTTTTGTGAAATACTTTGACCTTTTTATCACAAATATCTTTTCCTTGAGCTTTATAGTTTGTTTTGCATAATAACTCCCTTCTACATGTTATAATAGTCCTGTGACTCTTCTCCTTAGCTCTTGAAGTATTAGAACTTACTACAGAGTTTTGATACTGTATGGTAAATTCTTCTGATCTGAATTTGTTTGACTGATCTGCATGTGCTGCATTTCAACCACATTTTCAATTGATGCTCTGAACAATTGAAGCATTTGCTTCAATTAAATCCAACAGTTTCTTCTTAATAATTTTATAAATGTGTTTTTCTCATTAATAGATTTAACTTCAATTCAAATGGCTGAAATATGTCTGAACTCCTTTTTCTGAAGACACTTTTTGGTCAGATGTATCACAAGATCAATAAAATTGCAAAAAAATAATGGATGTAGCCTTCTTACTTCTTCAGTCTGTTCTGGAGAAACTATGGATTTTTTAATAGTATTGTGTTTAAATGAAGCATGCCCCCTAGGGCACACTTTGAGGAAGGTAAAGGATAATTTATCAATATGGTATTAATTTTCTTATCAAGTTGTTCAGATGTCCCAAAAGAAAATGTCATCCTAAGTGCATTCAAATGTAGGAAAAAGGATTTGTGGTCTCAATAGCATAAGTCCTGTAGTAATTAGTTGACAAATCTATGTACTCTTGGTGCACTTTTCATACATAGATTTTCCATACTTGTTTCTAGCAGAAAATGCTAAACTATAAATTCTTCTATGGAAAAAAAAGAAAAAAAAAAGTATCTTAGCCATAACCTCACTTTAGGTAAACAATTAGTAGTGAAGGCAAAAAAAATGCAAGGGATTAATGTAAGGTATTATTTAAAAAGCAAGAAATAAAAGCAAAGAAACTTCAACTAACAGAGGTTGGGCCCACTGGTACCTTTTGCTTTGCCATTACATATTTTTCCACAATACATCACACTATGTAATCAGAACAGAAGTGTAAGGAATGAAGGCCATGCTATGTTTTCTCTGAAAATAATGTAATTTCTGCCTGACTGGTAGGCACGCTGTGAAGCTTAATTAAAGTTTATGAAGCACATTGTCCTGATTTAGGCCCAAAAGGACCCCCTCAAATGACAGATGGCCCCCCCTCCTCTCTCAAAAGAGAGGAGAGGAAGGAATGAGGAGATTTGTGAGTTTAGAAGAATTCCAAACTACTTTAATAGTGAAATAGTAGATAAAATTAAAAGGAAAAGATGAAATGTTTACAAAACCTTATCAAGCTCCCGGGATGATGATCACGTCCCCAGCAGACGCAGGGAGAGTCCCAGGCTGGGGCCAGTTCAGTCAGGAGCTGGATGCCGGATCTGGATTCAGGAGTGCTTGGATCAGGGTCAAAGGCAGAGTCTTTCCTAGATGTCGGCCATCGAAGAAAGATGAAGGGAAGGGCAAGAGGCCAAGAGCCAAGAGAAGGGCAGATGGGATGGAATACTCCTGTTGGTCAATTTTGGGTCATCTGCCCTGTCCGCTCCTCCTTGCAGGTGGGACTTCTCTACGTCTTTGCGTTTCCAACCCCCCCGGTAGGGTGGATGACAAACTTTCTGACCTTGATCACCATAGTGAATAATGAAAATAAGAGCTTCTTGCATACCATTCCCTGGTCTTATCAGTCTGGGAGCGAACAGTGTCTGAACAATGTGCAGTTAATTTCAGAGTTAAGTCAGACAGAAGAAGCCTAGCTGAAAAGTGAAGTTACAAACTAGAAAATTTACCCAATTTTACCTCAAACCAGGACACACATCAAGATCTTTGGATAAAATGCATTGTACTATAAGGTTGGAAATTCATGATTTCCAGCTCTAAAGTGTGGAAGACTCAATGAAAAATGCTTTTTTCTTGACATGACATCCTTGTTTTGATTAGCATTAGTTCTGTGTGTGACTCTGCAAGGAAATACAAAGGGGTTCATGAGGTTTTGGTTTTATTAACATTTCTGTGAGAAAGAGTATTTGTGGTGTTGTGCAAGGTATTGTTGGTCTGAAATGCCATGGTGACCTTCTCTTTGAGTTTCAAATATAAATTTACTCCCCAGTTTGTTTAATGTTCTTTTTTCTTATCGCCTTCAAAGTGTTTTATTTGAAAAAATAATCAGCATCATTATTCCCTAAAGTTTACACTGGGTTGCAGCTAGTTCTCAGATGACATTTTCAGCTCATTTTAAATATTCTTGTTTCTTCTTTTGTATATATTTTGAAAGATTTGTGCAGCAGGGAAGTTGCAAAAATTACACATGACTGTAACTGAAACTGTGTTTGTTTATGTTTTTATAAACAAATTATGCAAGATAGAGTGTAAGCAAGTAGTGCCACATACATCAGTGCTACACACATACATAAGCCTTGCTTAGCAAGTTTATGCAAGTCATTAAGACATCAAGATGTTAATCTAAGTTCAAATGATCACATTTAGAATAATGCCCAGAGATTGTAAAAACATTCCACACTCCTGAAAACATTACCTGTGCATACATGTATACCAGAAAACTGATTAGAATTGAAAAGAGTATACTGAAGTTACATAAAAAACAATGGAGAGAGTCAGAATCCATCAGTGATGATTATGATACATCTAGTCAAGTCTTTAAGTGAATCTTTTGATCTTTTATTTTATACTGTGCCTTAATTTAGCATCTTCCCTTGAGCTTTGCTTGTTTCAGTATTTTTGTCTTACCCTTTCAAAATTCCTTAGGATCAATGATACCATTAGTTCTGTATCTGTTTTCATTCTCTTATTTTATTGTGCTTTCTTCTCAGCATTTGTCTTCTTGTATTATTTGCCATTTCCAGAATTTGCTTCATTTTACTATCTGTCTCTTGTTAGGCCGCTCATATTTCCAGTACTTGTCATTCTCCTTTGCATTTAATCTCAATTTTTGTGACATGCCTTTTCCTCTTCCCATGACTCATAGCTCATTTGCTCCCAGTGCTTCTCCAAATGGCTACGGGATAGATTCATGGGTAAT
The DNA here is from genome assembly GCA_013400935.1 of Turnix velox. NCBI lineage: Eukaryota > Metazoa > Chordata > Aves > Charadriiformes > Turnicidae > Turnix > Turnix velox. The sequence continues at coordinate 147,270 of VZTY01024685.1, read as the reverse complement.
GTGGAAGGCTGCAAAGTCCGGAGAGATGGCCCACTATTCTTATTAGCATACATCATCTTGATTTTAACTGAAAGGCAGAGGGGAACAGAATAATTTAATGTATTAGACAATACAGCTTTCTGACTTTGACTAGCATTAAAATACTATCATTGGACAATATGTCTTGATACATTTCTCAGTCATTTCTGAAAGATTTAGTAAGTATTTGATGTCTGAATATATTCAGTACTGATGTTCACAATTCTACATTATTGGGACAAGGACACATTTAAAAATACCTTCTCCATTGTGCGTATTGCCAAATAGAGTGCAAGTATACAAAAGTTCCCATTTGCTTAAGGAAGAAAATAAGGGCGATCCTTATCTATAAATAACTTTTGAGTGTATTACTATACATTGTGTTGCTTTAAAGGTGTGTTTTGTGATGAATCATTGTAAACATAGTATATCATATATTTTTCTCTTAATGAACTTAAAGCTAAATCCAAAATGAGCAAAACAAGGAAGAGAATGCACAATCTCATTATCCTTAGCTATTATATTTTATTTTCTTAAGCATCCATTATATATTTGAAAGGTAGAGGCAGAATAAGGACTATGTTAGCAAAGAACATCCCCAGTGCTGTTGACAATCCAGTCCCCTGGAGACAAGGGGCAGTAACTAATTATGCACAATCCAAAGAAAACAAGAGCTGGAATATGGATGTCCAAGGGTAATCTGTGCAGATTTTCAGTTCTTTAGCTTACCCCTGTGCTGGTTTAATGTATCTGTGTTTCATTTCAATGCCTTGGGAAGGGAGATATCTGACAGCTCTTGGCATTAGCCTGCTGCTGCCTCTGCCAGCACTGCTGCTTCTGTGGATCCCTCTGAAGTCTTGAATTCTCTTCAGTGCAGCCTTTTCTCTTCTTTTCATTCACTCCAGAACAGAAAGTGAGCAACTATCTTCTCCCTGTGTATCAGGTGACTTAGTTTCTTTGCCTTTTTAAAACTCTATTGAACTTGAGCTCTCTCTGTTTATATAATTTATTTTTAACTTAAGAAACATGATCATGCCTGCAGTCCCTAGGAGGATACATGAGTGAAATCTGGAATGTCTACTTTTTTTTCTGCTATTCTGCTTAGAAACAAAACATCAAGCAGCTAGGCCACATAAAAAGTGTCATTTTGACATGTTTATTCTGACTTCGTATGTTGAAAATTCTCTGAGTACCAGCAGATGTCACTGCAGTCAAAAGAAACATCCTAGGGGAATTTCATTATGAATAAAATTTCTTTCCTATCACAATGCAAATTGTTATTTCTAGTACTACTCCTAAATTTTTATTATTTGTATGGTTAGATCTTTGAGACAGTGAAGTAACCCTCAGGGAGAAAATCAGGATTTAGGTTCAAGTTATTAACTTATTCTGGAAGTGAAATAGTTCAAAATTTCTCACCAAATGTGTTTTCATTGGAGAAAAGAAAAGTAGTCATTGAAATAATTTATCAAATAGTGATTGTCTGACGGAAATCTTATTACAAAAAAACTCACCCCAGCTTTTCTAACGTACAGTAGAATCTGTTCAACATTAGCAAAAGAGACCCAAGGCCAAAATGCTTCGAACTGCTTTGATTAAATACAGAGGAGCGGATGATCTGGGTGATTCTCCCTTTCTTTGCAGACATCATGTATTTTAACCTCTATAGTGAAACAAGAGAAAACTCAGCAGTATAGGGGAGGTAAGAAAGCATCTTTCCTTTCAACTCTGAATGTGATACCTTTAAAAGAAAGAAAACTATGCAAAAGGATAATGTCATAGTTAAGACTGAGGGCTATATATTTAGGTTCTCTTTGCATTTCTGCCAGTGATGTTTTATTTGATAGGGAGAATCCATTATGTCCTTACTGTATTTTTCTCATCTTCAAAATGAAGATAATACCTACCTCAAGGAATCCATGAATATGAATTAATTTTTTTAAAGGAATAGGAGATCTCAAAGGACTATGTGAGCACAAGGCATTACTGATTCCCCCATGTTACAGAAAGCTGTGTTAAGCAAGAATTCAGTGAAAAAATCTTCTCCATTTTCCCTTATGAATTTTTGTGTAGATTTGAGGTTTTGGGTTGTGTGTGTGTGTGACTGCTATACTTGAAATGACATTGGGAAATTTCAAAGTTGTTAGTGAAAGAAGTAGTATCTATCAATTTGTCAAGATGTCTGGCAAAGGTTCTTTTGAGTCCAAACATACAAAAGGATTTAAATTTCTTTTTTTTTCTGTCTTCATTTTATTTTTACCTTTCTGTAGGTGATTACTGAAACTGATATTTTTACCCTGGAATGGTAGATTTTAATCAAATGTCTGAAGCATGTTGTTGAATTAATCTCTGTGTTTCTCCCAGTCATTCCTATTGGAAATACTTCACTTCACATAGATAACCACATTATCTCTTTGGAGACAGCATATGGGAAGATGACTTAATAGTCCAGAGAGCAGAAAACCTGCTGGGTATGTGGGAGTGTGAGGTTCAGATCCATAGACTGGAATAAGCAAAGCAAGTATGTAATGGATGGTTTCTTACTCCCACGTGCCTGCCTGAAACTCTTACAAGGTCAGTGAACATCTGTCTTCCGTCTGAGTTTAACCAGATGAGCCTGGTCCTTTGAAAGTAGTATGAGTGCTTCACAGTAATACTTTTCAATTTTGCCACATCAACAGTGTCTGGCAAACCATTGTTTAATCACAAAATTGTCCACCAGTTTTTCTTCAAGCAAACCTGCTCTGCAATGAAAAAGCTCAGTGGCAGAACGTACAGGGAGTGCCTTGCTGAACGAAAAGAACATTTACTTAACATCAGCAAGGTCAGAAGCCCCTGGTATGTGGACAGAAGGGTCATCATGTTTAATGTTAAACATTAAAATTGATGAATGCATCATTTCTGTCTGACATTGTGTTTTATTTCCATGAGCAGCAATCACTTCCTCCAGGGACCTTCTTTTCAGTTAGAGGATATGAACCATACCCATTGAAGTGGAGAAATTGCTGAGTGAAAAGAGATGTGTTCCATGAACAGGGCTTTTACTGGCAGTACTTTGTTGTATCATGTGCCTCATGATGTAATGGTGTAAAAATATGGGCACAGAGGGAAGAAATTCTTTAGACAGAGCAACCTGAAGCATGGAGTAGCTATGTATTTCTCACAGGCAAATACCTGACCCTTTGTTAAATGTAAATAGTATTTGTACTGGCTATGAAATCAGACTGTTGCAGATGGACTAGTAGAGGAAAAAGTGTGATACAAAATATACCTACTTATGGCAAAAGTGAAAAAAGATGCTACTGCAGAGAGCAGTAGATGTAATAACTGATATTGTGCTAAGGTCAAACTTTGCTGTAGCAGCTGCCAAGGTGTTGGTGTTGGAGTTGGAAGGTTTTGGAAAAGCTCTGAAACTACAGAAACTGTTGCTGGCTCTGTACCATCTTCTGTCTTCTCAGCAGAAGGAGTCTTTGCTTCTGCCAATACAAAATAGGTCCTGCATTGGTTCAGAAACAAAACTGCACAACTGAACAACAATTAAATTTGCTTAAAAATCCAACTCAAAACAAATGAGTGATCAGCTTACCTGAAGGATACAATTACTTGGAATAGTAAAAAAAAATTTCTCAGAGTTCAGCAGGCATTGAATTGGGTTGTTAGCAGAAAGGGAGTCCATTTTATGGGCTTCAATAAAATCATAGCCAAAGAAATGTAAGAGCTATTGGGTTATAATGCCTTAATAATGGTATTTTACTTTGCAATTGAAGGAGGCTGGGAATGTAGTCTCACAGATGTGAATACCCTAAGGATACAGCTGAGTAGACGCTATAGATGTAAGGTAGACACATCTATGAATGTTACTGTTCTGGTTTGGACCAGAAGCAAGTTTGTGAATTCCTCTGCTATCCTCAGAGTTCACACTGTGGAATGGTTTTGGAGCATGTAGACTGACTTTCTTTCTTTGTGAAACTAAACTGTTAGAAATGTTTCAGGAAGATGCCTGCAGCACTCTGACTGCTGATGAGTGTTGAACAGGCAGCTTTAGACTAGATCTTACTTTCAGTAAAATCTTTAAACTGGATATGGACCTCACATCCTTGTCACCAACTCTTCTGCATCCCAGAGTCTCTCATTTTGAAACACACTACCACAAGTAGTGATTTGTTTCTTGTTGAAGAGATTGCAAATATCTGACCACCTATGCATCAAAGTCTGTGACAAGTCAGCCTTCATTACGTTCTACTTTTTCTTTTGGTATTTGTGCATTGAGTCTTTGTTTGTGGCATGTGGAAGCAAACATTCCTTATCACTTCTCATTTTTTATCTATGTTTATTTCAGTTGTAATAAATGTTAATCCTTTGTACTTCTGTAGAATGAGCAGAGGCTGAGCTGATGCAGTCTAGATGCTTTTTTCTGTCATGTCATTTCTATGCATTTCCACTTCCCTCATTGTCTGGTGTGTACTGCTTTTGTTTTTGTGAGATTCATTCATTAATAACAGTTTTAATGACTAACATCTACTAACTTCAGTGATTCATCATCGGTTGTCTTCCATTAGACTGCCTTCCAGAAATCAACCTTTTAGTCCCTAGGCTGATTCATGAGCTGGCAAGGCAGGAAGCCCAGGGACATAAGTCTGAGAAGAGTGGTACCCTGAGAGTAAAATTTAAAGTAGGCCGTGACACTGGAGAAAATAAGATGTGAGATGTAACTGTGTAAGGAGCCTGCTGCTCAATGCTCTGCCAAACAGAGCATTGAGCATTTATCTAAGAAATCACGATTTATTTTAATTTTTTTTAATTAATGCACAAAAGGAATTTGCCACGTGATGGTAAATTGTCCTCATGGTGTAGAAATTCTTTCTTATATCTAGGCTAAATCCAGGTACAGCACCCTGCACTTGGCTTTGTTGAACATCATGAGGTTCACGTGGACCAATTTCTTAAGGCTATCCAGGTTCCTTTGGATGACATCTCACCCCTCAGGCATGTCAGCTGGATGACTCACCTTGGTGTTGTCAGTATAATTGCTGGGAGTGCACTTAATTCCATTATGTGATTGATGAGGATATAGAATATTCGCAAACCAGTATGGACTCCTGAGGGAGATCACTCAGGGTCACCTGTCTCCATCTGGACACTGAGCGGTTGAACACTAACCTCTGGATGCAACCATCCAACCAATTCCTCATTCAGCAAATAGGCCTGATCAAATCTAGATCTCTCCAGTTAAGCGAGAATGGTGTTATCGGGACTGTGTCAAAAGCCTAACAGAAGTCAAGACAGATGACATTTATAACCCTTCCCTTGTCCATTGGTGGTGTTACTCCATCATAGAAAGTCACTAGGTTGATCAGGCCAGTCTTGCCCTTAATAAAGCCATTCCGGCTGTCTCAAAAAAGCAATGGGTACAAGTTGTTCCTGAGGCAATTTTGACTGGACACAAGCAAAGTAGCACCTGATAGCAGTGCTGTAATGAACTGAATGCACAAAAAGACTAATTACACTGATTCTGGAATTAGATATGATTTTCTGGATCTAAGCTGGGATTGCTTCAGCAAGCCTGAGTTATGTTTTGTACCTGCTGTTCTGCTCCTGGGAGCTGCAAGCAGGAACAGATGGTGACTCAACAGCCTTTTCAAGATACTTTTCACAGTAACATTGCATGACATAAGAGAACAGCCATAAAATAATCCACACTCTATACACAGTAATCCTCCTGCACGCAATTCAGCACTCTCCAGTTATAAGTCAAACACAGCTCTCTCTGTTAGATTTCCTCTGCCTTTCCTCTCTCTATCAGAGGAGGCTGCAATAGTTTTATGACTGAATTGTAGTCTTGAGCTCAGTCATCAACATATATGCTGACATGTTAAATTTGTGATTTGTGTCTGGACGTGGCATGTCAACAAGCACAGAGCTCAGATTCATTCAGGGTCTCCATTTCAGCTCTGCACCAGAAAGTAACTGGCTGAAGTCTGTTGGACCTCAGTGAACGCTTATAGCCTGTTTCAGGGCAAGATCAAATTGAGCTTATGAATACTCATGAGTATGGCTTCAACCACAGGAGAGAAGAGAGAAATGTGTGTACCTGTGTAGACTTATTTTAGCTCCAGTACTCTCAGTGATAGAGCAATAAACTAAAATATGGTAAATGATAGCTAATGTAATTCCTGCTTCCATTAATTAACCTATGATTGTAGGTAGTCTGTTGATTTTGGCCTGGTTCACATGGAATCAGTTACTAGGTCTCAGGTGGAGCTGTGGCTTGCTTTCACTGATAAACCCACACACATCCTAACCTGAAGGTATTCTGAGTCAGCATCTCATCAATCAGTCTCCCAAAGCAGCTGCTGTCTCAGGAAGTAGATTTTGTCTTCCACCAAAATCTCCTTTCTTGAGGGAATTTTGAACATCTTGAGGGCCAAGATGTTCAGACCCCAGTTTTAGTNTAGCTCCAGTACTCTCAGTGATAGGGCAATAAACTAAAATATGGTACCTTTCCTTGGGAAAGGTAATCAGGCAAACGTGTTCTCATTAATCTTGCAGATACTAGGTATGTTGAAGTTTTTTGCTTTCTACCTGACCATTTGCACTCTCGGCATAATCACATAAGAGCCTCTAGTAAAACAACTGAATGTTTAGATGGTACATACAATACTCACAGCTTAATATAGTATAGGTTATATTCTCTGTGCTCACTGTTATTTTGCGTCCACCATTGTGCAGAATCTTTAAAATATGCAACTGTGACAGCTGTGTGACTTCTGTTAAAAATAAACAAATTGTAATTTAAAAGATCCTTCTAATTGAGGTATTTCCTGAAAAGAAACAGTCCACAGCAAAGACACTGAACAATTAAAATCAAGTAAAAATTATTTATTCAAACACATGGGAAAAGATGTATAGTAGCTAGCTAATCAAAGTAAATATACATCCTGCTAGAATTCACAAAAAAATCAGGGCAGCATTATGCAAATTCTCCCTGCATTCAGTACTGATTATTATGCTGATACGGACACAAAAATAGGAGCATGGCTGGAAGAGAGAGTCTAGATCATGACTTGTAGAACATTTGAGGAAAAGTCTCTAGTTCAAAAGGCTGCAGAGACTCCACATGCGCCTAAAACCCAAGACTACAAAGCATCTCCATCACCCTGTACAGAATCTATAATCTTATATATAAACCGTGCAGGCCAAGTGCTATGGATGTCCCATGGGAAGCATGAGTAAGAATCACAGAACATCTCCAGTTTATGTACTAGCAGAGGATATGTTAAATAAAACTCACTCAAAGACTGAATACTCTCCTCTCTCTACAGAAAGACAAGAGGAAAAAGGCCTTTTAAGACAAACTTGGTTAAAGCACCCTTCTTGATCAATGTCTTCTTTAACCCTTAGCACCAGCCTGAAGCAATGTAATGCACAGTGAGCCTCAAGGTATCTGGTAAGCTTTCTCCCTGCAGCTATGGCAAAACTCTTCAGCTTCAAAGATAAAAGCAAAACCTGCCATCCATAGAAACTACAGCATTCACCTTGGAAAATCTTCCTTGGCTTCCAAATGTGACAAGTAAAAAGCCTTGAAAACACATTATAACTTCAGTACAAACCTGTAAAGATACAGGCACTTAATACTATTTGGGATTCTGAAGTGTTGATGAAAAATATGCACAGGTCTGGCAAACTTTATCCAAATCATGTAGAAAAAATTCTCTGTACTGACATCTGGAGCTGAGGAGAAACATCCCAGGACATGTCTCTAGGTGAACTGAAATGAGCCACCAGCTTCCTTGCCCTAGACATTTTCTTACAGAATTGTACATTTCTTTTCATACATTTACCGAAGTTCTTGTTCAATTCAATTTCATTTTCTGCCATAGCCTATGTGGATACTCTTAAGATTTTAGTCCTCAGCTATTAGGAATTTCCAGAATAGATACATAGTAATTTGATTTTATGTTAGTGCTTTTATTTAGTTTGAGCCATTTTTGCTGTCCTTGATGTGCAACTAAAGACATATTTTGAGATTTCTCGTATCCTCTTCCATCTTTCATTTTGCTTGACTAAACAGCCCAAGCTCTGCAGGTCTCATTTTAAGGCTTTCCCTTTCCCTAATCCTATAAATTGCTTCTACTTCTCTTCCAGTTCAGTTTTGTCTTTCTTGAGCAGCGCAGTAAATGACATTCCAAATAAGGCCTTACCAATGCAATTCCTCATCCCATCTTTGCATCATACTGTTGGTCTTCTAGCAAAAAGGGTGACTCAATTCTGGGAAAGTTTTAGGAATTTTAGTCACTTGAAAATGAGGGACATTTAATATGCAATATCTATAGCAATTGGAGGGTTGATGTAGGATTTTTATGCAGACAGGAAGTTTTACATGGGTAGTTTCTTTTGTCTTTTTTTCCCTTCCCATTTCCACACATACTGCCAAAGTAATTTTCCATCAGCATTTTGTCTCTTCTCTGTAAACAGCCTTTTAGTTATTTAAGTCCTCTGTATATCGGCAATCAAGGACACTTATCGTTCTCTGCTGTTAGTAGGAAAAGAAGATTTATCTTCATCATATATGTTTTTTCCCTTATTTATAGTCAATGTAATTTTCTGGCACATGTCCCATGTAGGTCAATTGCGTAAAGGTCAATTGTTGTCAAGGTCTAAGACCATTATCAAACTCCAGTGGACTCCAGAGAGACAGAGATGTCACAGAATGCCAAAACCTATGTGAGTTTAAGTGATGCATTACTACATGATATGCAATATATTTTGCAGTGTGACAGATACAGGAATCCCTCTTTGCAAAATGCAATCAAGACACCTCACTTAGGAAAACACAGTGATTTACCAGGGAGTTTCAGGAAATACAGTTTATCCTTGAGGAGCAGATGTGGCCATACTTAAAGGATATTATGACTGAAATGTTAAATTAATTTAAGATTACTTGCTAGGACAGGAATATATACAAACTCTTTCCTATCAATAAATGCTTATGAAATCACAACCCATCATCTGAACAGCAAATGACTTCTTTCTTATACTATCTACATAGACATTTAGGTCCTGGAATGTGAAATGGTTTTGCATTTCAAGTAAAATAAGCTCCTTGCAGAGTGGATATAGCAGGAATAAGTTCAAACTGGCATAAATTGGAGTCACCTATCTTTCAAAGTACACAAACATTAAGCAGAGAAAAAGGATGCTAAATAGGAAATGCAGGCAAACTCCTCATTATAAGAGTTGCTGTGCTGTACCCCAGCAGAGCAGTATGGCTGTTATACACAGAATATTGGTGAAAGATTTTTCTCCTGCTAGCTCCTATAAATATTCAGATTCCTTATTACCCCATTCAATATCTAAACACTGTATTAATAATTTTGCCTTTTATGTATTGCCAATGCTCTAATTCAGTACTCAGTTTTCTTCTTTTCATTGACCAGCTTTGCAGTCTTCCATTATAATCTGTCCCACATTAGCCTGTATGGTTAAGTGGGACAGACTTTACTGGGTTAGAGTAGTTAAAGAGGCAGTGCTTCAGTGATAGCTTAGCCCTCATTGCCACAGCATGGAATTATTCATGAAGACTTATTTCTTCTGCACAGGCAAAGACAAAAATCAAAAAGAAATATTATTTAAGCTACTTGTGTTACAGGGATGGACCTCAGCTTCTCTTTTAAACAGAAAGAGTGAATGTTTCTCCGAGAGTGAAGAATCTGCTATACAGCCCAAGAAATTAAATAGTAAAGCCAGTACTAAACAGAACTGTTTCATGATGGTGACACAGTGCAATGAGCAACTCATGAATAATTTATTTTTGTGGATGTTGAAAAAATATCTTCAATACTTCTGTAATTTAACAGTATCCTTTGACTTCTTTATGTTATAGAGTTCACCATCTAGCGTGGAAGTACAAGGGATTGAAACATACCTTCCCCTCCCCTGTTCTCTACTTATGACATCCTTGCAGAGGTTGCTTCTCAAAAACCTCTTCTGTATTTGGCTATTATAGGACTTAACTGTGGATGTGTAACACTCATCTCCACCCTTGACCCCTGTGAATTTGGCTCCTTACTGGAATCCTGGCAGGCAGCTACCTGTCAGCAATTTAATGGAAGTATCCTGCCGTCATCCGTTCCAAGCTCTTTCAACAGGAAAACGAGATGTGGGTTTCATATTTCAAAGAACAATAGAGCTCAGGGATGTTTTCTTAAATTGAGATTCTGGCTGTGGGAGTCATTAAATATAGTCCCGCTTCTCTTCTAGTCTGTGAGTTCAAACAGTGCAGGCAATAGGAGGAATATTTGCTCACTTACAGTACATGTACAATTTTTGCAGATTGGCTGCCTTCATTCTGCTTCTGACTGTAGAAAAGGGCATAAAAATGTCATTGACATGTCTGGCTTTGAGCTGAAAAAAATACCATACTAAAGGGTTTCTGAATTTTTTCTTCATTCATATTTGGACTCTAAAACTCATTTTTTGTATGGAAAAACTAATAGCAGATTGAAAATTGATAGCTGACTAGAAAAACTACATAATTTGAAAATTATCTCAGTTTTGACTAAAGGAATAGCATTTGTTTTGGAGGATCTGGTATGAAAATAGCAGATTTTCACCATAATTCAGCCTTGTAATGCTAAAAATCCCATAAAAAAGTTATGAAAAATTTTGTAGCCTCCAAGACCATACCTGAGAAACCCAGATCAAGCTTGGGAACACTGTTTTTTAACTTATGACTGAAATCGTGTTAGAAAAAATGCATGCCCTACTCATGTTCTATGAAAGGGAAGCAGATTATATGCAGTTTATTATGTGTCAGCTACACAAAACCCCTAACCCAAACCATGGAATCATCCAGCTTAATGCAGTAAGGTACACCTAAACTGTAATTAAGGTTGGTTCTTTAAGGATGGCTAAGCAGAAACACATGTGCATATGTAATCTTCGGTTAGTGTGTCCGGACAATGCTGATTTCTTGCAGTAAGAAATGTGGAGTATTTGGAGATGGATTCATTGCTTAAGCAAAAGGCTGTTTCTTAATGGCGGGTTATGTATTGTGTTGTAAGAGTTCATTTCACCGTTATACTGTTTACATGTATTTGGTAGCCAATACCAGGAGAATTTCTGTTACTGCCTGGAAATTTTAAAGTAATAAATTAGGATTAGGAATGTCTCAGAAGAATCATAGAATAGGATCATAGAAGTGTTTGGGTTGGATGGGAACTTAAAGATCTTGTTCCATCCCCTCTGCCATGGCAAGAGACACCTTCCACTAGACCTAGTTATTGAAAGTCCCATGCAATTTGGCCTTTAAAACTTCCAGAGGGCATTCACAGCTTCTCTGTGCTGCTTGTTCTGGTGTCTTACCACTCTCATTGTAAAGAATTTATTCCCAATATCTGATCTAATCTTCCCTCCCTATATCTGATCTAAATCTTCCCCTTGTCCTATCACTAAAGAACCTAGTAAAAAGTCTTTTTGTGTTTTTCTTTTAAATCCTCTTTAAATATTGAAAGGACACTAAGGTCTCCTCTGAACCTTCTTTTCTCCAGGACAAACCTAAAGGCTAAAATATCATCAATAAACTTCAGAGAACTCCTGCTACTATATTCCACTAAAGAAATAGAAAAGCTTGGCTTACTGTAATGCACAGAACTGTGGGATGAACTTCCTGGAAATCAGAGGCACACATGACCAAGGACAGCAGATACAACACATTTGAAGCTGTAATGCCTCCTCACAGCATGACTCTGACAAGGTTAGCCAAAGGAACTTAGCAAGTGAGAAGTTAAGCCTCTGGAATGGACACGTAGAAAAAAAAAATTGCCTGTGAAGTGCAATGATTTCAAGACGTCCTTGTAAGAAAATCAGTATTTCTACAATGTCTTAGTTTTCTGTTAAAAATTTAGCATTTGGTAAATGCTGTCCTGATTTCTGATGTTGCTCCCTCACTTTATTTAGAGCACAAGGTTCACTTTGTGCTGGCTGAACCATTTCTGTGCATAGGCTGTGGGCAGAGTTGCATTTTGCTGCTTCTAGCACTTTTAAAAACAGGTATTTAAAACAGTCATTAGTAGGACCTCTTGTTCTTTATAGGCCTTTCTTATTAATGCACAACAAAAGCTCTCTTTCTGAGACTGTGTGTACCAGTAGCAGCTGGATAAGAGATGAGCGCTTTGCTTGGAGCAAGGCCATCTCTACAGTGTGAGAAAGTAGACTTGGCAAAGGGCTTTACCAAGTGGGTCCCACTGGCAGAGGAAACTTTATCAAGCTGTCTGACTTATCTTATTATACACTTTGTAGTTTATCAAAACGCTCAGGGCTTTGATTGTCCTGACAGAGCTGTGGAATTCAAGCTAAATTACACCTTATGCCTGCGCTGTGTATGCTGAAATAACAGGATTTCTTCTTCTGTTATAAGATCATTCTGAGATTTAAATTTATACATTATTAGAATTTATTTTTCAGATAATGCTGCTGTTTAAATGGGTTCACTGAATAGTTTTCATTTACATTTCTAGTCTTAAATGTAATTATACAGTATAAACAACAAGAATGGCATTGATAATGAAAGCTTTGCAGTACTTACTGTCCAAAAATTTTTATATTTTGGGAAGATACGGCTTCCAATGAAATTAGGGTTTTTTTTCTCATTTGTTCTTTTTTAATGTTCTTCCTGCATTTTAAAGCTTAGTAGGTTTATTTTTTGAGTCAATAACCCTCTTTCGCACTTCTTCTGAGGTTGTGTACTAAGTAAACTTATTTGCATAAAAGCTGGTGACATTTTAACAAAGATTTGTTGCAAGATTTGTTCAGTACTTTTGCCAAGCAGCAGCATACCAATATACACAGCTAGAAAATTTCTTAAAAGTATCTTGTAAAATTTTTCTTTAGGTGCCATGGGCTGCTCTCCAGCTGTTCTTTATACTCTTCCCTTGCAGAGTAAAGAGACTGTTGATTTGTAGACTAATCTGACTTAGAGAAGCTAAGATACCCTTGCATGTGTAGAATGCAGAGGAGAAGTGTGCAAGTCTCTGGCCACTGCTACCCCTCTTACCAGCCTAATTCTTCATAATATCCCTCCATACCCATTATGGTGCCCTGGAACACCATCAGTCCATCTAAACATCCATCTTTTCTGTGGCCTCTCAGCCACCGGTGCTGATCCTTCTCAAATGAATGTTTCCAGTCATTCCAATGTCCCTCACCATGTGGTCCATGCAATCTATTTTCAAAGCACCACTGTCTGTAAGCTGCATGGTGTCTGAAATAACCAACGGTCAATTCACTCTTGGCTGCTCTGTATGTGGTTTTGGCCACTGCTGGGATAATTTCTGGCCTCAGTGTTTCCTGGGACTGAGAGAGATTCACCAATATGTGTGTCAGCATGAGCTGCTATAAGAATATTCATTGGTGTTGAAGTGATGCCAGGCAGCATGGAAAGGAGCCAGGCAACTACTGGACTTTCCATGAACAAAATATAAAATTTTTCATATGCAAGTCTGAAAAGAGAACAGGAAGAGGTGAAGAAGACGTTCATCAAACCAAGAACAGGCAGCAGTGCTCAGGGAGAATAGTGTCAACAAAAGGGAGCTGTGTTCACTAGACTAAGAAGGGTCAGGAAGCAACTGCTGGCTGAAAAGGAAGGAGTCACCTCCAGAAGAACTCTTGATACTTGACAGGGTATGCATGCAAAGTAGCTGTACCATGGTGGATATCCAAAGATGGTTAATATGAGTTTTTCCCTAACATGAACTAAATTAATATGATCTGTTACTTATTTCCTAGGGATAATATGGGTCAGTGTTTTGCAGTCATGACAAAATGTTCACTCTGGTGGATTTATGGTTTTTGGCAGGACATTGAAATCATAAATACCATAACTTTGATACTTTAAAGATCAAATATATTGAAAAGTAGAATTAGAATTTTGTTAAGCACATTCACTATATGTGAATTTTTTATTGGAGGTTCAACAATGAATATAGAAAAGACTTCAGGTGTGGAATTGTGGATCTTTCTTTGAGCAGTGACAGCTGCCATTCATGTGTCTAAAATGAGCAGACAGCCAAGGTTATAGGGAATGAATATTACTAGGTGAGTCACAGAATCACAGAATTGAAGAATGACTGGAAGGGACCTCAAGAGATCATCTAGCCCCATCCCCCTTCTGGAGCAGGAGCACCTAGACCAAGTCACACAGGAAGTGAGTCATCTAAGTCTAGAGCAAGTGAGTAATGCAAAGAAGCTGATGGTTGAAGATGAGCTGTCTGGTGGGCTGGTGCATGCATTTTGTTAGAAGGTACTGTATCTGACTGTTGCTTGTGCAACCAGAAGTTGTTTTTCAACTGCTGAGGGAATATGGCGGCTGGCATCTGGGGTGTGAATGAGCATGTTAAGGTTTGTGAAGTCAGTTGTATTGAAAAGATCAAAGAGTAGCAACTGGAGTCTTGAAATCTTACTGTGTGGAAAGGACAAAAAAACATGTGAAATTTATATTCTGATCTCTGGGGGAAACTTTAAGATAGGGCTCCAGATCTCAATGGATGAATAAATCCCACAAAGCAAATCAAAGGAGTAAGCAGTTACCCTACGAAGAACAGGAAAAAGTCCCACTCAGCAATGCAGTTATGTTTAGGAGATCAGGAAGTATGGGGATATAGTGAGACATGCCAAAAGTCAGTCTGTGTCAGACTTTGTAAAGGAAATTAAACAAATAGCAAAAGGCTATTCAGCTGTATAAATAAAAAGAACACAGGAAAGCCCAAGTGAGTCCACTGGACAATAATGACAGAGCAGAGATTAAAGATAATCTAGCCACATCCCCAAAAGTAAAGGAACACTAAGTAAAAACTGGTGCCCTAAAGCCTAACAAGAGGAACTACTTCTGTTCTGGAGTTCATTAGCTGGCATTGGTAGAAGAGTCAAAAACCTGATGTCCACTCTTATTTGTTACCACACATGTAGAGCTGAATAATACTGATATGAAAAGCTATCATTAGATAGCTATCTACAGATAAGTGGGTCATTCACAATTGTGTGAAAAGAAGAGAAACCATGGAATTGAGGGTTATTTGACTATGTATGTATTCAGCTTTGATAAAATTATGCAAACTACTTTTATTTAGGCAGTGGAGGAAAGATAACCATTAACAATGGATGAAAGATGACCATTAACAATGAACATAATAAGCACATTCTGGACTCGGATCTCTACTTTCATCTTTGATTGCCATTTCCTGACAATATTTTTGTTGCATGGCAGATAGAGGTGCAAGGCTAGACAAAATGTTCTTGTTTACTGACTTTGTAATATTTTACAGGGAGTGACAGTGGTGACCTTTCAAATAGCCAGAGATGAAAGTATTATCTATTTCACTTAGGCAGTGCTTACTAATTGCCTCTTGCAGTTTCTCAGTGGCACAGATGCTGGACTGGCACAATCAAGTTTGGTCACTTGTAGAGCACTTAGTATAGCAGCATTTTTCAATGATGAATCAAATCCCATTCACATAGATGGTTTGAACTGAGAAATGCTAAAACTGACACATTCCTGGACATAGGGAAACAGGAATAATGTGATAGGAAGAAACGGAACAGGAAAAGGAAAAGGAAGGAAAGGAAAGAAAAGAAAAAAAAGAAAAGAAAAGAAAAGAAAAAAAGAAGAGAAAAGAAAAGAAAAGAAAGAGAAAAGGCTTTTTATACATCTTCTATGGAGTTACTCGGATGCAGAGGTTAAACAATTGGCTGAGGAGACTGCAATAAGAAGACTTTGTGTCCAATTCAAGATCTTTTGCCCACAAGCACATCCTCTTACTCAGAGAAAATGGTGGTTTTCATTCAAAATAGATAGGACGAAGCACTGGAATGTCACTTTAATGCCTGTAATCTTCCATTAGCATAGAACAGTTCAACCAGGGGTTTATAGGAAGGAGAAGAAAGGGTCTCGCAATCTTGTAATTGTTTGGAAAAAAAAATCCTAGAGCACTTCAGCTTAGTACTGTGCAAAGTTACTCAGTTGCCTCAGTGCAACAGAAATGAGGATGGTTTATATGAGATCCCAGCAGCATGAATATTACTTCAAAGCTGGAATAGCTCTTGTTTGTGGAAGTCTAACATGAAACAGGTAAACAGAATAAGTATTCAATACAGATAATAATACTGATAAGTATTCAATACAGATTTATGTACCTAAGAACCTGAGAATTGAACTCAGATGTTCAGAGACTTCAATGAAATATTTTATCCACAAGAAACATATTTTTTTTTTTTTAGTAATAGAAAATTCTAGTCTTGAATAGGAGAGGACTCTCACAGGGTGTTCATAGTAAGGATTCCATATTTAACATTAACTAATTCATTCAATTATTTATCAAGATTTAACAACTTAATGACATTATACATAAAATGTTTGGCGTGAAGAGGTATTAATGTCCTAAGAGGAATGACAGAAAGTAGAGTTAAAATGCAAGTTAATTCCAAAGATGTCCTTTTTGAGTTATATTTTTGAGGAATTTTCTGTACATGTGAATGTATTCAGCTTTCTTTCTTTCTTTGTTATTATACACTTTGTTGCTCTGTATTGTGAAAGGTTCTGGCAGTAAAGACAAAGTTAAAAGTTTGGATAAAATATTGATTGTTCAGTAATCCAATTATGGTGCAGGCAGTTAGTCCTAAAAGGTGATCTAATATTACTTATAGCTATGAATAATATTCAGATAGATAGCTACTGTTGACTTGAATTAAAAACTTGCCGATTTAAGATAGATACAGATTTACTTGTTTGTGTCAGTGCTTTTGAAAATAGTTTTCCTTACAGTGGTGTACAAATTAATTTACAAACATTTTTCTAGAATTAAAATGTTGTCTAGACTGTATAAATCTAATGCTTTTTTATTCAGTTTTGCATTTATGAGGGCCACATTATACTGCTTCTTTATGCAGATTGTTTCTACTTAGCTTAATGATCTCTTTTATTTTTCACTCCTGACCTCTTGAATCTACTGCTGTTTGTAAAACCTTCTCTGTAGTCATTATTCAGCAATCATTATTTAGAAACTGTTTTTATTGCTTTTATATAGCTACATATATAAGTGGAAGAAATGCTGAATGGAATAAAATTCATTCCCATCTTAGGGCAGTGTAAACAGAGAGAATGTTCACAAGAATGTATTTTACTTTGAAAAAAACAAAGGCTTAATAGCCTCTGAAACCACACACAAAAATCTCCCACCATGATAAAATGCTCTTTTATTTATTACAGCCTTCCTTGTTCTTTGATCTGTTAACTCTCTTATGTTGTTTTTATTTAAAAGTTGTGACAAGCACAGAGAAAAATGTTTGTAACTTAAAAAGTTAAAAGAGTTGGTTAAAAAGTGCTGCTGCTGTTTCACTTGTAGAGAAATGGGACTGGCGAAATCTGCATCTGGGTACGGTAGTGTCTGCATTTCATCTTGTCTTTTTAGTGCAGAGTCAGTGACAAAGAGAGGCTAATCAATGCTCTTTTTCAGAGAAAATCCTGTTAAGTGTCTGTGTTTTCAGACAGTGAGTCACCCTTGGCCATGTGAAACCATAACCTTCATTCTTTCTGTTAAATGTTGAGCTGTCCATGGCGTGGCACATGAAGCACTCTACCACATTGCTTATAGATCTTTCTATCTGGTTTTGTTGTACTTCAGCAAACACCTGTGCTTCTGTGTTGTACATACTAGTCCAACATAAGCTGAATGTTAGAGAGCCACAACAGGGACTAAAGTGTGACAGGTTTGCAGGGAGTGGTACTGTCAGATTTTCCAGTCCTTGGCAATGAGTGGGAAGAGGTTGAACACAAATAATGCTTTATAGCATAAAGCACCTGTTAGCAGCTGCTGTTCTGCCTGGAATCTGCAGGCTGGCTATGCTGACAAATGGCCATTTTGTGTTCCTTAGTGCCCATCAACATGCTGTATGTAGCTGTACTTCAGCCACTGAGTGTGTTTACACAGAGAAAGAAATATTTCAGCACTTTCATGTTAGAAATCTAGAAACACATTCATCTTCATTTTGTGACCTGATTGCCTTTTGTATTAAGAAATGAAACACCTATAGCTATGTTTCAAGGAGAGGAGTAAGAAGTATCTTTCAAAAGTACAACCTGCTCACATACTTATCGTACTTTCATTACTTGCTGCCACTGTAGAGATAAGCATTGCTTCAATCAAGTGATCCACATGCCAGAATATAATACTCTGTGTGGTTAAAATTTGTCCTCTAAGTGGTTGTCTGTAGTACATTCCCAGGTTGAAGGCATACATAGTCAGTGGTGAGGAGGTTCACATTTTAATTCAGTAATGGTACAGTGGTTTCTCTCACTCTGTCTGCCACCTGTGCATTCTTGAATCACCTTAGTGCCACTCAGCCACTAGCTTGAATTACACTTGTAACTCAGGGCACTGCTCCAGCCTTTCTGTAGAGCAGTTTAGCTCTTTTGGTAATTTTTTTTCCTATTTTTACTCTTTAGCATTTCAGTTTGCTGCCTTTTCTAGGACTCTTCTTACTCATATGGCTTCTACAGCAATGCCATCTGCCTGAATGTCATTTTTCACCTGAGGCATCAAGCTTAGTTCAAGAAAAATTCTTGGAGAAATTTCAAAACTTCATCTTTGGCAATATTTTGTGCTTGAAATTTGAATTTGAGTGCTCAGATTTTCACTTTGGCTCCACAGTCTTCAAAGAACTCATTCAACTTGTGATCAGGTGTCCAATCTCAAACCTCTGCTCTCCATAGTCTTCAAAGAATCATTCAATTTGTGATTAGGCATCCAATCTCAAACCTCTGCTGTGCAATGCAGTGCAAAGCTTCTCAAAGTAGAAGACTTTACAAGACCTAGGACACCTTTGCTTGCCTACTGACATTCTAGTCTGCACTGGCAGCATACGTAGACCAGCCTTGGAGTTCAATGGAAATACAGCAGATTTGACAAGTGTGGAATTTGTGGATTACAAAGCTGTAAACAGGAATCCATTCACAACCTGCCCTTCTATCTCCACAAGGAATCTTTCCACTCCTTAACTCTGAAGGAGACCTTAAAGGACCCACTGGATCTCACCTTTCTTTGCTGTTCTCATTTGCAATTCAGAATTTTGGAGCACTCCTTTAGTAATTTTGGTTTGCAAAATTCTTTCTTTCGGGAATTCAGTTTTTGAAGCTGTAATGCCAGGAACCAAGATGAGTGAATGACGAAACAATAGATAAAGGGATAAAGAAGATAAAGGGAAAGCTTTTTATCTAGAAAGTTTTTAAAAAGTGGTCCTTTGCCACCTTAGAAAAGCCATCTGAGAATGTAGAGTTGTTGAGGACAGCAAGATCTACAGAGATCTCTCTTACAGACTCCGGAATTTTTTTCACAGGTAACTCATCTGCCTAAAGAGGTGACTGACAATCTTTTCCTAAAAATTTCAATAATGTAAGTCCCTTGTTAAATCTTTCCATTTTCATGGTAGCATAACAAAGTTAATTATGGCATCATTACTTCCATGCCCTGAACCTTGCAATTAAAAGTCTGAAATCCATAATGAGGAAGTTGTATTTAGGATAGAAGCATTTTAATTTCTTTAAGTTAGTAAGTGCTTTTTTTACCCAGTTTATTAATTATTTTTGAGAGAGTATTTTCTAGGAAGACACAGTCTTCTTTTATCTGACTTCCCGGCACCAGCTCAGCTGGATCCTAAATTTTATTTATATCTTTGACCTCCCTGATGCTTCTGATGAGCCCACACATCAAGCCTTGGAAAGGATCATGGTTTTACATCTGATGACTTGGAAACTTGCAGAAGTAAGTATTCACTGACTGTGATACACGATTCATCTTTACTGTATTTGTATGTATCTTGATTGACTCTTCTCCAGAGAATTAGATGACTATTTATATATTTTTTCCAGTTTTCTTTGGCAATATCAATGCCCTCAATGCAAAGGAAAACATGGAAGAGTGTACCTTTGTAAATTTACTTGTCAGAATACTTCTTAAATGCAGATGTTATTGGCATCCAGAAAAAAAGCCAAGCCACAAAAGATGCACTAAAACACTATGAAAAATGAAACTGTGTAAACACATAAATAAGAACATAATATTATGCCACTACTAGGCAGACACCACCAAAATATTTAATAGAATGGTTTGGG
>VZTY01024685.1:85002-126930 GCA_013400935.1 Turnix velox | reverse complement strand
AACTCTTTCACAGAAGAGAACCAGATCAAACTCCAGAGCTCAGTCTGCTATCTGCTCTCATCTTCTCATTTGCCTTCCTTGCTTGAGTGGGTGGGAAGGGGGGTTTTGAGATACACCTCTCTTTTTGCTCTTTCATAATACAATGTCATAACAAAGGATTTGAAATATGTCATGGGGCACCTACCATGAGATTGCTTGACAAGGAGTAAGCAAAAATAAAGACAATGAAACTTTCATGTCCAAGAAAAAGTTTATAAAATTAGGTTGCACAATGGCAACCCATTTTATTATTTGTTTCTTTACAGAATATATGAAATTATTCTTAAGAGAGAGATAAAAGCTTTGTGGATGCACATGATCTCTTTGGACAAAATCTGATTTCAGTGAAGGTTATGGGTATGGATTATATTCCTTATTCTGGAATAACCATAAATGCTACTCTACCATTTTGTTTTCCCATTGAGTTACCTGGGTTTCATTAAAATTACTTGAAAAAAAGCAAGTTTTCATTGAACCTAAGGAATTATACCTGAACTTTTGTTTGAAATTTTTATTAGACTCAACCTGTTAGACTTTAAATTAGAAATAACTTTCTTCCTTTTTTTCATTGGTACAGAACACATTTATTTTTAGTGATACATTCTCGCAGAAATATTGGTTTCATGCAATACCATACTGAAAAGTACAAATTGTTTGGATAGTACTTGTCAAAACAGACTATATGTTATATAAAGATTCATATATGGCTTTTAAATGTGTTTTTTTGATATTTTTTTGCTTGATAGATTAACTTAGCTCTGAAGAATATCTACGTTCTGGTATTGCAGCATACAGTCAGTGAACGAGACTTGCTTGTCTCACTCTGCCAAAAGGCATTTCAATCAATTTCTGTATTAACATTGTCTTTATGTAACTTGAAGGTGGCATGAACAATGAAAAATCACAGGAATAAAATGAGGAGTTACCTGAGCTACCTAAGTTGGGTTATATATAAGAAAAAAAAGAATTAAAGAGATTGTGAGGAAGAGAGAGGAGGTGGAGGATGTTGACAACAATCCTGAAAGTCTTTGCATAAAAAGAGGTCCTTGTATCCAACCTTGCTGGCAAAAGCATGAGAAGCACTATGGATGTGTCTTCTGTCCTGACAGGCTTGGCTTTTGCATACATGTATACATGTCACACATGCAAAATGATCTGCCTCACAGCATGGGTCCAGCTATGCAATCATTGCATACACTCCAAGACTGAGTGCCAGTGCAGAAGTGTTATTATATCTGCTCTGTATTTCAGACTTGTAGTGACATCCTGAAATGTATTGAACTTAATGTGAAAGCTGTAAATGGTAAGTCCCTCAAAAACAGAGTGAGTTATAAATTTTTCAGTCAAATAGAAGTGTGCCATTTTTATTTCTGTGAAGTCTGGGGAAAAGAGTCTTCTGGTTTAGAGGTATACTTCAGTGAAACAACTGTACTTATTAAAAATGTTATGCTTTGCTCTTGGATGAAATCTTGGTGAACAGATGTTTTTCATCATCATTAATCTTGTATTGGAAAAATAGATCAAGCTCTTAATAATGGTCTTAATGTCTTAAGACAGATTCTTCTCTCACTGGATTTAATCTAAAATGTAAAACCTTTCTGCCTTTTATAGGTTTTATAACTCCTAGTTAAAAATACATGTGCCACTCCCTCCAACCATAAGTGAGAAAAATGTATAGTCTAAAAAGTTCTTGATGACTACACAAATCCTCAAATAACTGACATTTAACACCACTAAAAGGAAAGAAGAGGGCCAGTTTCAGCTCACAGGACTGCAAACTAAACTGAGTAGCTCTGTTGGAAACTACTCTGTTCAGAGGAGCCAAGGGGAAGACCTACAGAGACAGTGTTCATCTGTGCAGACTGCGGCACTTCAGTCACACTGTGGATAAGATCAAATGCAGCTGAGTCAAGTTCCTAGTGCAGCTTCCTACCCTGGAGGGGAGATATCCAGTTCTTATGCCTGCACTTTCAGGTGAATGAACTTGAGGAATTAATAGGCCATTACAATCTCTAGGTAGCGGGAGTCTAGCGTTGGTAGGAGGCTTTTACTTTTGCTTGGTGAGTTTGCATGCTGAGTCATCACAAGGAAAGAGACATTTTGAAATGTTTCATAGAATCATAGAAGGGTTTGAGTTGGAAGGGACCTTGAGGGTCATCTAAATTCCAACCTCCATGCTGTAGGCAGGGACACTTCCCACTTGACCAGGTTGCTCAAAGCCTGGCCTTGAACACTTCCAGGAATGGGGCATCCACAAATTCTCTGTGCAACCCATTCCATTGACAGTTCCATTCAGGCATATGCTTCTCATAATTTCAGTGAGAGTTTACAATAGAGGAATGAAAGCTCTGCTTTTGTTCCATGCCATTCTTAAATTCTTATTCACCTCGCTGGAAAAGTGTTTGCAAGTTATGTATATTTGTACGAAAAGAATTATTGACAGGCAGTTAATAGTCATTAGAGCCATTTGATTCAAGACACAGTTTTAGGGCTCAATAACTTTTTTACATATGCTGTGCTTACTGTCCTGAAATATTTAATAATTTACCTTCATTATAATGCTACCCATAGAATGAGAAATGAATGTTTCATTTATGTTGGGAAATTCTAAAATGATACACATGGTAAGGCTAGCCTTTTGATTGTGATGGTGTGTACAAATCATTCCAGCTTTATCTTTCACTGCTTGATTAAAAGAAGTGCTTTACTGCCACATTAATTGATATAATTTATTTCATCTGTTGGAAGTAAAGATATTAGCCATCCTTCAAATTTTCTTGTCTGGAAAAGCCCATAGGAAATTGAAGAAATGCACTCAAAAGAAACAGCAATCACCATCAAATCCAAAATATAAATAAAAAAAATGTATAATTTGGTAGGCAGTGAGCATTTTAGTCTTAAGGCATTCATTGTTTTGTTTGTCTAAAGAGGGTGCCTGGCCATCCCTGGGAGAAATTAGTTCCCATTTTTAATTCCAAATATTCTTTACATTAAGCAATTCAAGTCCATAAGAGATGTTCTTCTCCCTTTACAGGTGAAAAACTAGGGTTCAGGGAGACTAAGTGATTAACTGATGAACAGATCCTGTTGCAAAACAGGGCTTGAACTCTGCTTTGTAGTGTCTAAAGTCTACACACTGAATTAACCATAAAATAATTAATTTGTCTCTAAGTAGGGTAAGTAAATTATCACTTTATTTCTTGCTGGTACAATAATCTAAAGGAAAAGCTAACAGTTTTGTGGTAAAATGCATTACTGAATGACTATGGTTGATTTAATATTTTTACTGCTTAATCACTGACATTTAGGCATATATTTATTATGTAGCACTTTTAATGCATCCCAAAATCCTTGGTCTGAAAGTGTTTTACAAGGTTGCACAGCCTTATCTCCCTGATCCAAAGCAGCATTAACTGCACTTGCATTATCCCTAGATAAACATTCACATCAGACTGCAAATTTCACAGCATTTCCAGTAATCTCTTCTGGCATTTTGCCATTTTCATATTACAAAAGTTTCCCTAGAATCTAACCTGAACCTTCCTCACTGTCTTTCAAGGTTTTCCTGCTCACTATGAACATGAAGAATATTCTGCTCTCTCATATTGCAGATGTTTGCAGTGATTTGTACACTAGTAACTGCCTTTCTCTCCCTCCCTCCTTTTTTGGAGGCTAAGCAACCCAAAGTAATTTAATCTTTAACATCTAAACATCTAACCCCTCCTGCTGATCTGCTGTGGGCATTCTACTTCTGTCTCCTTCCTGAATGCAGGTCAGGTGACATCTCAATGAGATATCACCACAGAAAGCTGTCTGTCTTTTCTTGTCCAATATTTTTACTATTTTGAAAGCCAGACTCTAAATGCTAGTTCATGACATTAAAAAAACCTGGGGCAGATGTGTATCATTCACTTGCAAGGCTGGGTGGGTTCTGCTCTCAAGTTTTTATTGACATTTAATCCAGTGTTTGCTCAAATATACCTTTGTTTCCAAGGCCTGAAGCAATTTGAAATTAGCCTCTGTGACTGCTAGCTTTGGGAAGTAACCAAGGAAATAGTTGTTCTTAAAAAAAATCTAATAACAAAATGGAACCTAGAGAGCTGGAAATGTTTTATACATGATACTGTGGCCTGATATGATATTTATCTTCATGGCTACTATACGTTGCTCTTAAGTTATCCCTCTCAATGTTGCAAAGATAAATGCCTCAGCAAAATAGTTGATTATGCATTCTCTCTCTATATATATGTATACCTTGTATAAAAAATAAAGATACACCATGAAAACATTGCTAATGTAAGACAAAAAATATAAATATTTCCATTTTGTTTGGGAATGGTGGGCAGCTGTATCAAATTATGTTTGGGACCAAAATGTGCACAGCCAGAGCTAAAGGCCAGCAACATCTCCCATCTAGAGGAGCTGAAACACTAGGCTCCTGCAAATTAATAACAGACTAATGAGCTGGGAGCTTCACCAGTTCTTAGAGACTTATTTCTGGTGAACTGTCTTACTCTTAGGGCTTTGTGTTTTCCATATCCTGATTAGAACTGTCTTTTTTAATGGATAATGATGTCAAGGAAAACACCAAGTAGGTAGCCGCAACTCTTTGATGTTCTATTACAAGCTAAAACTTCTTGGAATAGAGAGAATTAGTGAAATGAGGAATAGGTCAGATAACTGCAGATAGCAGCAGCCTCCTGTAAGACACAGTCTTGCAGACTCCTTTAGTGATATGTGGAACAAGTCAAGAAGAAGAGGTATATATATACATATAGGAATATCATATGTTGCAAATAAAGGTAATGTTTGTAAGTACACATAATAATACATACATTTTTGTTTCAGAGAATGGATGTTGTCATGAAGGACTAGCAACTCTTCCAGGATATCATTCATCTTGCGAATGCTATAATGAGCCTGTATGCATATGGGAGCTTAAATTCTTGTGATCTAAGTGCAACCACCAAACAGCCTCATTTTCAGGCACCTAACCCTACAGTTTCTAAATTAAGGCAAAAAATAAGTGCTTCACTTCACTTTCAAAATTCTTTGAGGAAAAGAAAAAAAGCAAACATTAGTTTGCAGGGTGAAGCTATGTGAATTTAGACAGTTGTAAGCTTTCTTTTTTAATGCGAAAAGTATACCAGGACTTCCGTGGTACACACAGTATAGCTCTGAGGGTTTTATTATCTGTTAGCTGAAATATTAAGTTGGAATACCTTTTAAAACAGTTTTGATGCAAAAAAATTTCTGGAGAAAAGAAATGTTTCAAATCTAACATTCTCAGTGGTATTCAGATAGTCCTGGTATGTGTATGAAGTAGATTCCTTTTACTTGCCCAAAAGATATTTGCACCCAAATGTCCTTACATAGTAGAATGATAACTTTCTTTAATATGTTTAAATACATTTGTTTGCATCCAAGATGACTAATAAATGGATCTTACACCAAAGAAAAATGAAAGTAGAATCCTGAAGCATATTTTAATTCTAGCCTGCCAGGTGAAAATGATATCAAGATATTAATGTTTGATGCTCTGTCTTTCTCTCTACTTAGCAGACAAAAATCACTATGATTTTTATGGAAGAATCGTTTCAAAAAAAGTAGGCATTTCAGTAAATTACAAGGTGATAGGTTAATACAATCTTTTCCACTGCAGAAATCGGTTTGCCTTTCCTGATATCTTATTTGAAACTTTTGCTAGCATATTTGAGATTAAGCAGAGAGGATTTTTTGCTGGGTCAAAGCCTTAGAGATTATTTGTGCCAGGAAAGGTCTCACTTTTTGCTATCTCTTTCATTTCCTATTTCCTGATATTCTTGATAGCACCATCTAAATTCGTAAATATCTCACTTTAGGGAGAAAGCTATATGACCTGAAATGTCAGGCTTTTCCAAACTGAAAATGCTGAAGTGCAGAAAGAGAAACATTTTATTTCAAATGCACTATCTCAGCTTTTATTGAAGTGTAAAACCAGCATGAAAGGTTGATATTTACAATTTTCCTGCCCATTTTACCACTGATCACTTTGATGCCATGCTGTAGGTCTTGTGCAACAGGGCTAGACTACCTAAAGAGACAGATGACTCTTAACAGTGTGATTGCAGCGCACATCAGTCCACAGGATCAAATCTTAGCTCATACGAAGTGGAAGAGAAAAAGTAATATATAATCATTCCCTGCAACTTTGCATTACTTGGAACACTTTTACCTTGATCATCTTCATGAGTTCCTGATGTCAGCAGCTACAGAGAGTCTGAGTAAAGCAGCCGGACATGTCTAGGGTATGAGAATACCCCAGGCACATTTGTCTATAGCAGAAAGTGCTTGATTAAATACTTGGATAATTTGAAGGTTTTTTAGGGATCTGTACAACATACATCTTTTCTGTGAATGTTTCTGCTGGGGGAGTCTTTCTCTTTTTCCACTCTGCGTGAAGCCACCAGGAACACAGTCCTCCTTCAAAGCAAAGTGCTTTCCAATGGGAACAGAGTTAGTAAAGATGTTGCATCTGATTTAAACATAGTTCATGGCTTTTCTTAGCTTTCTTGATGAAAATGTAAAATGGTGAAAGGAATCGAGCAGCAAAGAGAAAGGGAGAAATATTCCTGATCCTCAGCAAGCTAGAACAACTCCTGAGAATGATTTTATGATTTATTACACATTTCAGATACTGTGGATCTGACATACTTGACATCTACAACTTCACAAGAAAGAGGAAGGCCTATTGCTTTTGTCTAAATTTAATCTACTTAATAATGTTCACTGTTTTACTGCCATGTTTACCCAAACATTCCAAATTCTGAGCAGCTGCAATGAACTGTAATATTAAATGTTACCAAAATAATTACTATGAAGGCAACAACAATAAAAATATTTCTCAAAAATAAAACACCTATTAAAAGGTGTTTTTTATTGAGTATGGATATTTTAACCAAACCTTCCTCACTTGAAGATCAAGACAGGCAATAATCTGCTGCAGAACAGTGAATACTTTAGAGTTCTGCATCTTGCTAACCACTAGGATTTCAAGTATCTGATTCTAATAAAGCAAATTCATAACTGAATTATGTATGGAAAAATTATTTATGGTCTCCTGTATTAGCATAGGTGGTACTATAGAGATTTTGGCAGGACAGCTGACTTTCCATGGAGGAGAAATTATTGTGGGTAATGACTTGGTTGGCAAATATGAAAATATATCACCTCAGATAATTTAATTTTATTGTTACTATTATTTAAACTACAATTTTACTTAAGTTATGGTCCTAGAAAACAGTAGCCTAGATCAATAAAGTTGAAGTCAGTGTAAAAATTAAATTTACTTTAAACTGCTTTGGGTATTTTTGTTTTGATGTTTTATTTAGCTTGTCTACAGAATACAAATGAATCATTTTTTTTTCATAGTGGACACATTGAAGGTATAATATAAAGAATTTATTTGAAATCTTGTGGGATCACCTAAAACATAAAACATTTCATAGTTTATTAATATGTTCACAGAATCACAGAGCTGGAAAGGAAATTGAAAGGTTATCTAATCCAACCCCCCTGCAGTGATCATGGACATCCTGAACTATATCAGGTTGCTCAGAGATTAATCAAGCCTGGCCTTGAATGCCTCCAGAGATGGGACCTCCACCACCTCTCTGGGAAATGTGTTCCACCACCCTCACAGTGAATAATTTCTTTTCAATGTGTCATCTAAACCTGCCCTGCTCTAGTTTAAAATCATTGCCCCTTGTGCTGCTGTCTATATGCTGTGTCGAACAGATCCTTCCCAGCTTTCCTTCAGGCCCCCTTTCAGGTACTGGTAGGTCACTATGAGATTTCCCTGGAGCCTTTTCTCTTCCAGGCTGAACAGCCCCAACTCAGCCTATCCTCATAGCAGAAGTGCTCCTGCCCCCTGATCATCCTTGTGGCCCTCCTCTGGGCTCTCACCAACAGCTCCATATCTTTCTTGTGTTGAGGGAACCAAGAGCTGTATGCAGTACTCCAGATTGGGACTTACAATAGTGAATTGGCAGAATGACCTCTTGCAATATGCTGGCCATGGCTCTCCTGATGAAATACAGGATACAGTTTGCATTCTGGGCTGCAAGTGGGCACTGTTGACTCATGTCCAGGTTTTCATTCGCCAGTACCTCCACATTCTTTTCCACAAGGCTACTCTCTATCACATCACATCACCTCCAAGTCTTTATTGGTAACAAGGATTGGCCTGGCCCAAGTGCAGCACTTGCCCATGTTGAGCTTCATGAGGTTTGCCCAGGACCACCTCTCTAGCCTATCTATCCAGGTCCCATTCCTCCAGCTTGTCAGCCACACCACTCAGTGTGGTGTTGTCCTTGCACTTGCACTCAATTCTACTCTCTATGAAGATATTAAACAGCACCAGTCCAGCACAGACCCCTGAGGGACACCACTTGTCAGTACTCTACATCCAGACATCAAAACATTGAAGGCTACTCTATGGTTGAAGGCTATTCAACCACACAGCCAGTTCTTTGTCCACCAAAGACTCCACTCATCTAAGTCTTTCCAACTTAGAAGGATGATGGGGAGTGCTGTGTCAAAGGCCTTGTTAACTGTTTCCTACATATATATCATCCATAAAATAAATAAGCATTAGTGATTTGTGCAGAAACAAAGACTCACAGTGGTCTGGGAGCATGTAGTGTTGTAGCAGTCCTTTCAGTTGTTTATTATTTGCTTGTTTTAAAAAATATACAGTTGAGACATTAAGAATAGATGGTCCTCATCAATCTTAGTTTAGATCTACTCAACCCACTCCTTCCTGCCTCCTGGAAACATTGCATCTTTTTATAAAAGTGAATTTATTCGGTAGTGGTGAAGAAGGAAAGAATGGAAAGGAGAGTAGGAATTGCTTACTGATTACGTGAATCAATCAAGTATTAGAGTAAATCAACTGTTTTGTGTAATCTGGACATGAACCAGAAATATTATATTCCACATGGACAAGAATTGATTAAATCCTTATATAAAAATAAAAAAATAATTATCTCAGATAATCGATGTTTTAAAAAAATGTCAGATGACAAAGAATGCAATTACACTCTGGCAACCAGTGTCTGTTTAAGGGGCTAAAAATGTGCAATTTGTTTAAGCCAGCAAAATGTAATACTACTCCCTCCATTTAAACATAATTATGGACAATTTGAAAAACTGTTCTTATTGATGAAATACACTAAAGAAATGAAATACATGCAAGAATATAAACTTTAGTAAAAATATTTATTTGAGATTTTGAGAAGTCATTAAGATTTTTGTCCTCTTGTGCTGGCAGGATTAGAATGTCTGATCATCCTGCAGATCAACTTGGTATGTGAAACGTTTTAATTACAGCAATCTGATCCAGTACTACTCCGTATCTGTAGAAATATGACCTTAGTTCATTGTTTGCTGTGAAGTGCACCCTCAACAGTGGGAATAAGAAGGTGGGAAAAGCTGCGTGAAATCACAGTGATCTGTGTCATGATTCTCATTTTTCAAAGGACTGGTATTTGGTAAATCAATGCCATGCTTGTTTTTCTTGACCAGAATTTAACCTGTATTCCTGCAATTTGTAGACTCTCGGGGGCTGAGTAAATATTATCTTGAGACAGTTCACATAGACTTGTGTGGATGCAGGGAAGAAGATACAGTAGCAGTTTTGGAAAGTTTCGGAGATGTCAACATGTTGAGGAGCTTATTCTGTCTGACTGTTGAGGGTTATTGTCTAGATTGCTAATAACTACCTAAACAATAATTCTTCTAAAGTTTCTGATCCAGAATCACCAAAAATTGAGTGAAATGTCTGCCTATCAGGTAAGATTCCTGGTGGTCAATTTGTGTGGTCACTGAAGTTCATTGCACAGCAACAGGAACATGCCTTAATATCTTCTTTAAAACTACTGACAATTTTTCACATTTTCATATGCTTTTATATGCACATGCTGTGCAATCCCTTGATTTATGCTTGCATGATTTAGAGGAAATTTAGCTTTCTGGATATAAAAATAATGTGTGTGCATATGTACACATATATTTATATATATAAACTTGGTACAAACAATATGTGAAATAATGCATAAATTTCTGACACAGTGCTTGTATTTCAACAAGTACATACACACTAATTTCAAAATATCATTATCAAGCACAATAATTGGGAGGAAATATGAAGAGATCTTCACTTCAACATGGATAATCTTCTGATTACCTTTTTTTCAGGTCTGATATGCTACCTGAAAATATTTAGGTATGTATCACTTGATGAGAAAACCTCATATGCTGCAAAATGATCATAAAATATGAATATATGTCAGAATGTTCATTGCCTTTGTTCTCCAGGTAAAAAACTAATAGTAAATGAGTTAATAGTAAAATTAGGCCATCAGAAGTAAACATACACAGAGTTATATTGAACTGTGAAGTGAGCCATCACAGCTTCTCACCAGCCACTCAATATGCAGCATTATCTTTGAATCAGAGGTGAAAGAGCTGTGGTAGGGGCATTGTTCTAGGAACTATGTCTGATGTTACATACTTGAGTCTCTTGAGGCACTAGAAATTTGCAGACCACACCTTGCCTCCACAGCTTCTACACATAGGTATGTGCACCTTGTAGGTTTCTGTACCTGAGGAATGGAGACAGAAAATGCCCACCTGCCTCTGAGGCTGAACTTGCCTTCTCCTGTCTAGATTTTTTCACTCAGTGGTAGGAAAAAGGCATGCTTTCTTTAATCAAGGTATATTATCTTTGATAAACGAACCCTGTTGTGTTTTAAATCTCTTTGGGTTTCCTTTCTCATCTTGAGGGCCTCTAAGAGCTGCACTACATCTTTCCCTAAAGCAAGAAGGCAAAGTCCTACCTGGAATGAGACAGCTGAGGGGGTGACTGCAGAAAGGGACATTTTTTGGTGGTAAAGAGTGGAAAAGTGACTGTGGCAGGACTGGAGTAAGTGGGATTACTCTTCTTTTCTTCTACCCTTTGTGTCAATTTGTTGCTGTAGCTGTCTTTTTTTGTGCTTGCACTTTGGTGCTTTTGGGAAAAAAAACAAAACCTGGATTGCACTAGCAATTAGCTGAGGACATTTAGGAAGGTGCCATAATTTACTCAGTAAAGGCCAAGTGAAGATATCCATGGTCAGAAGCTAATGAGGAAGACAAGATGGGAAAGAGAAAATTGCTTTTCTGTATAACAACTTTGTGAAGCAGAGTATTTTATCCCTTTTTTTTTCCTCTTAAAAGTAATAACCAAAGTGGTAAACCTGCAATAATAATTTTCCTTTGTCTTTCACCTTCAAACCTCTAGTCATTTTTACCTCAGCTGGCTTTTTACTGTGATTTTATGTGATGGGAACCAGTGAGTATCTGGACATTTCCCTCATACATTTGTTGTATGTTGTTATGGTGGCATCAAGAAGCAAAACCCTTCTCTTCTTACAAACCAAGGAAGAAAACAACTTGCCTTCATGATTTTCATGCCAAAGAGCAGTCAGTAAGTTAAAATACTGCTTATTAAGCACAGAGATTATTATTTTGACAACAAGCTTGTCTAAATTAACAGGAGAAAAAGAGCATAAAATGAAGTTTAAAATGTTTGTTTTGTCTTTGGAAAAGAGGTGAAAGCTGCATAATTTTTCATCATTACCCTTTGCTCCCCCAGAGGTAAGGTTAGGTCAGCATGTGCAGTTTAAACTCTTGTTTCCAAAGGTTAACAACTCAGCTGTAAGACTTCAGCCTCAGTTTAACATTTGGCAGAATTGCTGCCTTGAAATAATGCTTCTGATACATATATATATATAATACCTTCTCCCAGAGGGTCTCAGAGCACTTTAACTCACTGAACACTGTAATGGTTTGTTTCATCCATTGTCAAAATTCAGCCACTGCTGAGATGGAATTTAGTCTCAGAATGCAAATATCTATACAGCAGTTTAGGTGAAGAAAGAATGATCATTCTGAACAGAAACTACAAGAGGCACTGATACATTAATTTACCAACAAAAATCAGAACATTGTGGTTTTTTTGGTATTTTGACTGAGTAACATTTTCCCTATCTTTAGACATACTTTTGTAGGCACAGCTGTAGTACAATCATGACAAGATCTGAGATCATATTAACAGAACTTGCGAAACCTCTTCTGATACCTTTTTATTCAAAGAGATTATATTCTTACTTATCTAACTGTTACTTAAGCATAATGGTGCCATTTAAAAAGTACAATAAAACTTAAATCTCAGATTAAGCTAATAAACATTAAACATGACTAGTATTAGCTCAGTGCCTCCTACTAAAGAATCAACATTTTGGCAATGACATATGAAAAAAGAGTATTGTTTTGAATAGCATTATTGTCAAGACAGGGAGCTGTGGTCAAAACATTCAACTTTAGGTTCTGGCCTGCTGTTTAGATCAGATTATTATCAAACATGCAGCCCAGAATTGGCACAAGTAAAGGAGCTATAGCTTTTCAGGAACAGACTGGAATGAACATGGATCTCTATACAAAAAAATCCTTCAGAGCAAGATGTGGAGTTCATGCATAAAAAAATCAGGACACTAGATGATTACATATGAATTTAGGCGACTCATATTGTCAGCCAGATTCGAAAGTGAACTATGCTTTACTCTTCAGGAACAAAGTGATATATGGTTACCTTGAATGAAAAAGTGTACATTGACAATCTAAGCACTCAAACCCTGTCTGCTGCCTTGCAGTAGTGTCTAAGGCTGTATCTATACCACTTAATAGCAAAGGCACTTTGTTGCAGTGAAGTGGGCTGTTAAATTATTAACAAGCTCCTTGGCCCAGTTTTCACCCTTTCCAGGGGAATAGCCTCCATCAGGGATGATGCTCAGGAGGCAGTTTAGACAGCAATATCCCGTTCTGTGAAGGGTCGGGGAGAATTTAAATTTGGATGTACCATGTCTGGAGACTGGAGTTTGGCCCAGGCTTGTGCTGCAGCCATGGTATGGATGTAGCCCTGGGGATCTCAGGTGCAGAGCTTCCAGACCTCAGTAAAGCTTAAGCAAGATCAAAGCAAAGGACCAAATCACTGTATGTGGGGTGGATCTGAGGAAATATCTGGAAATATTTATTCTAAGCAGGGAAACCCTAGATATTCTCAGAGCTCTTTGGCACCTTAGCAGATGGACAAAATTGCTGTACCGGGACCTTAAACTCAGCCTAAATTTTGATGTAGGCCTGTAAGTCAAAAGAGATTTAACATGGGAGCATAGCACATGTAAACATATGTTAGTAGTGGTGAAAAATGAGCTCTGAATGGGAGCAGTACCTCAGTGCTAACCATTTGTTAATATGCTTGCAACTACAAATTGACGTATAAGGTTGTGCCAGCAGACCCCAAGTGTAAGCAGGATGGTTTTGAGTCTGGCCATGATGTGCTATTTACAGGTACCCAGAGGCTGTGTTACTGATCTTGTTTTTAGTGGAATAAATCCCTAACTATGCCAAATTAATTTCTTCATACCAAGATGAAGCCAATGGCTAAATTAAAATACCTGGGTTGTGTCTCTGCTAGATGGACTAGTTTATAGATAAATAGATATTCCTTCAGAAAAAAATTAACCTAACAAAGATAGATCTTGCTACTTTAAAAATTACTTTGCAACAGTCAATTCAAAGGAGCTTTGCACACTTCATTGTAGCCCTGAAACTGCTGATACTGAGTGACAGGTAAACCAGATCTGGCTGCTCTCTTCCAGCTTAATCTCCTTTAGCTGGGAAAAAATACAAAATGGGACATAGATCAAAGAGAACTCTGGCTAACAAAGAGAAAAGACAAGGAAAAAGATTACCTTAATTTTTAGATTGATTGATGATTTGGGATATTTCAGTTTTGGGTCTCCTTGTTTGATCAGCTTAATGGATCTTCAAAATCAGAATGTAAACACTCAGCATATTGTGTTTGAATCCCCACAGAGAGTCTTATTAACACCTCAAAATCTGGATTCAAGAAGGCAGGATCCAAACAGAGAAAATTTCAGTGGATGGGGAAATATTACAACTCTCCTAGATATCTAGAAACTGGTCAGCAGCAGTTTTTCAGAGTTCTTTTGAGAAAAATATTTTCCTCCTTATTTTTCCTTTTTCTACAACAGACATCCAGTTCAAAGCCCTTTAATCCTCTTTGCTTATTCTCTGGGAGTGTTCAGTGTGATTTCGCTACTCACACTCTTCTAGTATGAATGTTATCTCCTCCAGTAACAAGACTGAGCTTTTTTTCCTGGCTGTTTTCTGTTTTACATAGAAATACTTTGAAGTGTTCTGGCATGTACATATAAATTATGCCTCACCTGTTTCATCCACTGCTGTATGGATGAGACAGAGGGTTCATCCTCCAATGGAACTCAGGCTCAGGTCTTCCTGAAGCCATTCAGCCTAGATTGTGCCAATGGCATACATACCTTGTTATCCCCTGATGATGTGTTCTCTACTGGAATTTCGACCAGGCTCATGAATAACTCCAACATTTTCTTTGGCAGCCAAGATGGTATTCCAGCAACCCTGTGCCACAAGGAGCTCTGACTTCAGCTCAGTGTATAAAGTCTTGTTTCTATCCCACCTGCTCAGTCTCAGACCACTGAGTTCCAGTGTATCTCTAAGAAGAACATGTCCTCTCAGGTTCCAGGTTTTGCCTCTTGTCCTGGCCTGTGACTCTCCCAGCTTGGGCATCAGTCAACATGCAATACTCAGCAGAACTCAGGGAGTACCATAACACATACATTTAGAATTCTGAGACACAACATGCAGTGAAGTAAGTAAGGTTTTAAAACAAAAACCATTTTATCCCACCTTTTTGCCTAATAAGAAAAGCTTGCCTCTCCCCTGTACTGTATTTATTTTGTCCAGGGAAAACAAAGGAGGTACACAGCTTTTGTGTGTGTTTCATAAATAGGGAAAAGCAGATTTAATATTTTTCCTACACACAATTTAATTTCTGTAAGAAAAAGAAACTAAAATCCCAAATTATACCTAGTTGGGGTATGGTGTATGGTTGGAAAATATAGCACATGCATTTTTCAAAATTTTTTGTTCTCTTTCAGAAGCAAACAAAACCCAATAATCAATCAGAACTAATTTTGCAGAAAAATAGAAACAAGTGTAAGCCCTGCCCCAGAGATGGAGATTTGGGCAATTCTTTCTTCAAAAATCTCTAAATCTGTGGTGGGTTTACTTCAAAGTTGCAAACCTGGAAGCACTGAGTTCTTGTCAGCCCTGGAGTAATTCTGCAAGAAAACCTGGAGGGTTCCAGCCCTTGTTTGCTTATGCACACATTAAATTGCTTGATATCTGAGATCTCTCAATGAGAGATAAATTTTGACAAAATTGATTTTTTAATTCAGAAACTCCTTCACAAATCAGAATCTCCTTCAGCAAAAACTATGAAATCCATTCTGATGCTAAATCAGCAAGTCAGTTCCTAAAATTGTGACTATTATCAAGGCAGAGTGGATGGAGACTTGGAGCTCTCTGTCCATGACTTGCACTGAAACTTAACTCAAGGCTTTGAATGTTTCTCTGCGGTATTTTTTGCCAGATTACCCTCAATAGTTTAAATCAACATGGAACCATCTTTCATAGATTACATTGCATTTGAACACCAGGATTATTTTTTGCTGGATTAGTGACATCAACCTATCCTGTCCTTAATATGCCCTTTTATTTTGAACAATTACATATGGCCCTGGAAACTGTATGATTCCATATGGGATTCAATGACTGGGCGTAATGAGGTGCTTTATGGACACAATTCAACATTAACTTTGAGTTTCCTGGCTTTTGTTGATTTTTGTCACAACTTTAACATTTTTCAAACATGGAATCATTACATTAAAAAAATAAATCTGTATTTTAACCAAGATTTATTATACCCCAGTGAGATAAAACTTGTTTTCACTTTTCAGTAATATGATTTATTTCCACACAGCTGAACAGTAAAAAAAAAAAAAAAAGAAGATGATAGATCTGAATGAAAAATAATACTTTCTAACAAATAAAAAACTGGACCTTTACTGGAACTTTAAAGAAATCTCTATCAGTCCCAAGAATGAATATATCAAGCCCCTGATCTTGGCAGCTTTGTGATATACTTTACTTAATCTTGAGTTGAATTTAATAAGAAAGCATTGATCCCAGTTACTATTTTTAAAGTTTTATGGAAGATCAAGGATCTGACATCCCCTTATGCGTTTGCCTGCTGGGCAGGCTCAGAATCACTGACACTCTGTGAGGGGATTACTATTTTAACACTTAATCTTTTGCCATCTCTGGTGTTTGTGCAAAGCTGCACAGAGAACAAGTCTTTGGTGAGACTTGTCCACCCTGAGCATATGACATGCCAGGGTTTTAAACAGATATATATATGTTATTATTTTTTCTACATTTCAACATTTGCTTTTCCATTAGGTTTTAAGTAATCTGTTTAAATATGTCCAGATCTAGAACATTTCATTAATTTGAAAGAGGAGAATGGTCGCCAGCTATTGCCAAGGGTAGCAGAAAGCCAGTGTGACGGACAACGGTATAACTTGGTCTATGTTTGTCCCCTGTACATCCTGATGAAGAAGGTATAAATACATAAATCCACCCACCTCATTCAGTCCTAGGGAGGGCAGAGTCCCAGTTCATAGCCTGATGCCCCTCTGAGCCTTTCACACAGCAAATGCCTTCCACTTACTTAGTTTTCTGCTTTCCACATCTCATCTCTATAAGGAAACCTGTCAGAGAAGTCACCTTTATCCACCTGTAAAAGACTGTGCTTTATCACTCTATTGATCAATTTCTTTAAGACCTGTCCCACCCTGTAACTCATCGCTGAGGCGCTGGACCTTCTATGAAAACTATCCCATTCAAAAACTGTGCTTCATTAATTATCATCTTATACTTCTGCACATTTTCTTGCCCTGTTCTGACTACCTTGTTCTTTTCTGAGTGCGTGTGCAGAGACACAGAAGACAGAGATAAAAATCTTGCTTTCCCCTTACTTTATTTAGTCCAAAGTCTATTGTCTGGTGTTACATATAAATAGCAGGGAACCCTTTTTCCCCCTATTAATCATCACTTTCTTTAGGGGGGAACTGTTCTCTTAGTGGCTTGTTTGGACTGCTTCAGTCCAGCAGTTCCCATTCAGGACTGAAAATGTCATGCTCTCAAGACTCCCACCTTTTGGGATCATGATCTCAAATCTGTGAATATCTTTTCTACTGCATTGCCAATGAGATTACCTTATCAGACTGTTGTATCTGCTGCTTTTGTTCTGGTTCCTATTCCAAAAATGATAGCAGTCTATGGATTTAGACTGTTCTCCACAGCAAGGCTCTGAATTTTCTCAGTTCCCTCATGAATTTTCACTTCATTTACATAGTGCTATAGGATATCTTAGTGGTTCAGTACCTGGTCAGATAGGATGATGTCATTCAAATGTAATAAGGCACAATGACATTAAATATTAGTCCAAGTCTCTGGGGCAGGGCTTACACTTGTTTCTATTTTTCTGCAAAATTAGTTCTGATTGATTATTGGGTTTTGTTTGCTTCTGAAAGAGAACAAAAAATTTTGAAAAATGCACGTGCTATATTTTCCAACCATACATTGGACTAATAAACATTTCTCTATATGCTACTAACCTCTCTTGAGATTTTTCATGTACAAGATTTAAGATCATGTATCCTCATGTGATATAGGATACCTCAGATGTAAGTTACCTTCTCCCCCAGATGCAGTAAATTGAAAGAGATTTTTTTAATTCATCTGTGTAGGATAAATGTCTGACTCAGCCCACTTAAGTCTCTTATTATCAAAGGAAAACAGACATAGTTCTAATATAGTGGGTGATTAGACCACCTAAGCAAGGCTCTTGCTCTGGCATGTCCTTGAAAGCTACCTCTCCATTGACTTTGAAGACAATCTGAAAAGATGAGCATTAGTAAACTAAAGTAAGTTTCTATAGGAGGAATCCCTGGAGTCAGCCATTTCCAGTGGAATGATGAAGTTCTAGAAAATATAAAGATTTCCATAATTTAAATATACATTACAATTATCTGTTAGAAGAATTATCCTTAAGTAAATCACAGCAGAGTTGAAATGAACTGAAAAATCCATTCATATGTTTTTGAAGAAATTTTCCTGGGATAATTAGATACTTTCTTAAAATGGTCTGAGAGTCTGACAACTCAAATTACTGGCAAACTAACAAACAGGAGATAACTAATTTCCATACTATGGTGTCACCAAGGCACTGCTATGATTAATGAATTGAAAAGCTTAAAATAAAAAGTACCTGAATTAAACCCCTATCTGAGAATATCTGAAGGCAAAAGAGACTGAATGAGGAAGGCAAATGAATATGAATAGCCACTGAGAAAGAACTAATGTAGAGATTGAGTCTGTTTCACCACTTCATGAAAAAATCACATAGAGCAAAAGCAAATAAAGGGCAAATAAAAACAACACAATCAAGAATACCTCGTCTTTTGTTCTTTTGTTGAGGGCAAACTCTGACTGCCAGCTTTCCCTGTGGAGCACAGTACTAGTTGAATATATGCTATAAAAATGTCTGGCTTTCTTCTCCTTCCTTGCCTCACTTCTAGACATGGAGTCATGAAGCTTATTTTGAACTGGCCCCAAAGCTTACCAGATACCTTTGTGAGCCGCTTCAACATGCCAGATTTGCCCAGGATCATGCTCAGATGAATTCTGAGTAGCTCCAAGACTCCACATTCTCCCTGGGCAACAGTGTCAGTGTTCAGTTGCTCTCACAGTGAAAAATGCATTTCCTGATGTTCAGAGTGAAGAACCTATGTTTCATTTGGTGTCTAATCTCAGAAAAAAAAACAAAAGATCTATGCACAGTCTTCTTGAAAGTACTGCTACAAGTCATGAAAACAACTAGTTGTTTAAAGCATGAATAAAAGGCTGGTCTAAATGATGTTAAGAAGTTCTTTCCAATCCAAATTATTCTGTGATTCCATGATTTAAGCTAACGCATGTGACTTTGCTAGTGTGATAAGGAAGTTCTGGGGTCATGTCATTTTAAAGCAGTCATAAAGCAGAAACTATGACTCATAGTTATCTGAAATATAACCAACTCTACCATTTCACTGACTTCTCAAAAGATTTTTGCTCTATTAGCTTAAATACTGCGCTTGTCTAAAAAAATTAAACCTAAAGTTAAGATCAACGGTAGCCTAAAAGTTAATTATAATATTATTATTATAATAGCTTTAGATCAGTGTCAGCTGAGAAGAGAAAATCAATATTCAAAAATTGAAAATGTTTCCCAGACAGAATGCAGAAGAATTATTACGAATCTTTCTCATTACAGGCAGGTATTTTCCTTCCTATGTCTCTTCCTAGTAAAAAAATATCAGTTCAGGAAAATACATTGAACAATTTACCCCAATTAAGGCCGTACTGTATCTGATTTCAAAAAATGGCATCTTATGATATGAAAATCATGTCACTAATACATTAATTAGTTTTACAGCCTTCTGATATATCAAATTTTCACTAATTCTCTTCTGTCAGTCTGTGGTTGTACAAAATATTTGCATTTATGTTCAAGTTTATTTGGAATACTTACCCAAATGAGTGACTTTCCCCCGGACACTCTGTTGGAAAACTTTGCAGTGGTCCACAATCTAGCCTAACAGAAGCAAAGGGTTCACTGAAGGATTTCTTTATGTAGGCGAATAGCATTATTTACTTTTAGATCAGTATCCAAAATGTGGAAAGAGACAGATAAAGGAAATGAGTAGATCTGATTGACTTAGACGAATAAAGGATTTATATTGCTTGGTTTCTCTTGCAAAGGTGTACTGATGTTAAGCCATGCACATGCAACTACCAGTTAGAAGTGGAGCACATCTGATGTTGAATATTCTTGGAATACTGTCTAACTTCCAAATTCATAGTTGGAGAAGCCAGTCCCGCTGAGAAGAATCTTGCTCCCCAGTTCTCTCTCCATGAAGGTAGATAATTCATACCTCTGTAAGAGCTTGTGTGCCCATATGAAAGGGATTATGGAAAAGAGCATCTCCACACTGTGCTCATTCAGAGCTCCCCAGATTTTTACTGTCATTATGCTGGGTCATTATGCTTTTGTCTCTGAGAATCTATGGACTTTTTTTACACTGTTAAAAGTGTGAGAGGAATCTGACTGATAAAAGTAATAGAAATTAATTATGCTGTTGATCAGCACGTCTGAGGGCAGCTTGGGCCTCCTGTATATATTTTACCTTATTAATTCTCTTCAGAGAAAGAATGTGACCAGAAGTCTACATTTTCCATATGGTTTCCTCTGTCCATAGGGGATTTTATATTTTGTACACAGCAGTTGCTGTGCATAAAAGGCCACTAGCAAATGAGCAGACACACCGTGTGCAGCAAGTGAATTTTCTTTCTGTAACGATTATATGTTTTATAATAAAGCTTCTGATGTTCAGTCAATAAAAGGAGAGGAAAAATGGAAAATTGTATTTCCTGATTAAAATACGAATGTCTTTTCTTAGGAGCCACAGTAAATTCTTCCTGCAACACCTTGTCACAGCTTGGTAATTCTTCTATGATGTTACTATTATGTAAAGAGGTAATTCAAGATTGCTAAAATTTTTTTTTAATTTGGATTGTTTATGCTTCAAGATACTAGCATACATAATCTGTCAGAATTAATTTTTAAGTTAATTTCCATTGCCATTAAGTGTGCTAAGATTTTGGTCCCAGTTTCTTTCTTCTCCAGGAAAAGAAGAGATACTTTCTTATTTTGTGAATAAGAGGGGAAAAGAAGGAACCAAACCCATTTTCTTTCTGAAATATATCCTCATTTTCACATTTGTAACAATTGTACCAGAATAAGGAGAAAGGTACATGCAAATTTTGACCTTATGAGGTACAGGAATTCGACAACAGCCAACATGTTAATATGAAAGGAGTGGTATTAATGGTGGTGAAAAGCAATACATTGATAATTCACGCCTACACAAAACACGGGGTCAATGAATAAAAGACAAAAGTGCTGATAAAATCAGTGAACAGAAGTAGTAAGGTGACATAGAAGCTTTAAAGAAATAGTATCACAAAAATTAAAACGATAATCGCAGCTGACAGATTTTGAATTAGGCTCAGAACAAATCTATTGCTAGAGCTCAGCAAGCCTGCTATAATATAGGGACAGAAAATACTGGGATTTCTCAGATACTGCAGTTTGAATATTTTGGGTGAGTTGTCTCTCCTCACTGGATAAATCAGATGACTTGGAGAATAGGAGCAATGTATAGATAACAAATTGTTGTGGGAAGCTGGGGAAGGTGAGACTTCTAGCACAAACACACAAAATGAGACATCTAAAGTTGATTATAAAAATCCATTAGTTACTTGTTAAATCTAGCCTGAAGAATCAAACAATTTGGATCTCTCCCACCTCTAGCTCCTTAAGACTTCCAGCTAAGGAGGGAGAAAATCTTCCTTAGATCACATTCATCATTCAGTAAGTTTGACATTGCTATAAATTGTATTTCTTTGTCAAAAACCTGTATAATTAAAGTTTAAAATTTAGAGTTTGTTTTTCTTTCACTATAATGTGAGAGATAATGTGTAAATGTGTGATTAAAAAAAGTGCGGTTCTGAAAATGTTAAAATAGATTGTTTCAGCCCCCATGAAGCTTCTCACATTAATTTCTTCCTGATGTTAAATTTGAGAAACTCACTGTCTGCTCCTGAAATTTTGATTTGTATGGAAAAGTTTCCAGTAGGCTATATCCGACAAGCTCTACAGATCTACTATGAAAGGAAAGGTACAGCTTACCTTTCGCAGTTCATAAACGACATACAAATGCTTTAAATATATGACTAAGGAAAGCAAAGGTTCATTTACAGCCAATTTTAAGAAGATATTTTTCCCCTTGCAGTTATGTGTTTCTGATCAAAACTGCCAGATGTCTGGCAGAAAGTTCATCGATTTGTCCATATTATCAGATAATACAATACAGTTGAGCATAATTATAAGGCCAACTCATTTAGTGGCAGGGTGTAATAATTAAATAATTTAATTAAGACTAGGATCTGAATCAAAACTCTGACACCAAAACTCCCCTAGGTTGTGAAAGGAAAATTACAGTCCAAATCGTAATACTCAAGATCATCACGAATTCTACTGCACTGAACCAAAATATAAGTGCTACTTAAATTAATTTTAAAATAGTTGTTTAATTTCATTTAATCTGGTGATTACATAAGAGAAGTTATTAGTAGACAAAAAGCTACCAGGAACTGTTGTTCAGCAACTCTGTCACACACAGACATACATGTCAGGGTATAAAGCAGTCCTCTAGAACTCTTGGGATCTGTGAGGATTTTGCTTAAACTAGAATAAAAAAGTAAAATAACAAAATAACAACTTTAATTTTATTTTATAAAAATGTTGTCATTTGTGGAGATGGAGCCTATTCCAGGTAAAGTAATGATTCATGTGATACTTAGCCCAAAAAATGAAGGCAGCAATCT
This sequence comes from Turnix velox, assembly GCA_013400935.1. Classification (NCBI taxonomy): domain Eukaryota; kingdom Metazoa; phylum Chordata; class Aves; order Charadriiformes; family Turnicidae; genus Turnix; species Turnix velox. The sequence goes on along the minus strand of VZTY01024685.1, from coordinate 104,355 downwards.
TAGGTTTAGTTTTAGAAATGCATCATCTCTTTAACTCAAAGAAACTGTTGGAGAAAGTTTGGTTCCTACCACTTAATGGCTGTAAAGTGGAAGAGAGTAGATTCAGGCTATGAGAAAGAAATTCTTTATGGTGAGGGTGGTGTAACACTGGAACAGGTTGCCCAGAAAGGTTGTGGATGCCCCCTCTCTGGAGTTGTTTAAGGCCAGGCTGGACAAGGCACCAAGCAATCTGATTTAGCGGGAGGTGTCCCTGCCTATGGCAGGGGGGTTTGGAACTAAATGATCTTTAAGGTCCTTTCCAAGCCAAACTATTCTATGATTCTAATTACATGGGATCAGCATCACTAAAGTGGGTCTGGTCAAGCAAATTCCCAAATCACAGACTAGAGACATGGAATGCATTTTTGTGAACACAGTGTGTATTCTTGTAATGCCATGGGTCTTTAAAATTGGTCTCTTTTCTCTTTCCCCCAAACCTGTATGTTTAAGTTTAGCAATTAGTACAACTGTAATCTAACACATTGCAATTACAATATCTTCTATTTGACATCTTAAAAGCTTTTCAGTATGATGGGAATATTTTAATTTTTGTTTACAAAGAGAGAAACGGAGACCTAAAAAGCATGAGGGTGGGGATGCTATGTTATATTTAGATGGATTACATTTCAATGGGCAAGCAAAAGATTGGCTGCTGTGTGATCTCTGGGGCCAAGCAGCAGCTGCAGTCCTTAGTCTTACTCCGTCCTCTTGATACATCTACAGAAAATATGGAGCAGGGAGACGCAGCAGGAAAACTCACATCTATGTTGAAAAAAGTGGGAGCTGGAGGAAGGGAAAGAGATAGATTAGCAGGCATTATGAGAGTCTCCTAATAAAAGGATAGAGGAGTCATCCATTTGTAATTCATAATGCATGGAAACTGTCTTGTCTTATGCAGTGTAGTTGACAAGTATTTTCAGACAAACTCCTATATCAAGCAAAATTCCATGGAAGTATCTGTCAATGAGTATTTGCTATGTTTCTTTAGCTAGAAAGCTCTTCAAGACATGAATGAGAATTTACATCTCCTGGTCTGCCTAATTTGTGGATGGGATTTGACCTATTGTCTATTTCACCCCAAGTGTAGGTAGTATAAACACCTAAGCCCTATTAACTCTCAGCAAACTACTCAGCATGTCTATTTTCCAGGTCAGTCGCAGTTAATTATTAGGTGAGAGTGAAGCTTCTTACAGCTCTCCATGGAGCCTCTATCCCCAGCTTTGCTAGCATGGTGGCTCAGCTTCAGCCAAAGGACTGAAGCATGTTTTCTTCCCTCATGGACAGTACATGACAGATCCTGTTTTCTGACAGGTTGATCTCGTGAAAGTGGAGAGTACCTCTAATATTCCTAAAGATGGATTTAGTTGTAGGCCTTGTTGCAGGAAATGGGCTGGACACAGCTGGCTCTTTATTTTTGTCTATAGAGCTGTAGATAGAAGAGGCATTTATTTTCCCAGTGTACTTTGTATATAAAATCATGGGAAAATTTTAGACTAAGTGTGAAGGTACTTGAAGTAATGTAACTGTCTAAACCCAGTTGAAGCAAGATTATAATATTTCACCTGTATTAAGATATTTTATGTATAGAAGAGCCCTATGTGACCTGGATATCAATACACATCCTCTTTTCTCTTCCTCCTTTATAGCCACAAGACCGATCTGTTTTACTGAGGGTCTTTTTTTCCATTCTCTTTTCCTCCTGTTCTCTGTATATATATGAAAAAACACCTGTGATTAAAAAATAATTTATCAAGGCAAAATATGGTTTTATCCTTCACTTCTGATCTGCTCAAGCTGACAGATGATCATTGACTGTGCATTGACATGTTACTAAGGTTTTTCTTTTGCAAGAAAATGCTAAGACTGGAGCATTTTTTCCTTTTTTTTTTTGCTCTGAGCATTTAATGAGAGACAGTCAGTTGAATCACTTCCATCAGCCTGAAGCTTTGATTCCTGAACTTTGCATCTAAGTGCTTCATTGAATTTTTTTTCCAATTTGATGGATGTGTCACTGCAGATGAAGACAGTGAAGAACAGGACTGCAAAGATATGAGGGGTAGATATAATTAAATTACTTCTGTGGACTGAATGGTCAAAGACACATAAATGTTTCGAAGTAGAAAACAATTCTGACAGGAATTAAAAATGAAAACATCCTCCTCTTCATTAAGATCCCTGTTACAGCAATTTTTTTGATTGGAGACTCTTCTGTTCTGCTTCTAGCAGTTACAGATAAAACATCATTAGGATCATTATTAAACACCCCCTGGAAGTTTTTGCATCTTCTGCTGCAGTAGATATTGGTCTTGCTGGAGAGAGATGATGAAAGATTGGTTGAATCAACAGTTTGACCATGGTGCTGGGGGGTGCTGACATTGCAGTCACCTACACATTAGATGCTTGCTCTCACATTTGTAAAACAGAGTGTGTCTAAGATGCCTTTTTACTCTATTTATTGCAATGTTTTGAAAAAAATTGAATTATAAAATAATGTCCCTTCTGAGCTCTGCTTTTGTGAGTTTAATTCTATAAAAAATATTATCATAGATGAATGGGTTCAATTTTGAGGACTTTCACATACTCTAGGTCAAGTCCTTGATGAAGCTGTAAAGCACTTTCATGAGTGAAACCAGGAAGAGGATATCACATTTTATCACTTCACTATAGGCCTTAAATTGTTCACAGCCTTCTGCCAGCTCTTTTTCTCTGGATGAATTGCACTTAAAGCCCTGAAGTAAAAAATGCAAATTAAAAGCTACCTTACGAGAAAAGTTTTGTGAATGTTCCATTTGACTGGGGATAAATTAAAAGTTAAATAATATCATTTGATTTGGCTAAAAATGAGCTTGTTAAGCAGCACTGTCTGCTTTATCACAAGAAATGTCAGACTTTGCTTTAAGTGATGCCTAAAATAGACATGAAACTACTTGATCTAATTGGAACCATTTGATAGCAAGTATATTCATTTTTAACACTGGCAGGAAGTTCCATCAGTATGGCTAAAGAATCCTAGCAGGAAAGGTTTGTGTGTAATGATTAGGTGAAGATTTCTGGATTTATAGTAGTAAACATTTATATTTTATTTCTTTCAGTATAATAGACACCTAATGTCACAACAACATATGTGGTAATTACCATACCATAAGAACCTTATTATAGTTGCTTGCGATTTTAATAGTTTAGGCTGAAACTTGCTAGGTAACACTTAGACTGAAGTGCTGTGAAGTTTCTGCTTGTCAGAATTTGCAAGAATGGAGGAAGAGAAACTATTCCCACATTGCAACTTTTCTCAGGTGCTCTCCAACAAAATCAGCGATTGGAGCAAGAACTTTGATTTCAGCTGTGAGTTTTTCAAATTTTGAGCATGGACCTCTTACCTCTTTGATTAGTGTTAATTCAATTTTGAAAAAATCACAGTTGCTGAAAATATATTTGAAATTAATAATTTGAGTCAGAAGACTATTGAAAATATACTAAACTTACTGGAAAACCTCATTGTAAATTTTAAAACAGAAATGGAAAATTCTGGCACAGCAAAAATGATGCTTTTTTAGCATCATGGAATCAGGACCAATCTTATAATCTCTTCAACTTTCTCTCTTCCTTCTTTATTTTTATTTTTACATTCACCTTTACTTGGAGTGAGTTATATTTCCCTACTAACATCAATTAGATTTAATTAAGATGTGCTTAAAATGGCTGGGTCCAGATTTGATATTCTTCATTGATCAGAACACAGTTCCTTGAAACAACATTGGTATTGTTCATAAAAGACATATTTCTTGACATGTAGTACTACTGTGTTGAAAATAGAAATTACATCCAGATGCATTAAGACATATTGCATTTAAATTTATTTATTTCAGTCATATACAAAAATTTTGTGATGTACCACTAGCAGTTATTACAATGAGTAATGCTCAATTCTCTAAAAAGTTTCATTAACTCTAACATGAAGGAAAAATATACAGCATGTTTATATTTTATATTTTATACATGATCTTATGCTGCACTTTGGTACTAAGAATTTTTTAATAGGGGGTAGTGTGTGATATAAAGCTTTAATAGGGTGTAAATTGCTTCATTAAGCATAATATAACATATCTAAAACAAAATGTAGGCTAAACGTGTAGTTCTTTGGATAGTGTTATAATTTCTCTGAGCATCATATGTATAATTACAATTCCAAATGATTAATTTCCACACTTAAATATAAGCAGAAAATTAAGTTCTCACTTTGACTGCAGAATATAAATAATACTGCGGTGGATGGGAATAACTGTGGCTCTGATGTCCTCAAGTACATTCTTACAGATGGTTGGAGTCCTGCCTACTTCAATGGGGTACACATAGGAGAACAAGTCTACATTGTGGTGTTGTGGCTCAGACACTGTCAAATGCACTGGAGAGTGGCTGTGTCACTTTTTTACACTTCTCTGCGGCTAATGAATAAAGTTTTTAAAAAGACTGTATTTTGACAGTTGGTGATTTTCAAGCACAAGACCAGCTAACTACCTTTGAGAAATCTTGTGTTTTATAGAGATTATTTTTGCATTTTCCTTTCTCATTGCTGGAGGAAAGTAAGTGAATGAAAACACTACTTTATAGATAAGATGAAAAGGTATAGAAGTCATTCAGTGCCTCAGAAACAGAACTGAATGTTGTGGTGTTTTTTTCTATCTTGATGCTTTATCTCATTGGTAAGTGATTGAAATGGGGACTAATAACTTTTTTGCAACCACTACAAAACTCAGCAGTATACATTTAAAATGTTTCTCAGATCTTTCCTGTCTTGATAATTATAGACTGGGGATCATAGCTTGCTACTATCAGTTTGTATGTTGTGTACAAGCGTGAGACTGCTATGAAGGAAAAGAAAAATGTGTGGGGTTATCCAAAACCTGGAGGAAAAGAGCTGTGAGACCAACCTTATAACACTGATCTATGAATGTCAAGGAATATACAAAATGTTAGAATTATGCTTTAGTCCTCAGAGCAATGGGCTTTCAAACACCAATACTGGTTCAAATCATCTTTGTATAAAACTGCAACTGATACTCTTATTTCTTAATTTCTTCAAGGAAGAGAAAGACTGAGCCTTTTGCAGTGTAAAGAGAAGTACAAGACAGAGTATTCATGCCCACACTTCACACTACACATACATGTGCATCTGGGTGGTCGTACATTGACCCATGTCACCTATCCATATATCTCATCTATTTCCTGATTTTTTTTCCCCAAGGCACTTTTGCCTTAAAAGGAAGCAACTGTATATTCCTTTTTCTGCAGTATTCTGTAGTAACTGTGTAGAATCTATGTATTTAAGAATTTAAATTTTAGTATTTAATTTGATGATCAGCTTGAGACCTTTGGAAGCTGTTTAAGAAGCCAAAAATTATGACAGACTTCTACTGAAAAGAGCTGAGATGGGAGTTAAATGGACATGTAAAATTTAATGATCCAAAGTGGAAGCGGGGGTGAAACTGGATGGAAATTGGCTTAATAGATCAATACAAATTACGTGCATTTTTTTTTCTAATAAGTCTATATAATGGTTAATTATATAAAAAGTGCAGATGATAAATTGTGAAGAGGAAAACTGGACAAAATTGTAGAGTAGCTACTAACTGCATCAGATACAAAAGTTAATAGGAGTAAATTAACATATAATTGAGAATTTTGAGACATCTCATCTTGTTTCCTGGAGTTATAGTTAAGACCACTACTTAATAAAGGTTCAACCACACTTTTGCTTTTTGTATGCGATTATTCTTGTGTACTTAAACTTCCTGGTAATGAAGTTGTTACTTTTCATAAAGCTGACAATTTTTTTAGCAGATTTTTACATCCCAGGAGCTCTGTTTGTATTTCTGAGGCAGAAGTGTACTCCTTCCAGAGGAGAAATCATCAGTAAATCTGTCCACTCCTCTATTAGATTACTTCATGAGTTCTCCTCTGAGTCCCTCATGGTCACTGGGATGGTTGCTCAGACAGATTCTAGTCCTGTGTCTAGACAGGAATACTAAGAGATTTTGGCTGAACTGATCAGCACAAGTGTGTTGGCTCTACACATTGTACAAAAATGGGAAAAAATAGTTTCCTTATGTAAAGGTGATGACAGTCAGGAGGATGAGAATAATTTCTGTCCATTTTATTATTTTGTGGCAATTCTGAGAGAAAAGTAATCTGGGACATTATGAAACAAAATGGTTTTGTAGGTATTAAATTAATATGTCATGGATGACTTAAAAAAAAAGCCAGCTCCAGTGGGAGCATTTGTAACTTTACATAAAGTTTGGGCTATGAACAAAAAGGTGAGTTCAGCAATAGCCGTTTGAAGCCAATAAAAAAAAGTGAAGAAGGAAGGCTTTGCTTAGAGGCTAAGGAACATGGTCAGGGCACAGCAGATACAGTTTAACATTTCTTTTTTGAGTGGGAAACTCAATATTGAACTCACTTTCCTCCCTCCAGGGAAGAACACAGGGCACTCTCTGCAGGACAATAGGAGAGGTAGGAGAGCATTGATATCTCTGGTTGAATTAACTCCATGTGCTGAACTGTTCTGTCACTCCTCAGACAATCATCTACTATCCATCTAAGAGCCAACATTCAATAAAAAGAAGACACTGTATCTTTGATATGATTTGATCATCTACAGAATTAAAAGTTAACAACTCTCTGCTCCAAGCTACTCAGTTGTTAATGAAAAACATGTTGCTCACATCCTTGGAGATCAAACTATACCACTATTAGACAAAATAAGGTCTTGAATCCAGGTTCCCCATATCTGACGTAAATGCTCACCTGTAATGTGCAGTAGAATATCAATGTTAGGCTTTGTTTTGACACCCAAGGTCATTTGTGAACCTCACCCTTGAGAAGCAGGGAAATGTGTGATATCACTTTTAGATATATCGTTATATAAGCTCAATATATGAGAACTATGTGGTTCTGTGTCAAAGAAAGTCAACAGGATGCAGTTGCATCAGCAAGGGAATCATCAGTAGAGACAAAGAAGTCATTATCTCACTCATCTCAGTGCTTGCCAGACCATACCTGGAATACTATGTTCAGGTTTGTTCCCTGCTATGCAAAAAAAGACGTGGACATTCTGGAGAGAATACAGATGATCAAAGAACCAAGAAGCCTGTATTATGAAGAAGAGCTAACTGGATTTGTTCAGAAGGCATAAGGGGAGACCTTATCCCCCTGTTCCAATATTTAAAGGGTGGCTACAAAGCAGGTAGAGTCTCTCCTTTTACAAAACAGTCATATAGAGGGATGAGGGCTGATGAATATAAGCTACACCTGGGAAGACTTCAATTGGACAAAAGGGGACAATTTTTCACAATGAGAACAATCATTCCCCCTGGGAAAATGCTGACTTCCCCTAATGTTGGATAATTTTTAGGTTCAGCTGACAGGGTGCTTGGCCATCTTGAAAAGTTGTACCAGGTTATCCTTGATATCCCTTTCCAAACTTTTATTCCATAATTCTACAACACATTTCCCTCATTGCATTCAACCTCTTCTATTCAACTCCAGTTCCTTATCCTGTTTTTCTTTCAGTAGTTGTAACACAATAGAAGTGCTTAAGCTCATAGGTCATTTAAGCTGCTGGAAACTTGAACTACTGAACACGAAATCCTTCTATACTTGTTCTATGAATGGGAGCAGTTAGCTTCCCTGAAACAAATACAATGTTTGTTCTGTCTTCATTCCTGATATATTACTTGTATTTTGAATATCTCCTTCTTAAATGCATCTCAGATATATTTCTGCATTTGGCAGAGGTGAATTGTTTCAAGCTACTTCTAATTTATTTAATACTCATCCAGAGTCTGATTTTACTAAAATGCAATAGCTTTTAATCTAAGCCAGGGTATTGCACTAATTATTGCACTAGTATCTCCATCTTAGATGTTATTCATCATATCTGCTGTAGTCACTATATCCACATTGCTCTTTTCTGTACAGGAAACAATCCTGTATTACTTTCATAGTCATGCTTCCTTCCTACTTTTTGTCACTAATATTTTTCTAGGAAATGTCTAGGCAATTAACTCCTAACAGGATCATTACACTGAGTTTGATACAGACTTCCTTCATCTGTAAAAACATTTCCTGATATGCTTTCTCATTATCTCATGAAAGTCTCTGGCAAGATTCAAGACTAACTTTTTCAATATCTTATTCTTCAGTTTACTTCAAATAGTCCCTGTTGTATCAGCCAAAATCCTAGTCATTTATTTCTGTTTATTCAGCATTCTCCCTATAAGCAAATCTCTCCCTCCCTCATTACTTTTGTTTTACCTCACCCATCTGCAAACTTTATACTTTAGTAATTTCATCTTCCAGTTGATAGCTTGATTTAACCAAGTCATTGTCATTCCAATGTAATCATACTTTTCCCTCAACATATGTTTCTAATACACCAATCTTACTTCATATGTTCCTAGCATTTGTAAAACACATTTATCCTGTTCTTTGTCTTTTCTTCTCACTTTAAAAAAAATGTATAGTAAGAAAAGGTTTCCACACTGACTTCTTTTACAAATTCAGATCCTCTTTCACTCCAACCACTACAGTCCTTACCTATTTAGTCTCTCGGAACTCTGGCTTTTGAGACATAGAAGTATATTAAGACTCCTTCAATTACTTCTTGACTCCAAACCTGAAACAATTTACCCTAGTAAGTTGTTACGGCTTTTATTTAGGCTTAACAGTTTAAGAAACCTTAAATTGTTTCTTCTTTTCATGGAATATTTCAGACCTGTATTTCAGTTATTGCAGATATATCAGTCTACAAGATCAAATGGTAGAATCATATAATTTTTTCTTTCCTTATCAAGCAGCCATTCATGCTGTTAGTCCTCTCTGGGTGCTAATATCTTCAGCCTGGACTAAAACTGCCTGGCCGGATATCAGAGTATTTAATTATTTGTCTTGGTTGCATATATGACAGGTATCCTTTCTTTCATCAATCAACTTCACTGCTTGCTCTTTGTGACAGAGCTAGAATGATACAGGAAGGTTAGGATGCTTGTCAGTCAAAGATCAATCTGATTTTGGAAAAGGAAAAAAAATAATTCCCTGTCTGTCTGATAATGGCAAAGTGCAACTGTCTAGCTATCCTGCAGCTGTCCATTGAAAGTAAAAGTCTGGGCTAAGAAGAGTGGAATAATTAGAGGCTGTCCCTGTTCTGGTTTGAACCAATCTAATTTTCATTCCAGCTGCTTCTGCCTGAACACAGGGCACCACCTCACCTATCCAAATGGCTAATTAGATTATGGTTTTACCACATTTCCCAGCATAAGAAACACACGGTGCATCTCTTGTTGAAAAATACACGTTTTCTATTTGAATAAGGACTGAAGAAAATGTGTTTGTGCTGTAACTCAGCAAATTTAGAACTTCACTCTTTCTGTCCTTTTTCACTTTCATTGTCTATGTTCTGTTGTCAGCTGTTACCCTTAAGTTGCTTTATTTTACAGCTACTGCTTCACACTTCTTTTGACATATTTACCCATAAGCCGTGTCTACATCTGCACATCAACCATCTCCCGTCTAGCTAACCTGAGACACGTTTCATCACAGTTCTGGTAGCTGCATTAGCAGCTATGATTCTGCTAGCTGAACTCTGATGATGACTGACCTAGTGCAAAGGGGATGAAAAATGCGAATGTCTTTTCAGTCTTCCTGTCAGTAAAACACCTGCTTCTAAGCGTTCTATTACACTGGAATTGCAGAGCTCAGGGAGATTGATCTAGGCAGTATGTGTTTATCCAGATTGGAATATGCTTTGAAGTCTGAGGATCAGGGCCATGCACTTCAAAGAGCTGTAAGGATTTATGGTATAGTTTGTAAGTCTAAGAGAGCCATGTGAACCAAGAGGCCTGGAAACAGATCCAGGAATCTGGATATGAGTGCCTGGCACACAAATGAGAATGTGAAACACAAATAACACTAGTCCTTCTCTATAGGAGATAGGCCTCTAATGAGCCGAGATAGACAGATTTCACTGTATATTGTGGTGGACAGCATATTCAAGGAATGAGTACATTGATCCTTAGTGTAAGTATATCTGATGAGTGAACTTTACTAACTCTTGTGCAACCTGTTCCTTACATGGAGAACTCCTTCCTGAGTGAGATTTACCTTCCTTGGAACTAAGTGGAAGCTAATTATTGATGGGATGAAAAAAGAACGAATCCAAATAGCAAAGAAGCTGCATGTGGATCAGCACATCGATGAAGACGGTCTGTCACAATCTAAGAGAGGGCATGAGGGAGAAGGTAAGTCAAAATGCAGGTGAATAAATTTTGGAGAATGAACAAAGAAAAAATACACAAAACTATGCCTCAGAAATTGATTGAGCATACAGACATAAAAGACCTGCAATACAGAGTGGAAATACGATTACAGCAAAAAAATAGTGTTTAAAAATGTGTGTTTACCTGACTTACTGCTTCAACTTGCAGAATATGATACCATAAGGGCCAAAAACTAATTGAGAAATGTTAACTCATGCAGCACTAAAAGCATAATCATGTCAATTTCTTATTTGCATGATTTTCATGTATCCACTGTTGAGATGTAAATTATCCACTATGTGTCACTGCAATTTTTGAGTACTTGAGAACAGATACAGTGTCTTGTTGGTCAGAAAGGAAACTTCAGAATAATAGTCTGGAGGGTTTCACTTTACTTCTTTAGAGCAGAGGACAGAAGTAAATTGATACTTTTTAGGGTGTGTTTATTTATAATACATCAGATGAATAATGATCGTATGTGTGAAACATTATATGCACCCTTTTAAAGTTGATACAAGCCAATTCTAAGGAGCCATATGATCTCATCTCACCCAAAAGCTAAGCAATCTTGAATGTGACGTTATGATCACATATTTGCTCAAAATCTCCTTTCACCCAGCTCAACTAAACAGTAACAGAGGGAGCTTAGCACCTTCTGTGACTTGTGGGTCACTACTGGGATCAAGAAGAGAATGTGTAAGAGGTGAATTAGGAATGAGGTGTTACCATGATCCAGGTATTATCAATGGCTGCCTTTTTTGCTGTGTACACAGCTTTATAAAAGAAACTATATAAATCAGGATGGCAATATGAGGCAAAAATTGACCTAAGATGTGACTGCATGGCTATGTATCACTGTCAGTTAGAGTTGCGCAAGTTTGCCTATGGGGAGAAGTTAGCCAGTAATGCACTGAATTACTAATAATAACTCTCACACTCACTCTGGAATATTCAAATGTTCTGCAAACATGTTATAGGCATTTAGAAAATATACAGCTTTTCTTCAAAGTTAGTTAATATTCCATATAGTCTGCTTGCCATAATGACTAATGTACTGCAACCTTGCTGTTCTGCATTAAACATCATGAAAATGTACATCTGCACTGGATTTTTTTTTCCTTCCTTTGTTTCTAAAATGCTGAGTTTTGCTAAAAAAACTGGATGGAAATCAAATACAAGAAGCGTAGCCAACTTTAGTGAAATGATATCAGAGTTCTATTATCCTTTAATGAAACAAGTAGAGAGGGCTGATTGATTTATGGAGCAATTTTTTGCACCATTACCTAACTTGATTGTGTACAAATAGCTTTTTGTATTCACAACCGACATGTCCATGCATTTCTTTTAGGATGTACATTTCAAAAGCTGATGTTCTTTTATACAGGACTGAAAGATCTGAAGGTTTTCAGTTGAAACCAATGATGCTACATGAAGATGCTTATTGAACTTCATACATTTTAACACTTTTCTCTAAGGATGGCAAACATACAGATTCTTTTTTTCCCTGCAATGATTAATGTAGGAACAGAGGGAAAGTTCAGTGTCTAATCCAAATCTGTTGTTGCACATTTTTAAAATTATTTGATTGTGATATGTATTGTGTTTTCTTTCAGACTGTGTGCTTTTCTGTGCAAACATTCATCTATAAACACTGTAAACTGCAACTTCAATAAGTTTTTGTGTTAAATGGCACTTAGCCTGGTTCCTCCTGATTCCTAAACACACAGTTTTAGGTCTAGATCTGAATAAGGGATTCACAGAATCGCAGTGTTGGGTTTTTTCCTCTTCTGGGACTACTGTGTAATTATGTCTGCGCGATTAGCACTTATTTAAATGTCAGACATTCAGAGACTCAAACAGTATCTGCAAAATGTCTGTCTGACTTCTGATTCACATCATTGAATCTCAATTCATGTCAGGAATGCCTGCTGAACAACTTTCTCTGAAGCCACCTCTGCCATGTTGAGTAAGGGCACAGAAGGAAATTCATGACCTTTCTCTTTATGTAGAAGAAACCCTCCTGAGTAATGAGAAGGGTCTGAGGAATGGAACATTCTGTGACTAGAGCACCTCCTTGTTCCATTACTCGAATGGCCACCAAGGACTTTATTGACCTATGACTTCAGTGTAAGTACAGGAAAAAACAACCCTCAGAGGTCAGAACCTGAGAATTTAGGCATTAGTTACCTCCATCTCTGTAAACAAAACCTTTGGATGCTGAAAGGTTTTAATTCTGTTTTGGATTCATAGCAGATCCCTTTTTCTTGGGAGCATAATAACATAATGCAAAGAAGCTTTTTGAGGGGAAAAACTCCAATGTGCTGCTGTGCGTGACTGAACATAAAATTTCTGCTTTCAAGAAATTATTTTCAAGCCATTTAATTATGACACATCCTGTGATTTTAGTGTAGGCTTTATAATGCAGTCAGAAGTCTGAAATAATGGATTTTCATGTATTTTTCCATTTCAAGAAATATGATTTGGAAAAGGAACCCCCTACACTGTCTGATTTCCTCTCTGAAGGAGCCTAAGTGTAACAGATACTGTACTCCATTACAATAGCAATTAGGCTGTTTTCAGCTGCAGATCTTGTATATCTGAGACAAAGAAATACTTAAATGAGGGGGATGAAGACTATGTTCACCATAAATATTTAAATATGATAGGCCAAATTAATGTCTATTATAATTACATGGGTATTATATTGGTTACATCTGTAATTTAGAAATTAATCTGATAAGAACTAGTTGAGCTAAAGCAGAAATTATCCAGTGTTAGAAAATGCTGAAGCAAATATGATCTGATTTGTGTATTAGAACCAGAGGAGATATTTGTGCTGTGAAACCTTAGGTCGGTTTAGACATAGAGAAAAGAGGATGAAAATGATGGCAGGGCTGGAACATTGGGTGCGAATGAATGAGTAAAACCCAGTAAATCTGCTTGTCTGGGCATGTCACCTTCACAGCATATTTCCCGTCTGTATGATCCTTTTAATATAAGTGACTCCATGGGAGGAGGTGGTCTTCCTGCTTCTGAATGCTTTGGGGTGTGTCCTCCCAGTCTTTGCCATCTATGAAGTCAGTTCAGAGTATCACAGAAGTTCAGCATTTGTACTTTTAACTGGTAAAAACTAAACACACAAAGCAACAACTCTGATACAATCACCAGCAACAGGTTCACAGAAAGTAATCTGAAGCCCTGTCTCCTCACAGAGGGAAGATGGAATATGTGCACATTTTGTTCCACAAGGACAGAGCTACTTGACTGTGTGTGTCACAAAACCTTATGGCCAAGAGATCTTTCAGCACCAGCTTGATGACCTATTTGGCACCTTTCAAAGAAAAAAGATAAACTGCTGACACATTCCCACCTAGTTAAAGCCAAGAAAAGCATGAAGAGGTTTGCAGAGGTGAAAGCCTTTCAGAGAACACACCTAGCAACAGAGGCAACCATAAAGAGTACTGTTTTGAAGAACTTCCAGGCACAAGAGTTGGCTATGAATGATCATCAGTGGTAAAAACACTTGCCTGGTGAAAGCAATCAAGGAATTTCCAAATGCAGGACTTTTCTTTTCCCCCCTAAAGGATCCTCAACGCAGCTGTTCTGCCAAAAGAAAATCTGCTTCTGTTGGACAAATCTCCTTCCTAATATAAGTCTAGTCAAAGGTACTGGCTCATATTTCAGACTGGCTCAGGAATCTCCAAATCTTCCCAGTATCAGCATCAAGGCTGATACTTCAGAGGAAGCTTTGGGGTCAAAGTGTTTATAGGGTGGTTGTTACAAACCTGGTAACATATCAGAAAGTATTTTCCACACTTAAGTGAAACAAAGGAAGGTAGTGCCCTGAGGGAGAATGGTATCTAGGGACAGAAAACAGATCAGGAAGTGGAAAACAGTAAAAGATTGAAAACTAGAACAGAGACATTGGAAATACAGTATGGTCTTCAAGGGCCCACGTATCACAAGCTAATCTCATTCTCTTCATATAACAATGATACCTAGCAAGGGAGGAACATGTTGCAGCTTTAAGGACAAGAATAGTGCAAAAATTGAGGGACTATAAGCTAAGCAGCTTTAGGAAGCATATGTAATAAAAATTACCATAATCAGTCTTGGAAGAAATAAAGGTCTCACAATAGGATCTCTGAATTGGTAGTTTCAGCTTCCAAATTAGGATATAATTCCTGGGATTTAACGAATAGGTGAGCTGTATATTGTCTTAGAAACCAAGCAGATGCAGAACTGACTGATATCAAAATAATGTGTTAATAAATGTGAAGAAGAGATTGTCAGCAGGAACTCTGAGACTGAAATATCTATTTTTCAAAATGTAAGAGCTCAAAGCTGTCATAACCGAGGGTGAGAAGACAATCTCAAAAGGTCTAAGTGAAAACCAAGTTTCCTTATGTTTTTCAGTGGGTGCTGAAATCAGTTTACAATTATGAAAGGACAATAATGGTCTCAGAGCCAGACATTTTAGTGACCAGTCAATAGATACATAGTGTCTAATAAGAGTTTACTGAAATATCAGTAAAAGGCATAAAATTATAAGAGTCTGGATGTTTTCATTTTACTTCATATTCATATGGCTCTTAATTCCTTTTGGGTCTTCCCAAATATTACTGTGTTGCTGTCTGCAACACTAGGGCAAATCAGACAACAGATATAAGAAAAAGATTTTGTTGTATCAGGCATGAAAATACATTTTGGGGATTCATATTTTTCCAATTTTTTCAATTTTATTATTTTCAATTTTTTTATTGTTATGAAATTGCTTTCTTTCTGCCAAGGAGCCAGTAATCACCTTTCAAGCCATTTGAGCTGAAATGGGGCTTCACGTGGCATGACATTTCCATGGCAGGTTATGATGATTCATTGATGTTCATATCCACATCCTGTTGTTTCCAAAAGGGCTTTCTGGGAGCTAAATCTTTGGTTCCCCTCCTCTCTCTTAGCATTTTCTCTTGAATCTTTCAAATATAATAAAAGCATAGACAGTAAACTTTAACTACTTTTCTTTCAATTGTATATATTTCTTCAAAGGTACTCATTCAGATACAGAGTATCCTCTATTTTGACCAAATAAAAACCTGTTAAAATCCCAAACCAAAGTCTTACAACATTAGCTTGCAACAACTCTTCCTTTCTTTCTTGCTAAAGTAAATGCTATATCTAAGTCCAAAGACAATTCAAGGCGTTGAATAGGTTACATTGTGTTTTGAGAAAGTACAATGTGAACTGAAATTGTTGGTGCTCTCATGGCATCTCTTATCTACTATACTAGAAATTATCTACTTTACAGGTTGCTTTTACCATCTTCTCAGTTTTCAGTTATGTTTAGTTTCAAAGAGCCCCTGCTGTTCCATCTCAAATGCTGTATTGACATTTTACCAATAATCATCACTTACCACCTTTTTTAATTTTTCAGATTGCCAAACTCTTCAGTTGTAGAATTTCAGTTCTTCAAGACAAATTCCTGCCCTTAGGTAAGAGCAGTACTTTTATAGACATATGAATGAAATCCATTCTGTTTTAACAGATTTTTTTTTTTAGTTAGTCTTTCCTGACCAATTCAACAGATACAAATTATCAAGCACTAATAAATATTCCTTGATGGAGCCCATTTATTTTCAAGATTCTCCAGTGTCTCTCTGACATTACTTACATTTCAAAATGTGCATGAATCTGAAGTGACTCCCTATGAATGTTACAAACCGAGCAGTGGCCAGAAGAATACGCAAGGTCCCAGGTCAATACTGTCAACTCCTAAGGACCAACCTACAGAACACTCATAACTTTTATAGTAGCATGACAGTAGACTGTCTGGCACAGATACTGCTTCAAATGTTCCTTGTCAGCACTAATGCATTACATTGTTGACCTTTAGTCTGTTGAATAGCCCTCCCCCTTTTTGTTTCCTCTAACTATTGTCATACTAAAGGTCTTCCGATGAGGCTCTCTAAGCAATTTGATCTAGTGCAGGATGTCCCTGCTTACTGCAGGAGGGTTGGACTAAATGGCCTTTGAAGGTCCCTTACAACCCTATGATTCTACTTAATGACTGAATTAGATAGTTTTTTGGTGTTTTCTAATGCATATGTGGAAGATTAAAATTATTTCCTTTGTTTAGTCATCATTAGGAAAACCATGTAGTACTGAGGGATGTTCATCTGTCATTTGATATTAAAATACTAGTTTGGATTTATTAGCACGAAGAACACTGAAAATGACTAATCAGTAACTGGATGTGCTTGTCTGCTTTTATTTATCTTTAAGATTTTCCTAGCACTTTGAAAATTCAGATGTCAAATATATATAAAAAATATTTTACCAATACTTCTGTCAACTCATAGTCATTCCTAAGACTACAGGGATATATACTATCAGTATATATATCAGATATATACATCAGTATATCATCTTTGCTGCATGACATATAATTCTATTTCCAAAATTTTTTCTAGCTGTTCTTCCATTGCTTTCTTATTCCATTTATGCTATTGTTATTACATCACATTTTTCAGCCATCTAATAATCCTGTGGGACAGACTCCGCACACAGCCTGCAAATTAAAAACGCACAAAGCAATTTCCATGGATGTGGAACAAGTGTTTGAGGCTTTGTTTGTTCACTTCAATTTACTTAATTAAACTAAAAAGAAGGAAAGAGTAAAGAAAGCAAGCTACAGGGTGCAGCTGGGAGGTAAAGATATAAAGGAAAGCAAAACAAAACAAAGCAAAGCCCTACTCAGAAGCATAGATGTAATTCCCAGAAACATTGACTATAGTAGATACCTCTCTTGGCTCTGTCAGAAGCAGCAAATGCAGTCCCATGTAGCTGGAGAGACCACCTACAGAGGTTAATATTGACTATTAGTGGTAATAATTGCACAGAAGACTTGTTAAGATTAAATAGAAAGTTCAGATCTGCGTATTAGTCCTTCAGGTATATGATGAATCATCTCTTCACATAAAAACTTGATTTTCTGACTCCTATGTTTGCTTACAAGCAAATATACTAAGGAATCAAACACACATGCACATGCTTAACTAAGAGGTTTTCAGAATTCATGACATAACTTAGGGCACAAAATGAATTAGTGATATAACAGTGTTTCTAACCAAGCTCCAGAAATGGGAGACCACTGCATGGAACCTGTTGGTCAAGGGATATTTTATCCTACTAGATCCAATGGAAAAACCCATATTGTCAGTCTTGTTATCAAGACTAGAAGAGCAGCAGAGTGTTTGTTAATATGTAGAAAAATCTCCTGTCCTCTTTTCCATGGACTTTGCTTAAAAATTTGTGAAGGACTTTGCTTGCACCAAATCTTGTGGAGGCTCTGCAGACTTGTAAGGGTTTTAAGGCAGAAAGTTCTTCTATGATCTCTGAAATTTAGGTTCTGCTTCTCCATATGCAGTGGGAGATTTTAATGTCAATGAAGTTATAAATCCTAGATGAACTCTGTTCTCAATTATACTTCACAACTTCCTTTGCGAAGATCACAGATGAATGAATGTATTTCAAATGACCATATTAAGCAAATGAAAGATCTGAAATTATATTTTTGTGTTCTGATATGCATTTCTATCAGAAAATAAAGAAATATTTGTAGGTATTCTGCTTTTTGGATTGCCCAAGAGTCATAAATATGTAATTTGGGAAGTGGTCCTTTGACTACATGAAGGTATGCTGAAAGAATGTTCTTGTCTATGCCTGCCTACAGATGTATTTTTTTGTAAGTTCAGGTACATGAAATGTCATTATAATAAGGTTTCCCTAAAGGAAGCTCCCAGTTGATGGAATCAATTTATTTCTAGGGTATTCTTTTTTAATCAGAACCTTAACATGAAGCAAGTGTCCTTGGTTCCCAGTAGCTGCCGAGGGAACTGCATGTTCTCTGTAATAGACTTGGAGCTGGAAAGACGAACTGGACTGATTTTGCTGCACCTGCACCGAAATGATAAAAAATTGCATGAAAAGCCTGGATGTAGGTATTAATTTCTGGCATATGAATGCCTATTAAAATTTTCTGTAAATGAGAATTCTGACTCCATAAAAATGTCTACTCTCTTCAAATGCAGCCTTCATTTTCTGAATAATTTTCTGGCTTGTAGGCAGGATATAGATTTCTTCTCTGTTACTGACAGCAGGTATCTGAAAATATGACAGCCCACTGATTTATAGCATTAACTGGGCATCTTTCAGATCCTGATAGTGAAAGTCAGAGGTTCATGACTTTCACTCTGAAAACTTTCTCCACCCCTTATTGTGTGAGGAAATGAAGCTCTGGCTCAGGAACTGCCTCTGATAGCTGTAATTAAAGTATTGACTTGTCTTACAGAAACTATGAGGTTTCAAAAATAGCACTGGCTCTCTAAAGGCTTGTCTAAGGGAATGTGTTACAGGAATATTAGGGTGGATGGTTCATAAAGACCGTCAGCACTCAGCTCAGGCATTGTGAAGGCTGATAGTGACAGCTAGAGGTTCAGGCACTCCCAGTTTCAGATGAAATAAAAAGCAGCAAATAGATACACAACAATCTAATGTGGTGATAATGTAAGTAAAGTCCACCTCACCATCATGTACAAACATAATATATCTTTCTAAGAGGAGTAAATGGCAGTAGAGTCATGGCCAAATAGCTCTCTTTAGCTGTATTCATTTAATTCTCTCGAGGTAGGTTATGTTGTAGAGCAAAAGGCTTTGTAGAACTGAGAAGTATTCTTAGTGCCTCATGATCCAGTAATAGTAGCCTGTGCTACATAGAATCATAGAATAGTTTGGGTTGGAAGCGACCTTAAAGATCATCGAGTTCCAACCGTCCTGCCATAGGCAGGGACATCTCCCACTAGATCAGGCTGCTCGGTGTCTTGTCTAGCCTGGTCTTGAACACCTCCAGAGAGGGGGCATCCACAACCTCTATGGGCAACCTGTTCGCTCATTTTAAAGAATTTCTTTCTTATGTTGAGTCTAAATCTTCCCCCTTCCAATTTACATC
>VZTY01024685.1:58586-84727 GCA_013400935.1 Turnix velox | reverse complement strand
CAGGATTTGGTTGGCCTTCTTGGCTGCAAGTGCACACTGCTGGCTCATGTTGAGTTTGTCATCAACTGACACACCCAAGTCTTTCTCTTCAGAGCTGCACTCAAGCCACTCTCTCTACCCAGCCTGTATTTGTGCTTGGGATTGCTTTGACCCAGGTGCAGGACCTTGCACTTGGCCTTGTTGAACTTCATGAGGTTGTCATGGGCCCACCTCTCAAGCCTGTCAAGGTCCCTCTGGATGGCATCCCTTCCTTCAGGTGTATCAGCTGCACCACACAGCTTGGTGTCATCTGCAAACAGCACTCACTTTGGCAGTTTTTCAGGACTGTGACCAGTTAGACATGCCATCAGGCTGGGATTGTGAGAGCTAGTCGTGTGAACTGGAGCCTATGACCAGATGTCCTCTGCTCTCCTGTAGAGTACCATCTCCAAAAACCAGCACAGGACTATGAAATTATGGGCACATGCTGAAAACAGTCCTTGAAAAGATTCAACTTTTTAAGATCTACTTAAACATGGTGCAGACATAAAAATTAGAACATGGAAGCAGCAGGTAACTAAGAAAGAAGTTGGACTATGGATAAAGCACCTGACTTTCTGAAGTAAAATCTAAGAACTGGCCTCAAGACACTAGTGTGAAATCTCCAGAAGATTCTTCTAAACTTTGTGAGTTAAAGGTGGAAGCATATAATCTGCTTAATGAAACTCAACTTCCTGAGAGCGTATTGTACAGGTAGGCCAGCTGTGCATCCAGAAAAGTATACTGCATTTTGAGTGTTTTTGTATAGCTTAATGCATGCTTTGCAGAAAGCCTGCTCCTTGTATGGGTGTATCTGGTTGTATGATGTCCTTATAAAGTTCTTCCCTGTCAATTTATTAGCACTTCTGAAAAAAATTTTGTTGCAGTTAAATTGAATTTGGCAAATTATTACAAAATCTCAAGCAACACCTACAGCCTTTCCTACACTCATCTCTGTAAAAGTGGGATGTGGTCTATATTCAGCACTTTTCATAGCAAGAAAGGTCTTGTGGTGGGCCCATTATGGAATTAAAACCTACCTTTAAGCATCCAGCTGAAATCTGGACAAAGATATTTCCAGGTATGATTTCAAAATCACAATTATTCCTGGCAGCAGCTGTCACTTTGAGAACTAGAGGAATTTTGACAAATAGTGAAAAACATTTCTCAAGTTAAACCAGTTTACTTTTTCATAAGTTCACTGATTAGGTCATGCCATGCTGCTGTGACCAGCCCCCTAGAAGTTACTGACAAAAATCCCATCGGGATTACATGTACAGGATAAAATTAATCCCCCTTTATCCAATCCATCAAGGATAGGTATAAAATACCCTTTACCTTTATGAGTCTCAGAGACTGCGCAGCCCACTGAGGGAGGAGAGTAACAGTCTAGTGGTATCAGAGCTGATACAGATTCAGGCTAACTTTGAGTAAGCTGAAGCCAGATGAGGTATAGCACATTGAAACACAGAAGTATCAGTTATTTAAAGTGTTCAGTTTGAACTTTAATATTTATTAATCATAAATGCTCTGTCTAGCATTGGAGTTACATGATCCTTGGGGTCCCTTCCAACCCGGGTCATTCTGTGTGTGATTGTTTTGGCATGGCCTCAGGGTTTCTAGAAGATTGATTTA
Source organism: Turnix velox (assembly GCA_013400935.1). Lineage (NCBI taxonomy): Eukaryota > Metazoa > Chordata > Aves > Charadriiformes > Turnicidae > Turnix > Turnix velox. Next base: position 83,074 of record VZTY01024685.1, on the reverse strand, counting down.
AATACTGTTCTTTACCAACAATGAAGTTTTTTGTATTATTCAATCAATTAGGAACAATGATTTCTGAATGCCACCCAACTCAGGCACAGCAATATTGGCCAGTGAAGTAATTTTTTATCTGGTTTTGTGGTTAATCTGATTTTTTCTTTTTAGCACAGTCCTGCTAGTGATTTGACATTATGTGTCATAATCCTCTAATCAAAATACAGTTTGGAGTCTCTGATGTACAAATAATTGTACATTTTTATAACAGCATTTTTGAAAGATGGGTATTAAATTTATCACAGGTAAATATTCCTATTTTACACATGAGAGAGGTAAATTAAGGGCTGAAGCATTAATTCAAATCCTACTGTACTAGAGTGAATTTTAATTTGTTTCTTGGATATGGAAACACAAACATAAACCAGCAAATTACTAGATTTCTCTCACAGGCTAGAAAACTATGACAGAAAAATTTATGGGTATCAGAAATGTTAGCATGATAATAAATGTACCTTAGGATATATTATGCCTCCATAGCAATTCCACTAATGTCATTACAAGAGTTTATGCTATGAATACTACAATGCAATAGTAAGAGGAAGTGGAGAGATTGCTGATGAACTGTCTCCATTTTAAGCCTCTGCTTTCAAATTGTGTGTTTCTGAATTACTACTTAACTCATGGATTTCAGCATTTTACACAAGCTGTTAAAGCAGTCTGGAATATGTGGTTGAGTAATTCAAGCCTAATGAATTAAAAAATAAAAATAATTTCGGAAGGATGAATTATTTTAGTCCCACACTGAAATGCCAGGGAAGGTAGAACTCTGGAAGGCAGGTATGACCAGAGGCTGTGGTTTCCTATTCTTTTTTTTGCATGTGTGTGAATAGCAGAAGGATGAATACCCTCAGGGAAAAGCAGAGGGGAATTATACCCACAGGGCCTTAACCCCTTCTGAGATCTTTACCAGCAAAATACTTTACCCCCCTCCTTCTTTATTCAAAATAGACAGGCTGTCTATTTTATGCCAGGTGAGACTGCTGAAGAAGCTGTTGCATATGTGCCAGTGGATCACTCTGGTTGTCCTGCTGAAGGTCACAGTCTCAGCAGTGACAAGGCTTTAGGTCTACTGGCCTCAGCTTGGAGACCTCTGTTCGTGCAGGAAGTCTGGGAGGGTAGGGGCAGAGGGGTATAAGACCTGCAGTGATGCTTTTCTGCATATCACTGCTTATTTGGGAGTAAAGAGTGCACTTGCAGGATCAAGGTCCAAGCTGTGAAACTACAGTCAGGATGGGATATGCTGAATCTTGGAAGAAATTGAAAATGTAACACAACTAGACAATGAAATCTTGATGTACATGCTAAAAGCTAATTACTTAAATGCTTCATTTTAAGAGGACACATGTCCATCAATACACAATTATGTCAGTAAACTTGGAACCAAATTAAGACAATGTCTGGTTTCTTTTAGAGGCACTGCCAGCTGGGAGTCATTCTGAGCCCTGTCTTTTGCTGGATGCCCTTGGAATTGGATGCTAAAATATTAGGCTGTAATAGCCTTGCTGGATATCTGGAATCCTGCAGATTGTATCTCTAGTTTTCTGTAACAGACATTTTCACTCACCTAGTTTCAAATCGAGGACAGCAAAGCTTTTCAGTAGCAGCAGCAAAAGTAATGTACCTTGATCTCAACGTCCAAGCATTGCCACACTGCTAATAGTTACAACATCAGTGGAAAATAATTGTCAGAAGAGAAGTCAGCGCAGGGAAAATTCAATGGCATCCATTTAAATGGAAACCTTTCTTTGTAATCTTTAAAACAACTACGGTAAGGTTATCGTCGATTTCTCAATGAAGAGTTTAAAAGCTGCAGTTTATATACTCATAAAATAAATTCTTATTCTATACCCAAAAAAAAAAAAGAATTTGCTATCCAGATGGGGAACTGCCTTTTGGTTCACTTACTGTTGCTGGATTCAGCTGCTAAATCCATCATAGTGTATATAACAAAACATGTGTGGCTATTAAAAAAAATTGGCATTTCTGCAGTGTATTCTTTAATTCTTAATCATAATTTCAGTTCAGAAACACAGTTAATATTAGACACTAATCAATATGTACAGAAGTATATAAAAAAGACACTCAACCACATTCTATCAGCAAAGTTTCAAGGATTCAGTTCCCATTTTCTCAGCTTCTGAGTAGAGCAGTTACAAAGAAGTTCTTGCTCAGCAGCTCTCTATTTCCTGCTTCATCATATCAGTTGTACTAAGAGATAAAACAGCCAGCTAAAATCTCAAGAAATTTACATGCAAAGACAGTTTGTGTGAAATCAAAGGACACATCTCTGTGGAGCTGCCCATTTCTTGTCTTTATTCTCCATCCAGTGTGACTCAGGCGCCCTCACTTGTATCAAGACCTCACAAGAACCTGCCCACATAGTTATACACCTAGTCACCTTTGAAAATCTCATCATATTCACTTATTTTACTTATAATCTTGCTCTAATTAGAGGAGATCTTTGGGAATTTAAGCTGAGAAAAGGAGAAGGCTGTCTTTTAAACCTGAGCATTTAGTCCATATTCTTTCTTCTCTTTCCCAGCAACGCCTTACCCGTTTTGTGTAGATGGGGGCTGCCTGTCTCTTCTTGCTTTTAAACAATGCTGGCTCAGTGCAGGCCAGAAAAACTCTTACTTTAATTCTTAAGTTCAAAAAGTTAAAAGTAGTCTTCAAAGTGTGTAACAAAACTAAACCACAAATTTACATATCTTCAAAAGTCATTGAGATAACCTCTTACACATAAATTGAAATTCTGTGGCCTTTTTCTTGTCACTGTAACATTTAACTCTGAGGAATACAAATGCACAGGATTAAACCCACAAGTCTACAGGAAACAGTAAATGACATTATCAATCAAAATGGATAATGAGTAATGCTCTATTTCACAGAGTGATAACTTGGACATACATGGTTTATTCACTGGTGTTTACACACAGAACTAAAAGGAGGCAGATAACTTACTTTAAATGGACTAATACAGGCACAACTTGCTGGAATTAATGAAAACACATCCATGTAGCAATTAATTTCCTGTACTTCTGTAATAACAATGAAAGAAAAGGAAGAACCATCTTCCTCCCACAGCTGATAGCTGGGTTCCAGTGCCTAAAGCACAGTTACAGAGAACTGGACTATTTGGGATTTGTTCCCTAACATCCTTCATGACCATGGAAAAATTCTTTGATCTCTCTGTGTCTTAAATTCCCTTTTCACAAAAGGGAATTAATTACACTTGACTATTTCCAGAGAAGTGTCATTTGGCCTAATTAGTTAATGTCTGTAAAGTGCTTCGAGAGCAATCCTTTGACAGCTGATATTCTAAGTGCAAAACATCACAGAAAATTTGTAGCAGTTTGGCTTAGTAGAGTTTGTTTAGCAGTGCTCATGGCAATTTAGAAATGCTTATCCGATGTTTTACACAAAGATAAGTTAAATTACATTTATTTGGGCTCTGACTGAGCTAGATACACAATTGCATGTCTTAATGTAAACATTAGGTACTAGAAGTGTTCTATTCGTTGTTATGCACTTCATATCCTTGAACTGAAGTCATACTCATCACAGTTGAAGTAATTACTTGAGGACTTCCTAAAAGTAATGTTTTTAATTGGTGGGGTCATTAGAAAAAATGCTATGGAGCAGAGTGATCAGAAAAAGACCAATGTTTGAAACTTCAGGATGTTTGCTTAAAAGATAAAATCAGATTTAAGCATCAGAAATATGATTTTGTCAGCATTTTGGGACAAAGTGTGCAAAAAAATTATCAGAGAAGAGATATTTGAGCAGTCAAGAGCAATCAAGGCTGTCAGCTTGCACTTGTTTTTAAATCATTACCTACATAAGTTCCACAGAAAGAAGTGAGAAGATCTTGATGAAACTTGGAACTAGAGAGTCAAAATGGATGATCCAACCCCATGCTCTTAATCTATGCTTTCTGTCCCTGCAGATTGACTGAGCGACGTGGTTAATGGTGGTATTTACAAACTAACTCGAGCCAAACTCGGTGACTTCTCTTAGCTTCTCTTTTATGCAAATAATCAAGTCAAATAGTTCAAGGAATGATCTTATAGTGTATCTCCCATAATGTCTTTTGAGCTTAATTTAGAAACAGAAGAACATGTTTCTGCTGTGGGTGTAAAATCCAGGTTTGGATATTGAACACTTAAGGTTTTTGCTAAAAAGAATTAGAGATTAATGTAGAACCAGATTTCACCATGCATATGTCATAAATGATGCATAGTAAAAAGCAAAAAAAGCCAACAAAAAACCCCCAGCAACATTCATTTCCATCAAGAAGCAAAACCTCTACTTCTCAGAGCTAGAGTCCTGGAGAGCTATAACAACCATCACTTACTTCCAGAGAAATAAGAAGAATGTTGGATTAATATGATAATATTGAATAAATAATGTGATTGAAAAAATGCCGTCATTTACTGATTGCATTAGCTGTATTCACAAAATCAGAATCTATTTGAAAGTACCTAACCCAGCATGTTTTATAAAGTTCCAAAAACAGGATAGTCACATGAAAGAAATATAAAAGAAAAAAATAAGATTTTTTAACAGGAAATTAATCAGGTACAAGTAACTTTACATTTTACCTGGTGCCATCATTGAAGTTCCCTTCCACAGGACATTTGGCCACACCCAGGGTCCAAAGTTGTCTAAAATATTAATGACACATACTTTTCAGAAAATTAAGAACAGAATGGCCCCTACTCACCTCTGTCTGTTTTGTAATGAGAAATAAAGTGACATTAATGAGGTAAAGCAGTTACATTCATATGGGTTGCTCATTCCATGCAGCTGCCTCAAACTCAATTTTGTCACTAATTAACCAAAAAAACTCTGAGCACTGTTATTCATATGCTTTGTCTGAAAGCTGTTGGTAGATGCATCTACTCTACTGAACATTAATTTTGGGTCCATAACTCCCTTAGCATTATAAATGGCTATTTTAATTTCTGTATTTCCCTTTAAATAATCACTGAATGGAATGTCACTCCTGATTGGAGCTAACGGATACACCAACTCTGAAACCTAGCTTGAAATGCTGATGTTTGTCATGTCATTGTCCTTAATTTGAAAATTAATTAGAAACTCTTCAATTAACGTGGCTATTCTGTTCTGGTCTGGGGAGCTGTACACCTTCTCTTCAGTGCAGGATATATGATAATTCTTGCCTCCTTGTGGTCTGACACAAGGTCTGACAGTCATCAATCTTTAGCATATGTTAAGCTTGCTTGAAGAGAACAGAATCCTAGAAACCATGAAATAATTTATAAAACAGCCACAAACTCCTTCAGTCCATGTAAGTATTGTAGTTCTCAATAAATTTTATGGCAGCTGCTGGTGAATTTTTATTAACTTCTCCCTAATCACAGTCACAGAGCAACAGTACTTCATTGTTGTATCTCTTGAATGGGGACAATATATTCAGCTACTCAGTGCTAACTCTGACATCCCATTTTGAATCTTTCTAGATACCTGAGTAAGAAATACTGCTTACTTTTCTTCCCATTACATTTTTAGATAGTTTCCTCTAAAGAGAGAGAATAATTTACCATTTTTACTGCAACTTGCACTGCTAGAGCTTTGCACTGGTAATTTAATTCTATATTCATTTAGTTTGAATTACATGGGGAACATCTGCAATGATTCCCAACAATAACTACATTTCAAGACAATTACACAGTAATAACTAGAGCTTCAGGATGATGTCAAAGCCTGAAGAGGGAAAAGAGGCACACATATAGCTTGTGCATGAAATTAAATTTTGTTCTTAACTGGGAAAGTGCAAGATTATATAAGAAACTTTGTAACATCATATACATGTATTTAATATATGTATTTCCATATGTATTCCCATCTTTTCTATTGGCATAAGAGATTTACTCTCTCTGCCTATGGCAGGGGGGTTGGAACTCGATGATCTTTAAGGTCCCTTCCAACCCAAACTATTCTATGATTCTATGATTCTATGATTAGTGATTCTCTGAATCACTAGGATTCTCTGAATCCCTAATGAGATGAAACTCCTTTATTTTGGAGTACACAAATTTCCTTCAGACATTTGCACCTACTGAGTGAAGATCACTGTATCAGAGCAACAGACACGTAAGAATCTTTTATTCCAGAGTAATTGTCTTTTCCTAAAAATTAAAACCAAAGTTATTTAAAAGAAGATAAACGGATATAGAACTTAGATTGCACTGATGAGCAATTCTCCTTTCCCCCTAACTTGCTGGTGTTGTTGTCATCCATAATAAAATAACTGTCAATGAGTGAATGCAGGAAAGGCCACTAGACCTTTAAAAATTTTGCTGTGTTGCCTGTTGTTAGAAATTCAGGGGCATGCAGGAAGGTGAGGACCCTGCCCCACTGGCTTGAAATGTGGGCTGGACCAAAAATATGTGGTTCCCTTTGTGCTTTTCAGCCATCTCTTCCATTAACCAACCTCTCCCAGGGACGCAGGATCTCTCAGTTTTGGTTCAAGTGCTGCATCATAGAGATGAAACTGCTCTGAATTCCATATGGATAACCAAATTTGCTTGCCATTAAATTTTCTATTTATTTTTTTCAGAACTTTTTTTCCCTCTAGGATGTTCTCAGATGGAAAAGCAATGTGAAATCAAAAATATTTGTAAAATCTGGATGGACAGATAAAATGGATTTGCCATAAATAAAATATTGAGCTTTTTTCTAAAATAGAGGGGTTGCAGTTTCCCAAGGCACAGAATTTTTATCTAATTTAATTTTTTTTTCTTATAGATTCCTTTAAGTCTTTATGACCTTAAGACCTTTGTTTCTTGGCACCCTGTTTGAGGATCATTTTGCTTGTATACACCCCTTACCCACATCTTATTCATATATCCTAAAAACCTTTCCTTCTTCCCCAGTTGCTATACAGTTTTGCACCTTATTTCACTTCCTCCTGTTGTCAACATTTACATCTATAAAACTCTTAACTGACTACTGTATCTTAGCCACGTAAGCCTTTGCTAATCCTGAGAAACTTGACGAATTCCCTAATGCTCATCAGAAAAGCCATCAACCTTCCTAGCAGTGTGCTGCCTTTGTGACCTGAAATATGATTAAAATGCTCTATTCCAAGCTGCAATTACCACACCCACCTGGACTTCAAATGTTTTGGTTGCAAATGGAGGACAGGATGATATAGAATTGTCACTCGACCTTCTCCTTTACCATCTTTTAAAGGGGATGGATAATGACTGAGTGAAAAATCCAAGCCACTTAAAAAGTAGATTGGCTGATGACAGTGGTGTTCATGTCCCAGGGTCTGTATAGCACATGGCCAGGTGTAATTCTTCCAGGATACCTCATCCTTCTCTAATCTGCACATTCCTTTTCCCTACACATACTCCTCTCTGCATGTAGAACTGACTTTTGAAAACACATATTTTCTGAAATTTCAGATCTGTGAATAACATAATCCTCTCTCTGCAACTTCACAAGTAATTTCAGGGTATATTAGTCCCTTGATTAAGTCAGTATCTCAGAGAAACAATCCACAGTATTTCTATGCCTTTGCAGTTCCATCCTGTCACTTCTAAAAAGTGTTGCCTTGCACCTGAAATGTTCTGTTCCTGTACAATAGCTGCATGATGCATCCTGTTTAACGATGGACAGTAATGGAATGCATAATCAAAATAGCATTGCTCAGTCACTAAACTCTCCAGCCATCTTTATAATACTGATTTAATTGCATGTCTATTTTTTGCATGTCTGTTTTTTTGGAATACTACAGTTGCTCAACCAGTGACATGAGGATTATTGATTGAATGTTTCATTTCTAAACTGAAATGAGTACCTAAACACCTCCACAAGAATGAAATCTGAGTTTATGTAGGTCTCTTGTGTTTCATTACAGGCATCTTCCAACAGGACCCACTGCATAGCAAGAAGAATGGAACTGAGTAAACAATTGGATTTCACCATGCCCTGCAGTTACTGTTATTTTAGATATTGCTCATATACCTGCTCCAGGGGTGCTGGGCTCAATCCATTTCCAGGAAGCAGTAATTACTTATTGGAATATTTTGTTCAGAACCTGCATGTCTGTTATTTACTCTTTAGTGAGGCAGAAGAGCTAAGTCAATCCACATCACTCTACAAAGTATTGAGCTGTTCAGTCTGCTCCAGTACATTCCTTTGCTCTTTTCCCCTCCTCACTCCTTGTTTTTAATTGCAACTTACAGGAGATGTTTATATACCCAAATCTGGGTCTTTATCTTTTCTAGAGACATTAGTATGCCCAAACCAGGGTCTTTCTCTTTATTGTAGCATAGTATCACTACTATGCCTCTTTTTGCTCTGACACTTTGTTATTACTGTGACTTTAATTCATTAAATATACTAAGTGATGGATGCCATAAAGGAATAAGGAAAACATTCTGCTGCAAGTCAGGCTACAGGCAAGTTGCTCATGGTAAACTCTGAGGTAATACTCCCACCTCAGAAGGGATGAAGAAAATCCAACCATTTTGAAAGGGTTAAAGGAAAATTTTCTAAGGATTTACAGCAAGTGATCCTGTTTGTAAAAAGCAAGGATGTGAAATTCTAGATCCACACATCTGAAAATGTCTGCTGTGCAGCATTTCGTTATGTTTCCACCAACAAGACTTCAGAGAGTTTATAAACGTTCCAGTCACTGACAGTCAGGGCTTTAAAAGTGCTTAAGGCTTTTGTAATCATTTTTGTGGCCAATGGCCAAGGCTGCTAGATATGCATATATAGAGACAAAGGCTTAATAAACTTTTTTAGAAGTGACTTTTAGCTTTTAATGCCTAAAAATATGGTGTTCAGTTTAATGCACATTGAGGAGCTGAACTTTCAGAAACCACAGAGCACCTTATTCTCTCACAGCTAGATATTTCACAGTGCAAAGACTCAAATATAGAGGACCCTCCTGTGTATTTTCAATGCTGACACCACTGAAAATGCCATAGCAGCTTCACAAAACTCCTGTGGTTCTCTATGCCTCTGCTTTCAATGAGGAGTCTGAATTACAGTCCATTCTTGATGCACATTCCTTGTGCTCTGTATCCTTTATCCTCCCAGTACTGGGAGCTCTGTTGGGAGGGAGGGACAATGGCCTGGACTTTCCCTGGGCCATCCCTGGACTTTCCTGACAATGCCATTAAGACAAAAAGAAATGTCAGTACATCCTTCTGTGCAGCACAGATACATTCTTTTGCTTAATTCTCCACCTCACAGAGTCTGCATCTATGTGTTTTTCTGCTGTTAATATAGCCTGGAGTGTTCCCATCTCTCCAGCTTATAGTGGAAATGCACCTACACTGGGCATTTTTGGGATTCATTGTCTCACTTTGTGCTGTTGTTCTTGTTCAAACGCATTTATTTCTAGTATCATATTATTGAAGGTCCTTATTTTTTCATTAAAATAATTATACCTGCTTGTTCATATCTATGGTATCTTGTCTGTATTGTCCAGTATGCTCTCATACCAGATCTATTATACAAAGTTGCTGTTATATATCTTATTAAACTTGGGATGCTGGAGATAGTGCCAAAGGTACAGGCTTGGATAACGAGAATCCTCCTGTACCCTTTCAGGAGGAATTTAATCCTACATCATAATGTTGCACTATTCTGTAAAAGTAAAAAAACCCTGAGATTACATATCTAATAAAATTCTACCTCCTGTCTGAAGACAGGACTTGCTATAAAGCTTCCAGTCTGACAATTTTTGTATGTCATATGACAAATTATTGATGGCAGATGTCTTTTTTTAGCATGAAACTTACAGACACAGGCTTGGAGCTTTAGAAGCCCTCCCATTTCAAATACATAGGTCTCCCACCAGTTCTGGTGGAATGGGAAGCATTAAAATGAAAATTCTGAGAATGAAAAGAATAAGTGTGAGGATAAGAATGGCTGCTTTCTTACACAGCAGCATAAATCACTGCTTATCTCCATCAGGAGTAGTGCTATTGCAGGAAGAGTGGTGTACTCTCAATATACTGTTACCAAACTAATTCACAGAACATGCATCCTTAATGGTTAAAAAAACCTAAGGCTTAAATTGTTCTGAATTATTCACGCATTGTGAACTTTTCTTAAAATTTGAAGAGGCCCATTTGAATATTCTGTATTATAGTTTTTATATAGGTTCTTGATAAACAGTATTTTTGTAATTCAGACATGCTGGTTTAAAACTACAGAACTGTGACATGAAACTTTCTGGAGGAATCTTAAATTACCACATTTCACAGCACTGAGCAACATTCAAAATCTATGATTCATGAGGAAAATTATTCAAGTGTAGAGAAAAAATGAAAGACTTACAGAGCAAATTTGAGACTGTAAAACAAATTAAAAAAAAGCAAAGAAAAACATGCAAACCATAGGGATGAAAAGAAAGATGTGAGTTTTCTGTAAAATTGGAATGGATTCAAAAACATTAAGGGAAGAAAGTAACCTGAAGAGGACTGTGGGACTGAAAAGACTGATAAAAACAAGTTCCTTACCTGTGAAAAATATTATGTAATAATTTGCCTTAGTATTTACAAAAAGAACAGATGTCATAAGTCACTATGATCTCCCCAGTAAAGAAATAGTAAGGAAAGTATAAATATCTTGCCAAGACTTGGGAGAACAGACAGAAATATCCAACAACGAGAAAAACTCTTCACAAGAAACATCTGAATATTCAAGATAGTGAACACATTAAAAAATTGTTCTAATTAATTTTCTGATCATATTGCCATGTTCGCCCATCAAGAGAAGAGATGAAAATACAAATCCATCAGTTCTTTGACGTTGGGAGGAGGAGATGCTGTTCTGGCTTGCATCAAAACTGAGACAGGGCATATGCATCCAATTCAGTGATGATGGAATTTAAACCTCTGTAGGGAGTCAGATTGACGTGATACATGATACTACAAATTTACAAATTGTCCCATAGTGTTGTGACCAGTGTTAGCAGTAGAAAAGGAGAAAAGCCAAATCTTCTACATTGTAAGCCGGTTTTGTTCATTTTAACAAAAAACCACCATTATTCATGGAAATGTTTTCTTGGAAAAGAGATCGCAAAATTACTAGATAAATATTTGGAAATCAATATTCTAAACTATAAATTATAAACATAATATTTATCATAATATTTATGCATGTATCTTTTTTTTTTCATCTGATCTCTTCAGTATAGCTCTCTTCTTTCTTGTCAGCTCCTCTGGCTAACTCAGTTTCTAGGACTTCCTGTCCCTCTGACCAGCATTTGCAGTCTACAGAAATTTCTTGGTACCAGGGGATTCTTAGCATTATGTTTATTCCTGCCTCTTGGTGATCTTATCTCAAGAACTGAAAGAGGCACAGCTATCTCTGAACACTGATGAAGTCAGCTGTTGAGCTGTGGAAAAGACAAATAAAAGGATGAGACTATGGAGTTAAAAGAAAAAAAAAACCTCTGATGTGTTATGCTTTGCCCCAGCTGCTGAAGCCCTTGTATTTCAGCTTTAATTGCATGCAACAGCATAAAGCATCTTTTCATCCCTTCTCTTCCTATTTACCTTTCTGAGTTCTCTTTATTTACTTATTACTTTGTGCTTTATCAGGTCCCAATGTCTTTAAAGGGAAGCACCACTAAAAGCAAAGAGAGTTTTGTTAAGCTTACTAATGAGTTCAGAACTGAGGCAAGATCAAGTCTCACATCTTAAAAAACCAGCAGCATTGGTGTTGAAAAATGTTAAAACATTTCCCAAGTCAGTGAGTGGCTAAATTTCTTCTGTCACCAAGCTTTTATCTTTAACCTGCATTTTTCCAATGTGCTCTCAGGTCAGAAAAAAGCATCTGGGATTATAAAAGCTTTTGCCTTATTTTCTTATCCAGAAGGCAAGAAGTGTTATTATAATTGCCACATTTGCATAGTTCTGACAGACAGTTTGCAATAATATTAGTAAGCATTTTGCAAGACGTGTAATATGTATCCTTCTTAAAAAATATGTTAAGACATAGAAACATGGTAAACTCTTCAAAGAATAGGAAGTGTACTGCCAGAATAAATAGCATATTTATTATTTGCAGTGGTCCAAGTGATACAGTAGGTGGTGGTTATGGAAAAATTTTTTGATCTCTGTTTTTTCACCAAGAATTTCAGTCAAATTCAGTCATTCCCCTGGGAATTTGGTCTTTGGTGTCCAGAGGGCCGACACTTGATAGCTAAATCAGGATATTGTCCTCTTCCTTGTGTCATCTCTAGACAGATAGTTATTTCACATTGAGTTCTGCATCAGAGTCCCATTTTGCAGAAGAGTGACTTAATTGAAAAGGGATATAAATAAAGGATTGGGATTTGGTAGAAATAACTGGTCCCTTCAGAATCTACCTTCTGCTCTATGTAAAATAGCAGTGATTTGGCCTTGAAAGTATTGTGGTTCCTTGAACAAAAAAAAGTAAGAATGCTGAGTGTGTTGATTCAGAGCAGTAAGTTTAATACCAGTGCTCCAGTATCCTACAGGAAGCTCTGAGATGATAAAAATTAATGTCTCAGTGTCTATCTCTTCCAAAGATTTCAGAGCAGTTTCCATGACAGTCTTCCAGTTTTAGGGCAATCTCAGACTTTTCTGAAGAGCATAAATCCTTCAAACCCTAGATCAAAGTTTTGGGTTTTAATGGCCATTGTGGGCCCACTGCTGTCAGTAAGGTGCTATACTCCCAAATTCTGCTTCCACATGCAAAATATAAAGATGCTTTTTTGTGTAGTAATAGATTTTAGATCAAAAGAGGGGCTAAAGTTTCCCTCTGTGACCCAATGACTCTTACACTAATCTTAATTTCTTTTTTTTTTTTTGCAGTTCTCATCTTGAATTTTTAATTAGTTTCATGGGAAAAATCTGATGACAGACAACTGCTTTGTTCATTTCAAATTATATTTTCATAAACTTTTTCCAAAATATTTGGTTCATTAATCAGCAATAATCATGCATTAGAACCCCAAGGAAAAGGAAACATTTGGCTGATTAATCACTCATTGAATCATTTTGTAGCAACGCAATAGTGTATGACTGTGTAACCTTATTAATTGCTCTGAGTTGCTCTCCTGCCCTTTATCACTGATATGAAAAAGCTATCAGCATATTTTGAAATTACCACGTGTGCACAGAGAATTTGAGAAAATACAACCAACACTCCAAACTTACTAGAGGTGTTATCTGCAGAAGGATAGCACAAGGCTATCACAGTGGCACAATGCTACCATAGTTAGGCTTCAAATGCATCAGGAATATTTTTAAATACTATACCAGAATAAACATAAAACTTTTAGGAACACTGATTAGTGACCTTATCCTTGGTAAAATCATGTCATTTTACAAAAATATTCCCACAACCTAATACTATCCATTTATGCATGAAGGTGAGGATTTACATAAAACTAGAACAAATCAGAGCTATAGGTGATGAAAGCTGCATTATAGGATTCCATTAATTGAGACCCTAGTACAATAATTAATACACAGATAATTATACCCATTTAGATAAGAAAGACACTTTTATTCTCTAAATTGTGTTGTCCCAGCAGCCAGGTACACTGTGTGTGCTTTTGTCTCTTTAGTAGTGTTGTAGCCTTTAACCCCGGATTCATTGATGTCTTGTGATCAGCTCCAGCCAGCTGCTCTAACAATTCATGTTGCAAGGTAAGCAGACAGTTCAGCTTTTAAGGTCCATTTTCTCACTGTCAGTCAGTGACTGAGATTATTGATGACTTAGAAATGGTAATCTGTCACCTTTGTGTATGCTGCTTGAAGTCACACCATTCAAAGAATTACACAAACTAAATGTGGCAAATGATCTCAAAGTCTTCCTAATGTAGTCAAATGCATGTCTCATTTAAAGCAATATCACATACAGTCTGTCAGTGGATACCCAATTTAATCATCTTCTGCACAGAAAAGTGCCCATTGTCCATCTATGTGTACATGTGTGGTAGTAGTTACAAAAAAGTACTGCACACACAGATATCATTGATATGAGGAACACATAAAAAGCACTTATACGTGTTCATCCCTTCTCTCACAAGTATTTGATTTATAAATGGGATGATTTTTCCTTTATTTTCATACCTAATTCTGATTCCTATTGTCCACTTCACCTCAATACAATAACCACTTACCCATTTTTTTTTTCACAAAGCAGAAGTGATAGGAGAAGGTACGGAGACAAAATTTCTCCTTGCAATGGCATCATACTCTTTCAGTGTTTCTTGTATTCAGCCTACTTATTGTTCACAAGTCAACTGATTTCCTCAGGCTGGAAGTAAACGGAAAGAGAAGTGTCAAATGTTTCCAGTCTTTTTTGCTCTGAAAGTTCCTGCCATGGGCATTTCTTTTTCAGAGAATACTTCAAGACTATACAAGAACGCTAAATAGATCTTGACTGAGTAGAGAAATAAAGGAGTTCTGCAGATGTGCTTTAAAGCTTCAGAAGAAATCATAAAAGCCCTAAGTGCATGTAGTTGTAAACAAATACATCAGTAACACTGTCTCAGGAGAAATGGAGCCCTGTGGAGCAGAGACCTGGGTTCTTCTGAAGTATTTGATGACAAATCCAGACTTTACAACTAAATTAAGAGTTTGATGACACTTTGGGTAGCATTTTCCTAAGTGTGGGCATCTGATATTATCTTAGACTCCCTAAGGCATCTGAGTCATGGTATAAAACCTGTGCTGTCCTTTAATGGTAGACAGAGGCTGTAAGCTACCTTAAAGCAATTCCCTTCAGTGCATTTTATGTTTTGATCCTTACATGTTTTAAGTGTGTAATTGTTTCTCCAAATCTTTATAGCAAAGGTCTAACTCTTCCTGATTTTAGACTGCTGCATTTATTTTAGAGTCATGAAATCTTTAATGCACTAATGCACTTCCCTAAAGGTGAACCCAGGTACACATAGGTTTCAGACCCACCCCAAGGCAGCCTCTAGTCTAGTGCAGCACTTAAGACCTGATATCATCAAAGCAGTTTTCAAGATCTTTACAGGACTCATATCCATGAGGTGTTGAGTAAACAGGGTAGATGCTTTCTCTGATACCTTTCTGGTAGTGGACAGTGTCTGAGTGATATCTGGAGCAGGTAGCATCTTCAGATGAGGCACTACAGCTCCCAATTCTCTGTGGCTTTGGGAGAGGAAGCCAAAGAAATAAGGAGAGTAAAAGGTCTGAGCTCTTCCTAGTGATGTCTAAGGTAGCGCTGTTGCAATTCCAATAGCTTAAGATGTGTTGAAAACAGTTTGAAAACAGCTTCTTGTGCTCACATAGTGTCAAATTGTCCAAATCTATCCTCCTTCAGTTTATACCTTTTAATATATTTCATGTGTTAGTTATGGCAGTTTACATTTAGGCATTCACAAACAAAGTGCAAAGAACTTTCAATGGAGAGCAGTTAGAAGTACTCTGTATTTGGTCCCACCACCACCAGTGTTACTTAAGTGCTCTTTGAAATAGCAATGAGATGTTCTCAAAAGATGGATGATAAACTGACAAAGCTTCAGCATTTTCAGGCTAGTTCCTCAGTTTGGAAGTGAAAAAAATGGGACATAATCATCCTGTATAGCAACGGTGGTCCTCAGTCTCCTAAAGCAATGCTTCCCATCAGTTTTAAGTTGAGGTAATCAGTAGAAAAGACTAAAATTTCTCAGGCAATTCCAAAACTCTTAGTAATTCCTAGCATTGCATTTTGTCCTTTAGCCTAATAAAGGTCATTAAAAAATACATATAAAATATATAATCAGTATAAAAATTTATGGCTATAATAGTGCATAGCACATAGAATATTAAAAATATATATGACATATAATAAATAATATCATCACATACTAGATTATATATAATCTGATATAATTCCAGGGAACAAGTATATATTATATGTTATTTCATAATACTACTTTTTTGTATGTTATGTATTACATATCCTATACAGTATATATTATGCATCTAATAGGAATTTATGAATTTTTATGCATGTAACTTGCATGCATTTTATGTTGATATACTACATATATACATTCATATATTACATTCTTATAACCACAAACAGCTATGAGTTTTGCATTCCAAAACCCTAATGCATGTGTTAATTAATTAGCTTATTCCAAATAGTAGAGTACTTTTTTTTATGATGCTGGAAAAAAGGCAGGACTTAGTTTGGGAAATGATTTACCAAGAGCTGCTGAGTATTAACAGCTTCTTTCTACCAGCCTTTACTAAGAGTAGTCATTTATCAAGAAAGATGCAAAATGTGCTCACAACATTCTATGAATTCAGTAATTCTGAATTTTTGAAGTGAAGGTATAACATCATAGTGGATCTGAACCACATCTCTACCAATAAATTCTCTTTTTTCAAGGAAGTAAACCACTAAATGGTGTGAAGTATGATTGACACACCTTTTATCTATGTTCTTCCAGTAGCTTGGTGACGCAGATAGATAAGGTTTATAACATGCCCCAAGCTCTAGACTTGCTACCAGGTTTACAGCAATTTATATGAATGGATTGCCATCCAAAAATACTTCAGCAATTTTCACCTGCTTTTCGGAAGCTTAATCCAGAATAAACACTTAACTGTATGTTTTTAGCTTTGCTTTTACACTGAAACAATATCTATTCCTCTGTTAAATCACACTCTTTTCATATTTCCCTAATAGTTGATATATTTTTCAAATGTAATGATTTCACAGTGACATAGTTTGACTTGGGAGAGAAGAAAGAACCACGTGTCTCTTGCTCCACCTGCCTGCTTTGTCATGGGCAGACTCATGAGGTGAAAAGAAAACAGAACAACACTCATGGGCTGAGAAAAAGGCAAAAAGCAAAGTTTAACAGAACAACAGTGCCAACAAGAAAAGTAACAGGAGAGGAAGAAAGTACAGATGTGATACAATACCACTTGCATCTGCCGATGTTCCTGATGCACACAAGGCCACCACTAGGTTCTGTGCCATGTGCCTCCCTCTCGCTTCTTTCCTAGCTTCCTGATCAGCCTTGGCTACTGGTGGACACAATTTGGGTGGTAATAGAACATATGTATCTGCCAGAATTAACCCTATCCCCACTGGAACCAGAACATGGAGGCATATTTTGTGTTCAATTTGATTTTAACTAGTTCAAACACAATTAAAAGCACTCATAGTTTTGTTATCACTGAGTACATTCCCAGAATAATAGTATTATTTTTACTATTTTGCCAGGCCAATCCTCACTACTAACACAGACTGGGGGGCAATGTGATAGGGAGCAGTTCTGTGGAAAAGGACTTGATGGATGAAAAGCTAGACATAAGCCAAGCAATGCAGGAGGCCAACCATGTCCTGGAATGTATCAGAACAGTTGTGGCCAGCAGATCAAGAGAGGTGATTCTGCCTCTTTACTCTGTTCTCATGAGACCCCACCAGGAGTACTGTGTCCAGCTCTGGTGCTCTCAGCACAAGAAGAACATGGACCCATTGGAGAGAGTCCAGACAAGGGCCACAAGGATTATGTGAGGGCTGGAGCATCTCTGCTACGGGGACAGACTGAAAGAGTTGGGGCTGTTACCCTGGAGCAGAGAAGGCTCTGGTGAAACCACCTAGCATCGTACCAGAACCTGATAGAGCCTACTGAGAAGCTGGAGAAGGCTGATTGGTGCAGCATGTAGCAACAGCATGAATTGCAATAATTTTAAACTAGAGCAGGGCAGGTTTAGGTTAGACATTAGAAAGAAATTCTTCACCATGAGGGTGGTGAGACAATGGAACAGGTTGCCCAGAGAGGTGGTGGAGGCCCCATCCCTGGATGCATTCAAGTCCAGGCTTGATGAATCTCTGAGCGACCTGAACTAGCTCAGGACATCCCTATTCACTGCAGGGGTGTTGGACTAGATTACCTTTGAAAGTTCTCTCCATGTCTATGATTCTCTAGTTCTATGATAATAGGTGTTATAATGTATACTATAGTTATTTCATGTTATATGGAATGGTTTTGACACTGGCAGGGTCACTGGCTGTAATGCACTACCAAATAATATTCTTAGGAAAAGATAGAATGTTTATTCAATAAAAAAGCTAAACTAAGGGAAAACAGACTGTGAAAAGCGGTAGGTCAGTCCCACAAACAACTCTAATTGTGATTCTTCTCAGAGAAGGGAAATATCACTTTTTCAACTAAGATGCATGACATCAGGCAAGGTCTATGGCATTGTGAAGGAACAAATGAGAAATAGCCTCATAGAGGAAGGAAGCAAAGATTGTGAAATGATTTATGTAGACCTGAACCTGAGGTTTGTGATTTTGGGATGTCATTAAATTCTTTGCTACATGCGGTTTACAAAAGTTGTGATATGCTCAATTATAAACCTGCTAATTTTCCAATTATATGAAATTCCTGTCATTGTGAAATTACAGGAAAAAGTGAAAAAAAAAAAAGATTAAGTACAATTGGGTATTCTCTGAACTATCTAAAGTTGCATTGGTAAATGAAAGTCATGACTACTTTTTCTAAGTATACACAGAAGTCATTTAGAGAAAGATGATCCTGTTCTGGCAGGCAGATGGACAGCATTTTGAAACAGTATTACCAAGACTCAACTGTTTGTAACTCAGCAAACAGTGCAACCCACCTCAGCAATGTGAAAATAGTTCATTCTGCGACTGTGCCTTATTTTGTCTGCCCTGCATTGGTCTGAGTGATTTCACAGAGAATCACAGGGAATGACTAAGTAAATTTACCTCTGAACTGCAGTTTAGAGCAAAAGCCATGGTTGCCTTTTCCATAAGTGGAGCTGCCATGTTCAGACAGTCTGTGAGATGGTTTGGGTAAAATAGACCAAAAATCATAATCATAGAACTATAGAATGGTTTGGGTTGGAAGGGACCTTAAAGATCATCTAGTTCCAAACCCCCTGCCATGAGCAGTGACACCTCCCGTAGACCAGGCTGCTCAATGCCTCATCCAGCCTGGCCTTAAACACCTCCAGGGAGAGGGAATCCACAGCCTCTTTGGGCAACCTGTTCCAATGTCTCACCATCCTGTCCAGTTCCATTGTGGTTGCGTACAATGGTAAGGTTTGTATTCCAGATCCTGTGGCACATTCACACTGTGCAAATAAGTAATTCTCTTTCTATTAGGGAAAACTAAGGATGGAATTTGTGGATTAATATGTTTGGGAAGTATAACTATTTCTATGCCTGCATTTTATAGAAGTCTGACATTCTGATAAAAAATAGACCCCTTCTGAAGAAGCACAAAGCATAAGAGCTGGATATACTGACCTATTCTGGAAATTGAGACCTGTTCTGCAATTAGAAGATATGAGGTGCAATGGACCTTGAAGCCCATTGTTTTCAAAGCCTGGTAGTTTTCAGAGGAGCTATCATGGTGATGCATGCTTTGAAGCAAGCAATCCTGACAATCTTTGAGTAAAAAAGAGTTTCTGTGCTGGTTGATAATTATATTTAAGGGTCAGAGGAAAGGTTATTATTGGGTTATTTGACATGTATTTTCACAAAATTAGTAGCTTTTAATAAATCAGGCACAGGGTTATTAACAGGGTTATATGAACAGATGTGACTAAGAAAAATAGTATTTTAAACAAGAGGAGGTCAAAATTTTGATAGTAGAGGTCAGTGAGTGGCATTTTTCTGTGGTAATCTTTCTACAAAACTTATGTAATCTAATTTATTAATGTCCTGCTTCTTTGGTGTGATCTGCCTGGTATATATCATATTCCTTCAAAAGTAACTTATCTTAAGGACAATCAGGTGCAATTGACACTAAACAAAACACTGAAAGATTCTTCTGAATAACAGGAAATAATTTTACAGCATGAGGTTGACTAAACACTGGCATGGGTTGTTCACAAAAGTTGCAGAGTCTCCATCCTGGGAGACATTTTAAAGCCATCTGGACACGGTCCTGGACAACTCACTCCAGGTGGCCCTGCTTGAGCAGGAGGTTGGAAGCAGATGATGTCCAGAGGTCCTCTCCAGCCTCAGCCATCCTATTTTCTACATGTTTCTGTACATCTGTATATTGCAGTCAACAACCACAGTGTGCTAAAGCTAAAGCAACTATAAGAATATGTTTCCTGGAAGCCTAGTTGCTACTGAGTATGCAGCCATCTCAGCTCAGTACTGGTTATATATTTTAAGTTAATACCTAGTTTTTCAATTCAGATTAGGACCTCACACAAACAGCAACAGTAATTGAGTATTCTTTCATTTTAAACAGAGATTAATTTAATTTCCAGAAAAGGGAAACTTTTTTTGGTTTTTGTTGCTTTTCAGGGAGAATGGATAGCCACAGCTTGTTTCTGGGGTTGAGAGGCTTCTGCTATTTCCATGCAAATCTGATGCACATTAACTAGTAAGCAAAAATATCCTTGTTTGTATATAAGGCTTCCGGGCATAAGAATCTACATTTATGGTGCATTTGCAAATATTCATTAAACTACAGAACTGATGGCCTTTTACAGCTTAAAAACTGTGCTTTTGAATGTCATCAAGCCTCATTACACTTTGTATTTATTTCAGCATTGCAGATCAAGCTGAGGAAGTACTAACAGAACCAGCTATCACTGGACTAATATGGAAAATGGGAAGTGGACAAGAAGGTATAGATAAAGAGGGGTAAAAAAATGAAATAAGCAGTAATGAAGAAAAATCTAAAAAAGTACATCTGATTATAACTTAGAAGTTATTGAAAAAACAGTATTTTGTCCTTAAAGGCACTGCAGTCCTAGAGAAACTGCTATGCTTTCTATATCTTGTCCTTGTGACCCTTCTTTTGTTAGCAGAATATGAAGCTGTTAATTAAATAGCCAGTGACTGTACAGCGTAAGTTGATTTACAACATTAGGAGGTACATGAATTCCTTACTTTACTCAGCTCAGCCAATTTCAAAGTGGTTTTCTTTAATCTTCATTTACTGGAATTTCACTCTAGCTCTTGCTAATATTTATGGCAAGCTGCCTACTGCAGTGATGGGTTGCTGCACCTTTTGAAAGATGTAGCATAGACTTGGAATTCCTGATTTCTAGAGCAGAAATGTCAGCTCAGAGAATTCGGGAAATATAAGTGGCCATGAAATCCATTGCTGTCCTGTACTAAAATAGAGTATGCATTAATCTTAGACAGAGTACTAGTACTATTCACCATTCAACAATAGTTTATTTAAAGCATTTATATTTTATTTTACTTTAAAAGCTATGCATATAAAAAACTGATGCATTTTATTTTTAAAATTATGTATGTAAATGCATAACCTAGCTCATGCTTCTGTTTCAGTCTTAGATTACATTGAATTAATTTATTAAAATTTTTAATGACTCTCCTGATGACACAGATTACTTAGCCTCCGAAGTTCACGGTTAGTTTTTCAGTGAAAAGTCATTATCTATTTGCTGCACTTGCACTGGACACATTTCCACCCTAAAGTATTAATAAAAAGAAGAAAATCTGTCTTATTATTGTGAAGTAGAACTCTCTATTCTATAAAAATACTTTTGTGTCAGCAAATTTAATTAATTACATTAAGTTTCATTTTTTAATTTTTTTAATGCCTCAAAAGAGGTACTCTTGGTCAGTATACTTCGGAAAAGCTTCACATAGTTAGCTGAACAACTCTGTACCTGGAAGCCAAAAGGATGCTTCCTTTCCTGATTAGAATGTCTGGCAAGATCTCCACCAAACTTCTGCATCACACTCACATTGACTTTTTTTTTTCAACAGATTTATAACTACTTATTCATTATAAACATTCAAGGCTATTTAAATATACATGAAGCAATACTCTTCAACGTTCCTTTGTTTCTCAAAGAGCTGCAATAGCAGAATCTCTTTGGTTTATAACCACAGCAAAGTCATTTACTCCTTTAGTGTTTATTGGACCTATATTTAATACTGTCTTTGAATGGCCAAGAAACACAATGGTTTGTGAAGGTTAATACTGAAACCTGTTAGAATTTGCTACAGTGATTTTTAATATCAAAGATTAGATTAAAGAAACAACAGTCCCAGTTCATTACCTACAATTGTGCATTCATTCTATTTCCTCCCATATTTATTGTGATGAGACACAGAAATAAAGAGGAGAAAAAGAAAGCTTAATGGCTTGGGATGGAGGAAAAGGTGTCACATATTTCAGATTGGACTACATTCTGTGAGCGGAGGCACTGCCACATTACTGATTCATATAACTGACTAAGGTCACCTCGACAATAGCAGTTCACAAAATGGAAATGTTGGTATGTACATTGATAAAAGAAACTAGATGTGACTAGACTGTGCACTGAATATGGATTTTTATCTACTGTACAGACATCTAAAGTATAGATGCTTCATATATGTTTCAGTGGGTAGCATAGTCAGACTTATTTCAGTATTTTGAAAAAAAAAATAAATTAGGCAGCATCTCCAAAACTGTTCAAAGTGACACGTGCTTTTAATGTTAGAATTCAGAATGGAGAACAGCAAACTTGCACTGGTCTTGTGGGCTCCAGACCTAAAGCAATATAACCATGCCAATAAAACTAAGTAGTACAGATATGGTGCACTATGTCACTTAGAATCCCTGAGCTCCTACCTGTGCACAAGGATTCATGGGACTACTCATGGTGATCCACTAGCTAGCTTAGTCTTTCTCCTCTGTGCTACATGGGAAATGGAATCTAACCCTTAAGCTTCAAAGTTAATGCAGTGATACAGGGGCCTGTAAGATTGCAGAGACATGGAGAAAATTGTTATGGTCAGGAAACACAATTACCACAGTGGAAAACTGTAGCATAAAGTCATGGTCCCTTTGGATTCTTTCAGTCGTGTGTCTCTGGTTCTCTATATCATCTGGTGCTTAAGCATGTTGATGGCAATTTGCCAAAATTTCTATAATTATATCAGCCCTGATCAAATTAAAACAAAAAATTCACAATGTATCTGCATATTTAGCACATTTGCTAAGAAATCCAAGCTCATACATCACACATCAGTCTTGAAATTGGGACTAGATTGTCAAAAGAAATGGCCATCTTGAGTTTAACTAAAGGGTAATGAATTACTTCAAAAAGATGACCATAAATACCACATAACTTCTTAATTTTCTTTTTTAATTTTTTAAATTTTACTAAATGTTTATACTAGGGTTAATAATCTAAGACCATATGAGACATTGGACATAGGAATTAGGAAAGTACAGGCATAGGTGACATATAGAGGTACTGAAAGTCACTTTCAAAGAAGACACTATTGAGTAGGAACACTGCTAAATGTAAAAGATTTACATTTGAATTACATATTGGAAAAAAAGTGGAAGACATTTTTAGCTACAATAATGAAAAAAAAATTAACAGTATCTAGGAAATTGCACAATATCACCAGGAAAAATCAATATCTGAGGCTTCATTTTACTTTAGAATGAATATATAAATATTGCTATGCTAAATATTTTATAAGAGCTAGAATTTGATATGGAGTTTTCTGGGTTTCTTATGGTTACATACTCATAGTTGTCATTATTTTAATAGCAAATTTGGATGTTTTCTATTTCCACCACCACATTGCATGGTAAAAAATAATGGAAAATCAATTTCAAAGCTGAGCATGATGTATCTTCTGAAATAATAAAAAATATTTTTCTAAAAATTAAAAAAAAAGATAAAATTGGAATGTATGTACAAAAATAGATTGAAATGGAAAGAAACCAGTTCTTAGTAGTTAAAAGGGTGCATCTGCTGTACTCAGTCCCCCTTCATATAAACTATAAGCAAAGTCTAAAAAAATTTACTCCCACAAGAATACCTGGATTTCTGTATTAAAAGTACCTTAGATGGCAGCTAATAAAATTGGTCATATAACTTGTTCATTCAAATGAGTATAATATTTTTTTATATACCTATTGCATATATACTAATTTTTGATCAGCAGCAAGTAATCATTTCAAACACATAAAATGTGACTTTGTTCTGGCAAGGATATTTCATAAAGCATTCAAGACGAGAGCATTTTGGCCTTCCAGTACTGAGCTCAAATTTTATTTTTGCAAAACTTGGTTCTGTGAAGTGCTCACATAAGGGTCTCATCCTAAATTCATTGCTGGCAATTAAAAGGATGTAATTTATTTGAGTAGTATTTTTGATGCAGTCCTGAATCAACAGAAATTGAAGATTTCATTGTTATAGATTTGTATCCTTAGCATATATTCAGTGACTTGGATTATTTTCTTAAACTAAAAAAGCAGCCTCAGATTCGTACAGTTAAACAGAGAGGAGTAACACAGAAAAAGTACTCTGGATCTAGTTTTTAATATCCAATTAAAAATGAACTGTCTTTATAATATAGTTCATGATCATAGCTTGAATGTGATCAAACCCATTAAAGCTTTCTAATGTTTATCTGAATAGAATCATAGAATCATAGGATCATAGAATAGTTTGGGTTGGAAG
>VZTY01024685.1:0-58194 GCA_013400935.1 Turnix velox | reverse complement strand
ACACCCAAGTCTTTCTCTTCAGAGCTGCACTCAAGCCACTAAAGCAATGAATTATACTCCAATTTGCTGATTTGTCAGAGTCCTCACAAATCTGGACATTTAACAGTAGTCAAGAAAATTAAAAATTTACATTTCTTTGGTATTGTAAGAGTATAAATTCAGTGAAGTTTTTTACAGTAAGGTGTTGGTTATATATTTTTAAAAATAGCTTTTTTTTTTTTTTACCTACGCAGGATAAGATCTGGTTTAAGGATCCAGGAAATTAAAGCTTTTGCTCAATTCTGTCCTGTGGGGAAACAAATCTGCCACAGTGAGTGATCCAATCAGTTTTTCAGAACAAAGTGTATAGCTTTGGACACAGTAGCACTAGTTTAATTTCAGAAGTTTATGGCCATTAATTTTGAAGTGCCTATTGAATTTAACTGAGAGGAACTATTTTGCTTTATTTTGATCATTGGAATGTGCCAGTGAATCAAGTATTAGACTGCAGCAGAACAGCTCTGGTTGTTCTGGAGGGTGTTGCTGATGCCTGTGTGGATCATTTAATTTTCATCAAGTCTAGAGTTCAGGACTGCAGAAAAATTCATTTTTCCCTTCTCCCCCAGATTTGATGACCTAGTGTTATCTCTCTTCCTAAAGCACTCAGTTCATGTTAGACAAATCTACTATCAGCTATTAGAAGATGCAGTAATATTGTGCTTTCACTGGAAATGGTCAGTGTCATAGGAAATTCCTACTCAAAAATTTAAAGCAGATATGTAAACGTAAAGCTCATCAGAAATAAATTCAACGCATTTCTTTAAATGTGTTCTCTGCTTTAGCCAATTGCTTGTTTTGAGACAATCTGACTGTATCTTAGGTATGTAAATGGAATAGGAAACTGAATATTTTACCAGTGTCAATAAGCATAATCTTTTCTTACAGATAATGGCATTGTGCCATCAGTACAACATCTTAAACAGCACATGCACATGTTGAGGTACTATATTATCAAAGGCTTGATGGAAGTGTCTGAGCCTCAGACAAAAAAGAGTCCCATTCTACTCAAAGTAAACACCTTGAGAGTGTAGTATAAACTCTCTAGCTTTCTAGAGCATACAGGAAAAGAAAAACAAATCTATGCCTCAGCATTACAACTTCTGAGATAGACAAAACTATTAGATTTTCATGCTCAATTTCCTTTGGGATTCTTTTAGGAGGGGCACTTTGTGTTAAGCCTAAAGAGCATAGTCTGATTGTGAGACAGATTGAAAAAGAGTTCCACAGAGTAATTACAGCCAGAACACAAGAGGTAACAAAACAATGTGGGCTTTATTAATCAAAAACCAGGGATTACTGAAGACCTTTCTGTGTCCTCTCAGTGAAGTCTGTTACCCAGCTGTTTCCAACCACAAATTTGATTTGTCCTCTTTTAGGTTAACTACTCTGACAATGAGACATTTTCAGTTTCTTCTAGAGAACAAGAAGAAAGCTTGACAGCTAATTAGCCAAATCACCCTTCTTTTGATGCAGCAGCAAGTCTAAAAGCCAATTAAAAAGGCATCATAGGACTACTGTATGGAAGAGAGTGCATGTTGAGAGAGAAGTCTGGTGTGGACAGCCCCCACTTTCTCTTCAACAGGTCCATCTGATAGTACAAACTATGCTTCTCTGAAGACAGCAAAATCACAATAGCTTTGAGGAAGGTGAAGAGCCTGGTGTGGAATATAAATTAGCCAGCAGTTTTCTTTTCAAGGAATCAAGTCTTATTCTGAGAGGAGAATTTCATTTAAGTCATCCAAGGAGAAACTGTGCAAATCACTCCCACAAGAAACCACCAAATATGGAAAGCAGTTCATGAAAGCATTAATGCAAAGTGGCATTTTATAACCATACCTGAAAAAATATATATGGTAACTTGAGTGAAACCCTAATAGGTCAGATATGCCTATCTCTCTGATGGGACACCACTAGACAACAATTCTAAGAAAAAACCCAAAATGACTTACATAACAGTTGGCCTTTATCACCATCATGTAAGAACCTGAAAATTTCTGCAGTAACCTGAAGCTCAGAGAAGTTTAGGGCTGTACTTATGTACCCCACCCTGAAATTGCTAAGGATAATACAGAATATGGGAAGTACCACTGAAGGCCTGATTTCACTTAGATAAAATCTTATAATGCCATGCAAAGTCCAAACTACTGAGTGCTAAGAAAATTCTGATCTGTGTTAAATTATGTGCACTTGAACTAGTCAGTCAAAAAATTGATTTCTGTTTCTACATACCTAAATGAAGTCAACATATGTTTAGTTGATTATCCATAGACAGAGACAGCCTAAATCAAAGACTTTTTTTTCCCCGAACTTCTGAACTACATTTTCTGAGTCTCATCCAGAATCTGTGTTTGAATGTTCTTTTACTCAGTATATCTGAGAACTAGATTTTCCCACTCTGAGTGAAGTGGCAGCTGTAATTGACTATTCGTATATCATATGGACAATGTGATGCTAAATTCCTCAAGAATATTCTTTAAGGTTTTTATTAGCTATTTCTTAATTTTATGAAGTTCCTTCCAATCATCTTTTCCCTTACATTTTGATTTCTGCACATTCAATTTTGGTTTCTGTTCTATGTTTCTGGTTTTGTGGCTGATTCTTTCAACAATTAAAGTTCAAAGGTTTAATTTAAATATGAAATATCTCTGCCACTGGTCCTCAAATCTAATTCTGATTCCAGACACATTTGAAAATGAAAGCTATAATTCCCCAAGTGTAAAGCAGATAAAGAAATATGAACACTGAAGTAAGCTAGCTTAAACAATTTTTATATAAGCACTTCACTGTGGCTTGTGTTGTGCCATTGTGCAAATCCTTTGTGAGGCACTAAAGACTGTGCTGTGAGATCATAATGGGTTTACACAATAGCTAAAATATTGCATGCCAGAAAAAGGGTATAAGAAGACTTTAAAGAGGAAAAGAGTACTTTATAAGCCATTACGAGAAACAGCAGTGCTGTCAATGCATTAAGGGTCTTGCAGTAGAGGTAAATTATTTTGATTTACTACATGCATTTCTGTGCCAGCTTCATTTACAAAGTGTGCCTGATGAAAGGAAGAAGATCATTAGATTTCTGCTCCATGGCCCATGGAAATTCTGCACTGTTTCCTGAATATGCAGCCCATTCTATACACATTCATCCCACACATTAATGTCCTAGTGGTATATTTACTCAAGATTTGGAATGCTAGCTGAGATACAGGAAACCATTAATCAAAGATGCCTTTCATGCTTAGAGTAATGCAGATCTATCTGGAGATTTAATCTGTTAAATTTCACCTAGACTTCACATCTTTCCCTCTAAACTTTGTGAAGGAGAAAAAGTTTAGTAGGTTTTTAAAGGCACAATAGGAAATCTAAAAGGAGTAAATTTGTTTGAGTTATCCTTCTGTTCTACAATGCACTCCAGGAGGTAAACTCCCAGTGTGAATTTATTCTTGCATAACTATTTTTTTGCCATAAGAGAAACAAATTATCTCTCTTGTTCCATCTTTCTCCCTTACTCTTGATAGTGATAGATAGATAGATAGATAGATAGATATTTAGGTAGACAGACAAAGAGAGAACATGTCTTTCTGTTACATATGAACATATGTTGCCTTTGATATGGCATCTACCAAAGAGGGAGAAAAAGAAAAAAATAAGGCAGAGATGATTCTATCAGATGGATATGAAATTAGTCAGCTAATGAGCATTTATATTTTACATACAAATGCAGCTGAAGTGCTTAGACTTCTGAATAGAAATGGACAATGAACTAGTTGAAAGTTTATGGGTCAGGATTATCAGGCAGACTAATATGGGTGATGATGTGATGTCTTTAACAGACTGCCTGATCAAGAAAATGAAGTGGATGAGGTCCTCAGTTAACTTGAAGAAGCCTTATATTTGCTGTCTCCGGTTATTGGGGGTGTCTTATACCATCCTCCTGTCTCTGGAGGGACAACACAAGAGGGCATCTTAAATCCAGGAGATTTGTGGACTACAATGATGACAATGCAACACAGGCACTCAAAAAGCTGATAAAGGCAGACGCTCTGCTTAGCTTCACAGTTAAGAAACAAGGAAGAACAGATCTTATAATGCATGTGGCTGAGGGAATAATATTTTTCTGATGAGAAGAAAGCAAATGTAGCTTCTGTTTTCAAGAGTGTAAAAACTGAGGTTCCGCAGAACTATAGACAGATCATCCTCAATCCCTTCAAAAGCAGCGGAACAAAAAATCCTGGAGATCATTTCCAAATGTATCAAGAACAAGAAGCTGATTGAGACTGGAGTAAGCATGGACCTATGAAGAGGAAATCATGTTTAACAAACTATATTGCTCTCTATTATGAGTTGGCTGCCTTAGTGAGTGATGAAAATCATGTCTGACCAACCTCGTGGCTTTCTACAATGGAATTACCACATCAGCAGACACAGGAAGACCCGTGTATATTGTCAATCTGGACTTCTGTAAAGCCCTTGAAACAGTCTCCCACAACATACTTTCTCTTAAGTCGGAGAGATATGGATTCGACGGGCTGACTGTTCCATGGATAAGGAACTGGCTGGATTGACACATCCAGAGCATAGCTGGCAATGGCTTCATGTCCAGGTGGAGAGGAGAAATGACTGGCGTCCCTCGGAGATCCTTGCTGGGACCAGTGTTGTTTAATATCTTAATCAATTATACAGACAGTGAGATTGAGTGCACCCTCAGCAGATTTGCTGATGACATCAAGCTGAGTGGTGTGGTCAACACACCAAGGCATCAGGGACCTGAACAGGCTGGAGTGTTGGGCCCATGCAAACCTTATGAAGTTCAACAAGGACAAGTGCAGGGTTCTGCTCTTGGACTTGGTCATCACTCTTACAGACTGGGAGGTGATGTGATTGAGAGCAGCTCAGTGGAAAAGGACTTGGGAGTATTAGTGGATGAAAAGCTGGACATGAGTCAACAGTGTGTACTTGCAACCCAGAAGGCAAACAGCATCTTGGGCTGTATCAGCAAAGCTGTGGCCAGCAGGCCAAGAGAGTTGGTTCTGCCCCTCATGTGAGCCCACCTTGAGTAATGTGCCCAACTCTGGAGTCCTCAGCACAAGAAGGACATGGAAATACTGGAGAGGGTCTAGAGGAAGGCCACAAGAACGATGCAAGGACTGGAGCACCTCTACTATAAAGACAGGCTGAGAGAGCTAGGGCTGTTAGCCTGGAGAAAAGACTGCAGAAAGCCCTCATATCAGCCTCCCAGAAGCAGAAGGAGGCCTGCAGTACATGGACTGCAGTACATTGGACTACATGGCCTTGAAGGTCCCTTCCAACCCTATGATTCTATGAAAGACCAACTTATGTTACTTATCTCAGCTTTGGAATGATTTTTCTCCCAGAAAATCCCTATGGAAAAAGTGCAAGGTAAGTGGTCAGACAGTGAGATTAACCAAAAGTGTATGAACATGTGAACATTAGCAAGAAGTTCAGCTACTGTGATCATGAATATATACCACTAATAACTTGAAGGTAATTAATGCAGTATGAGAAGTGTCAGTACTGTGTTCTATATGGTTTACATCTTCATTAATGACCTGAATGACAGGAGAAAGTCCACTTTCATCAAGTTTTCTGAAAATATAAAACTGGAAAAAATAGCTGTCATGTCAGAGAGTTGTGCTGCCATTCAGATGATTTGTTCAATTAGCTGGAGAAATGGGCTGATGGGATTTTCAAGAAGTTCAATGAAGTGAAACAATGAGTCCTGAATCTGAAGTAGAAAATCCCTGTACACTAGTGCAGGCTGGGGGCCAGTTAACTGGAAATCAGATTCACAGAAAGTTACATGAGGGTCCTGGTGGAGAAGCTGGATGTAAGCCAGTGATATGCCCTTGCAGCAAAATAGGTGAGAACAGAACCAATGGCTGTATTAGGATGAGCATTGCCTGCAGACTGAGAGAAGTGTTTCTCCTCCTCTACTTGATACTGGTGAGACACACTTGAAGTCCTGCTCCCAGTTTTGGGCTCCCCAGTCCAAGATGAATATAATGGAACAAGTCCAGGAAAGGGTCATGAAGATTATTATGGACTTGGAGCATCTGATATTACAAAAAAAGGGAGGTTGAGGCACCTGGGAATGTTCAGCCCTGAAATGGCCCACAGGAGATCTTATAAGTGCTTTAAACAGCTGTAATTAATTTCAGCTATATGTTTAAACAGAAACAATGAATAGCAACTCAGAGTCCTGTATAGGCTGATATTTCAGCAATAGAGAAGAGATACAGATTCGAATTGTACCATGGTGTGCATGGATTTGAACATGATTTTTCTACAAAATGGGAGTAAGAAAAGATCAGAATGAGAAGACAGCTGGAAGCTTGTTAAAATGACTGCTGACTGATTCTGTTGCCAGGGCTGGTGAAGATGAGTGTGGAGAGTTGGCTGCTATTTCCTCCTTTTATGCATCTGTAAACTCAAACTCTGGGGGTGAAGTCTGAGTGGTTGTGTAGTGGTAGAACTACTCACCATGTCCAAGATAGCTGAAATGATACTGGGAAAGGATCAACGTAGGAGGAATTTCAGTGGAATCAGTTTTATTTGCAGCTGTTTTTGGACCTGTTTGTATATTTAGTATCATATTTGATTGAAAGGAGCTACAATACTTCAGTACAATTCCAAAAATGTGTTTGTGGATCCTGGCAGGTCCATAGCATTTGACTTGGCGCAAAATTTCTTAGTACTATTGGATATGATAAGACTTCTGGACAGGAAAACAAGACTTGTAGGTATTTCAGGGATGTTAGTGCTGCACAGTGAATGCTTCTCATTTAAATAACACAACTCAGATTACATGTACTGAGGCTGGACCTCTGTGCCTTCATGACAGCTGGACATCTACATCCTTTCTATGTCTTTTTGAATATATAACGTATGGTGTCTCAGGTATATGAATATTTAAATATGCACAGTAATTTTCATCATTATTATACTTGAATCTATGGCTCTGTTTTTCTTTTCCACCTGAACTAGAATTCATTTCTACTTCTAATGATCATGCCTTTTCTGTTATTTTCATCATAGTCTTCACGCTCAGCAATATCTTGATTAAATAAATTCCTTGGAAAGCATATTATTTCTTCTTGAGACACTGCTGCAGTGTGTTGCTCTTTTGGTGATTTTGAGGAGCTCTGATCTAAATCTCCTTCCCCCTTATTACTGGAGAATATTTGAATGCCCTGCATCAGATCCTGCATCAGTAGCAGGCCTACCAAACTGTTTGTGTGTCATCTCCCTGCTGGATGGCAGCTTTAAAGCAACAGTGAGAACTTCATACTGTAAGATGCAATTTTATTAAATGTGTTGTTTTTAAGTAGCATCTATTAACTATATTAATTTTTTTTCTGTGGTAGCCTTGAAGAGATTTTTTACATTGTTTAACTGCCATGTTCTTTCTTTTATAATCTTTATTTACAATTTCTCTGCAAAAATCCCCTTTACTCACTGAAATACTTGTATTTTTGTCACTAAGTTATTGACCACTAGAGCTCTTTCTGCCTCACCAAGTTGAACAACTTTCCCTCTCCTGCACTGAAGGGCCTAATGAATCTTGATTTTCTAGGTCAATGCTCATTCTTTTGCCACTGTAGTCTAAAATTTCTTCCAAAGCCAGTTGCTCAGCTATTTGCTGAGCTTCATTGCCAGAACTTTGGCTGAATTTTGTTTACAAAATCATCACATTATTTGATTTTAGTTATCTTCTCTTTGCCCTGCTGAAAGAAAAAAACGTGAGAAGAAAAAACACAGGACATTTGTAGTTTAAAGAGCTTCTCAGTGGAACAGAAAAGGAGCAAGGAGTGAGAAACGAATATGTCTGAAAGAGACAACTACTCAGCACTGCCCTATGAAACAGAATGGTGTCTTTCCATGCTGTGGTGATGGGGCTTGAATCAGGACCACCTTTAAGACTGTGGTTATTGTGGGAAACCCCTTGGCTCATGGCTGTGTATCATTACATATGCAGAATGAAGGACTGAAGAAAAAGGACTATACTTATATCAGAGAGGGAATAAAAAATGTCAAATTTATGATCTATTTATACAAAATTAAGTATGATAGATAATGTGGGCAAGTTCAGAGTATGCTTCAACGTTAGTTCTTTAATATCTTGTCACATAAAAAATCTACTGTTGCAATCTATTTTTATTTTCTTTCTGCAATATTTCTAGTGGGTTTTTCTCTTCTTTTAAAGCATCATTTCAATAAATACTTAAAGCTTCAGCTATTTTTTATATGGCATGTGTGAAGAAACAAAATGTACTTCATTTACCATCTTCTACATTTCAGTGTTATTCCTTCCCTTCTCTCACATACGTATCAATTTTTTTCACTTGCTCAGTATTTTTCTTCAAGGCATTTCCTAGGTTACTAGCTAGATCTGTCATGGGTTGTGCATTGAGATAAACGTTACTGTGGTACATTTTGCATTAATTTGTTCATACTCAAGTCAAACAGCACCAGAAATTACTTTGCTCAGAGAGGGACTGGACCTTCTAGTTATCAGAAAAGTCTTCACAAGTTCCTGACTAGGCATATATTTATTTCTTAAACCCAGTTTTCAGTCCCAAAGCTCACTCATTTCCATAGATATAGCAGCTCTCAGTTATTAACATAGGGTCGAATTTTCTCCTGCACATGCTCAAGGGTGATTACATTTTCAGTATTTCTTGAACTGTCAATATTTTTCTTCCTGAATCATCAGGGAGTTCTCATGTGAAGTTTCTCTTTGGTCTCAAGGCTGACCTGTGTTTTTTCAGAGTCAAAGAATGGTTTGAGTTGGAAGAGACCTTAAAGATCATCGCGTTCCAATTCCTGTCCTGTTATGGATGGGGACATCTCCTACTAGACCAGGTTGTTCAAAGCTCCATCAAACCTGGCCTTGAACGCTTCCAGGGATTGGGCATCTACAGATTCTGTAGGTAACCTGTTACAGGTTTTAAACACTATGACAGTGAATAATTTCTTTCCTATTTCTAGTCTAAATATACTTTCAGTTTAATACTATTACTCCTTGTCCTGTCACTTACTGCATCCCCTTTTCCAGTCAACAGAAACTTCACTGTACTGATGTGATTTCTCACGTATGATGGATAGTGGCTTAGCAACTTCATTCACCA
Source organism: Turnix velox (assembly GCA_013400935.1). NCBI lineage: Eukaryota > Metazoa > Chordata > Aves > Charadriiformes > Turnicidae > Turnix > Turnix velox. The sequence continues at coordinate 49,012 of VZTY01024685.1, read as the reverse complement.
GTTCCCTCAGATCCTGTGGCTGTATTTCATCAGGTCCCATGGATTTGTACACTTTCATATTCCTTAGATGATATCAAACCTGATTTTTTTTCTACAGTGGATGGTCTTAATTCTCTTGGATCTTGTCTTTGGCTTCTGTGACTTGGGTTTTGTAGTCAGTGCCCTTGCCAGTGAAGACTAAGAAAAAAGGTCACTGGATCTTGTCACAAGGCTCCTGTTTCCTTCCAGAGAAGGTCCTTGCTCTTTCCATGTATTGGTGACTGTGGCTACTCTGCATTTTCTAAATTGCTCATTGCTGAAGGCTTTCTTCCTTTACACTTTAAAAAATTAATTTGTTCCAGCTGAATTTCTGAGGCACTTCTCATTGTCCTGTTGGAACTCTGTTAGTTATCGCTGTTGTTATAATTTTAAAAATATTACAATTTTACACACTCGTGACATTCATTGACATAAAGAGTTCACAGCTTATATAGACCAAGGCAAAAGGAAGAAATTTAATAAGACTTGAGGAGAAACAAGTCTGAGAAAGGGACTTAAAGAGCAAAGCAAATGAAGAAAGGGTACTTTGATGAAAAGGACTTGAAAGTATGAAAAAAACAATGAAATCAGCAATGAAATGAAGAGAAAGGGAAAAGGTAAAACATCTGGGGAAATAAGAATGCAGTCATAGATAGGTAATGATAGGGCCACAAAGATGATCAAAGGGCTGGAGCAACTACCCTATGAAGACAGGCTGAAGGAGTCGGGGTTGTTCAGCCTGGAGAAGAGAAGGCTCAGGGGGACCTTATAGTAACTTATCAGTACCTGAGGGGGTCCTACATAAAGGCAGGGGAAGGACTTTTAAATATGATATCGGATGGGAGGACCAGAAACAATGGATGTAAATTGGAAGGGGGGAGATTTAGACTCGACATAAGAAAGAAATTCTACACAGTGAGGGTAGGAACAGGTTGCCCAGAGAGGTTGTGGATGCCCCCTCTCTGGAGGTGTTCAAGATCAGGCTGGACAAGGCACTGAGCAGCCTGATCTAGTGGGAGGTGTCCCTGCCTATGGCAGGGGGGTGGAACTCGATGATCTTTAAGGTCCCTTCCAACCCAAACTATTCTACGATTCTATGATTCTATGAAATGGCATGATGGCTGTGTGGTTGTAGGTTCCAAGTTTGTCAGCTATGATATACATTTTGAATAAAAAGTATGAAAATCAGAATAGCCAGGGTGTGGTCAGATGTTAATAGGGCTGTTGATGGATATGTGTATAATGTAAGCATGGAGTTAATGCAAGCCATCCTCCTCTCCCCTCTGCTTCCCTGAAGGTTATCATCCCCCCTCAGATTTCCTGGTATAACTACACATGTAGCAGTCCCCAGCCTGATTCTGTCAAAAGAATTTGTTTTTTAAAACCTACTAAACAGTTCTCTGTGAGGGTTTTACAAATCAAATAATTCAGACAGAACTAGGTTAAGGAGCAGTTGTGCTGAGCAGTGTAGGTCTGAGGAAGTAAGCAGTTATCTTGTGTGAGGGACAGGGCAAGATTTAGTGCATGTGCATTAAACACAATTTTATCTGTTACTAGAGGAGATAAATATAAACTTGGACAAATTTCTCAGTAAAAAAGAAAGGTAAAGAAAAGAAGATCTTTGTGAAGATCAAGAGAGAAGACAGCAGACCACTAACCATGACATAAAATCTGAAAGATTTTAAGAAGGGAGATATAAAGAACAGCTTTTTTGGGATTTATGCATAGCACATCTCTTCATCTGAAAGAAAAATCCATGTGATTTTAAGTAAGAAAGACCTCCTTGTGGCAAAAAATGTACACTTGGCTACTGTTCAGGTTAAACCTGCAGCCTCAAAAATGCCATACCTGACATGTTGGGTTTGCCTTTCTGCTATGCTGCTGCTTGCCCTGTTGGTTCAAAGGGTTGTTCTAGAAAATCTTTATGGGTATAGCAGTGTGTCCTGTTTCACCTGCTGCTTGGAAAACAGCCCTGCACTTATCTTTCAATATGTGCAATCGATCAGGCATGACCCTGTCTTGTTTACCCTTACCCACCTCCCACAGTGTCCATCTTGGCAATCCCCACCTATTTCATACAAAAAACAAGGCATCTTATAAAATGCTGATTCTCAAGATCTCTCAAGTGTCCTATGGGAAGCTGCTTATCTTCCTTTCAACTATATATTAATCTCTCACAGGTACTTTCACTGAGGATGATGAAGGAAATTACAACCTCATCCTAGTTTACGTTATCTAGGAAAGCACTTCTGAGATCTCTACCGTCTTTAATATACCGCCTTCTTCTTTGTGCATCAAGACTTATTAGTCTCAGTTTGAATGTCCACTGGTGCCATCACTAATGGAACAGCAGAAGAAGCTGATTTTATTGCTAATGTACTCCATAGCCATGTACAAAGTGCCTTATATATTGTATAACTCAGTTAAATCACATTGAATTCTTTCGAGGCTAATAAAAACACACATCTGACCTGGAGTTTTATTCCTCGCCAAGCTTATGTGTCTCCTTTCTTCCCGGAGGTACTGTAGCTGCTTAATAAAAAGGTCACCATCAATATTTCCTATCAACAATGAGTATTTTCTTTAAAATGGCTAAATAATTTCCAGTGAAACTGCTACAAAGAAGAACAGCTCCCTGGACTCTGATCAGGTTATACAGAAAGTCAGCCAAGAAATGAAAATACTAGGAACTTGCTTTAGTAATGAACTTCAGCATGAAACTTAAAGTTAGATGTTTACTTAAATACCTTGCTGGATTTGTACTAGGCTACAGAAAAAGGTCTTTTGAAATATCTAGTCAAGATAGAAATTTCACAGTCATTTCAAGCTAACCAAAATGGAATGAGACAAGCAATCCTACCTTCTGTCCCATCTCCAGGCAGTGAGTGGCTTAGTTCAGGGAGCTAATCCATATGAAAAGAAGTAACCTGTTTGTGTCTCACAGTGCTTATCCATTCCCCAGATTTGTTTCTTGATTCAGCCTAACATGCAGTTTGGTTCCAAAAGGATGGCCAGTATGTGTAGCTTAGGTTAAGGGAGAGAAGAAATTCATGTAAAAGGCAACTATCACTCATGTTGGAGTAAAGTAGTTGTGAAATTCCAGTTACAGAGATCTAAACCTGCATGACAATATCAGACTGATAAAATTAAGTTTCTTTATTTTAAATCAAGAGCAACAACATGGTTACCATATCCTCAAGAGAAAATAAAATGATCAGGATTTGGTTGAAACACTGCACACAATTTTAAGGAGAGAAGAAATGTGTATCATTTTCTGGAACAAACAGAAATCTACTGGGAATTTATTATGTAGTTTCTGAAAATGCTTTGTACATATCCAGGAGAGTATAATATCTTCTTTTTAGAAGATAATTGCTGCATCTCCAGAGGTGATATTGTCCTTGTGGAAGGTTGTCTCTATAAGGCACTTACTAGGTCACATCTGGATAGTAGGTGACTAAACCTTTTCAATTCAAAGTGAGATTTGAGTAAAAGCCAATGACACAGATAATAGTCAAACTCTTGCTTTTCAAATTGAAGAAGCTTACAAGATAGCTAAGAGTCAGACAGATATATTTAATATTGAAACAGAATGTTGTTGCATTTAAATTAAGATTTCTTTGATAAGGCTTCAAGCAAATTTGAGATGCTTTTTCTCACTGAGTCAGTAAGGGCAGAGGCATGAAGAATGTATTTTCAGACAAAGACTAAACAACTGAAGCAATTGGCTTAATTTTTTCATACTTCAAAGCATAAGTCAACAAGTGGATGTCAAAACAGTGACAGCTGCAGTGGCTGACAAGCTTAAGTTCAGCTACAATAGCTGGTACTTAAGCATTCATTTTACAGTTATGGGTAAAGGAAGTTTTACTCCTTAGTGAATGAGCATGCTTGTGAGGAAGAGAGAAAATATGGATTATGGAGGTAAGAAATATCTAGTGATCCTCGAGAATTTAAGCAAGTGAAGACATCAGCCCTGAACTACAGAACATCACTTTTCTAACTTTCATTGTCTTTTGTCTCTCAACTGTACTCAGCTTGCAGCTAATATATTTATGTGGGTGAACATTTATTTGGAATCAAAATGAGCCTATCACTTTTGCTGTCCATCGTGGCTTCTAAAAGCCAGTAGGAATGAAGCTAGCACATTATATCACCAAACATTTTAACCCTCTGATCTGTAGTTACTCTAGTCAGGACGATGTGCAAATGTATTTGAAACCTGACTCAGTCTCAAAAAAAGTACTTCAGGTACTTCTAAGAGTTGGTATATGCTCTCTAGGGCTTTGGTCCAGCAAAGCACTTGCACTGAAGTACAGATATTAAATTAAGTAAGTACCTAAAAGTCTGCTGAATCAAGGCAGGAAGTGGCTCTTTGGATAGTATTTTAATTCTTTATTTTGTAAAGTCCAGTGAAAACCTGACTTTTTCATACGTGAATTTCAAACTCTGTTCAGTTTACTGAAACACCTGATTTTCGAAATGTAACTTGAAACACGGTGCTGGTGATGTCTTTCATCTCAGACACTGATCTTATTGGATCTTCTCTGTTACAAACAGCATACCAGCTTCCTAGCATTGTCAGAATCCCTAGCATTGTCAGAATCTTCAAGGAGTTAACTAAATCTGAGGAAAAGTATATTTTTCCTGTGATGGAGCTCTGCCAGGTTGCAATGCTCTGTCGCAGCTGGGCTTGGCTTCCTGGCAGGTGGTGATCACAAGGGAAACTGGAGTTTTCCCTGGGTTGCTGAGGTTGTTTGAATTTGTTCCAAATGAACATCAGACACTACCTCTCAGGGTGAATCCCAGCTCTCTATCAGATCTCATGGCATCATGAACAATGTCAATAAAGAAAACACATCCATGAAATAAAAGGCAAGAAGGCAGGATCAAGAGTTCAAAAAAATGGTTTTGCTATAACTGTAGGGAGCTCAAGTCATCTACTGTTTAGGTATTCATGGTTCATTTAAAAAAAAAAACACAACAGGTTAAGACTCCAAATACTAAAGAAGAAAATTTTATGTTAAGTAATTCAATGTGTACTTTCTACCAGCTATAAAAGAAGGAAGGCAGTAGGTCATATATTTATTTTTTATTATTACCTTCAGGTTTCTCTTTGTTCTTTCTTTCCCTTTTATCCGCCCCATATTCTAACTCCTATGTAAACCTTGACAGGTTATGTCAATGCATAATAGAGGAATGCTGACAGGTTGGTGTCTGAATTCATCCTATGTTGGTCTGCTTTTTTTATTACCAGACTAGAGGTTAAGGGCCAATGAGCACAGAAGAATGCACATTCACAATGCTTGGGAAAGCTAAGGGTTGATGTACACCTAAATGAGATACTGTCAGATCAAAGCATAAATCAGGGGTAGGGGAAAAAATGAAGCAAACAAAAAAATCAAACCAAAACAAAACCCCTAAAACCAAAAGTAAGCCAGGGATATAAGCAAGTTACATCTGTATATGGCTTATTTGTAAAATCTGGTTTTCCTTTTGCATTTTTGTCACCCATCATGTGTGATTAATGGCAAGCATCAGGAGTTCATCTCTGCTTATTGGCTGGAATAAGCTTGCTACTTCTGCTGTGGAACATCTTATGATTTAAGTTTCATTTTTTATTATGGATGGCAAAATAAAAATCTCCATTACCATCTCAAGGGTTTTAGCTGAAAGTCTGTATCTTACATAATTTTTTTCCCAGTTTTTTTGCAGTTAACAGATTGAACAGAGTACACCCAAAACATTTCTAAGTATTGGCATCTCTCTACCAATGCACACCTGGTGTTCTTGTGTAAGAAGTACATTTTACAGCTGTGGGAGAGACAAGTATGATTCCTAAGAGTGTTGATTTAGCCAAAGTTAGGGAAACCTAATCCATTGTTTGCATATCAAATGGAAGATGGCAAAGGGACTCTTGCATGCTGGCCAAGATTCATAGTTTCATTGTGTAACATGCATTCCATCTGAATTAAGTAGTCAAACATTTTTCCGTGCTGCAAAATACTTAGTGTGTGTCACATCTTCATTTCCAAAGTGTGCCTTATAAACATAAACTAAGTTAACCATATAATGCGCTTGTGAAATACTTAATTGCATATTATTATCTTATTTTGTTCATACCAAATCTAAGACTCACTGCTCAGGCATTTGCCCCAGAGTGTACATGAGCAGTATTAGAAATCACTTGCAGAAGCAATCACATGTAGATTGAATACACTGTCTGGGATATTCAAATGCTGAATCCAACTCACAGAGCTGTGATGGAACACCAAACGCAAAATAAATGTGTCAAAAAGGAACTCAGTTAAGAGCTGGCAGTTCTGACACATCTTGTTTGATAGCTAAACCCTTTTAGGATTAAAAAATCCCAATTAATTCCAATTCCAGGAGATTCCATTTTAGTTGCACACCTTGAAACAATATTCATGTATCCACTGCAGTAGATTCTAGAAAAGCAGAGGAAGAGTTGGCATGGATCCATCCTGCTGTTGCTTCCCTTTCTTTATGACACTCCAGTGACTCATACTCATAGAAAGGTTGTACAAAGCCAGGTGTCAAGTGAGAATCCCATACATGTTGCTTTCCTTCACCTACGATGACTGAAACCTACATTTGCCTCAGCTAAATGTAACTGGCAGTCCTGTGGGAGGAGGGACTATAGAAATATTTCTGGATCTTTAGAAAACTTAAGGAAGAATTACAGTCATTGTGTATGAACCCATAAAGGACAATAGCGTTTCTTTATCAGTAGAAGATTCCATGAAAAGTGATCTCAGGTCACAAAAAATCTCATTCAAAGTTGATTACAGCTGATGTTTAGATCAAAACTGTTGTTTTTATAATCTGTATTTCTCCTGTTCTATGTTGGTGGGAGGAAAAGGTTAAAATCTTTCTAAAGCAGAAACATCACCTTATCTGCTGGTCCAGTGTTTCTACTGAGTCACACACTTTGGAGACAAAGAGGATCTCCAGCATGGCGATACCCAGTTTTGTGTTTTCCTCTTGAGCAATGCAGATGAAACAGGATGGTGTCAGCCAGATACCCTCATCACTCCTAATTTAGTGTTTGCAAAAGTGCTGTTAGGAGATAAACTTTAAATTACTTTAGTAATAATTTTCCATGGGATATTGAAATTCTATTAACATTAAGGATTGTAACAGCTTATTCTGTTAACCTTTTTTTAAATAAATACTTTCGGAGAGCAGGCATCCTGGGAGAAGGGAGAAAAAATAATGAGAGTGGGTGTAACATGATTAATGTTCATTTTGAAATCTGTTACAATATCAACTTTGTAACTGAGCTGGTGCACATTTAGCTATGTAGAATGCCTGATTTCTGGATAGGTTTTTTTCCAAATGTTCTTTAAAAATTTCTTCTCCTGGTCAGATCTTACTTAAGATAACTTATTTATTAGTTGTAAAATTATTAGTGCTAAACCAGAGTCCCTCATTTCTTAGGGGAGTCGTCTTTTCCCCAGCTGAAATCTGTTTCAGATATCTGTGACACACAGAGGCAGGACTCCCTGCTACATTAGCACTGAAGTGCTCTCTCAGATACTCCCAGGAAATTTATTCCCTAAGTGCCAGCTCCAGTCATTATGCACAGAGCCAAAGTGCTTCAGCAGAGATTCAAACTCCCACTCTGCCCATGCATCTAGATTGAACACCTCCTCCTACATGGGATTCATAGGACAGAGCCCTCATGTGAAGAGAGGCTGTAGAAGAACAGGTTTTTTTGCTGTAAGCTCACAGCCTAAGGGATCATCAGTTAAGGGCTGTATGTGAATACTCATGAGAAGACGTGTCTGCTAGTCCTTGCTTCCTCTGACTTGGATGTAGTGTGGCAGCGGGTTTGTCTCTGAGCGAGTGTAGAGCTTCTTCACTGGGGGAAATGGATTATCCAACCATGTAGGAAGAAATCACTAGCTGAGCAGTTGCACTTCGTATCTGTCAATGAAAAAGCTGCACACATGGGTGCCATGGGCCAGATCCAGTTAATGGACCATAAATTGGATTATGCATGCCCTGGTAAGCAAACCTCTAAGCAAGAAACTGGTTTTCAGTTTGAAGAGTAGTGTGTCTTAGCTGCAAGGATTTTCTGTAACCTGTAGTGAAGCCAGATTCCACCTTTCCTTCTCCTCTCCTTCAAGCCAAGTTCTGCACAGAAAGTGACACAGAATTTATGCAGCCAGAGGAATAGGATGAGGGACCCTGCAACTTGTTAATGGAGCATTCCATGGCACTGAAGGCAAACCAGATTCATTGCTTGCTCCAAAAAATGCATAAGAATTTTCCATTTTCCCTTGGATCAGGTACATCAAGAGCAGAGGGAGCAGAGATTACTCAACCTGTTAGCTGCTGAGCTACTAAGAACACTAAAATTTCTATTCTGAGATTACTACTTCAAGGTGTACCAGAGATGCAAGTCTGTTGCAGTATGGGCACAGGCCATAAAGGGTTAACAGCTGCTCAGCTCAGGCCTGGAAAAATCCTATCAAGCCACCTGAGGCCTTGGAGCTTGTTTGTGAATCCATTGTTTTGGGAAAGAGTCCTCTATGTGATGGGAACTATGAAGGAGTCANGCAAGTCTGGCAGTTTTCTCTCAGTTTCAGCTTTATTATGCATACTTCAACACACTTGGAATAACTATCCCCAAAATTACTCTGTATTCATGTCTCATCTGTACAAAACGTAAGACTGAGCAGCAGTACATGGTATATACATATGCAAATTTGAGGGTAAATGTACCGGCGAGGCCTTTTAAAATAGCTGCAAGCACCATAAGAGAGAGAATTATCCCTTCTCCTCACACCCTGAGAGAGCTGCAGTTGCAGGAGAGGGAGGCTCAGGATGACGTGTCTCTGTGTGTGTATATCAATGTAACACCCTTGTTCAAACCTTGAATTTCTGGACTCTCTGTCTTTTCCATGTCCTAGGACAGAGACCATAGTCCTTCATTTTTTCTATCTTTATTTTCACCACCCCTTTTCTTTCTCAGCAACCATATTTAGCAGTTTCCATTTCCTCTGTGCTTCTTCATTCCTCACTCCTATTGTATCTCTGTCCTTGCTTCTACTTCCATGGCAAAGCAGTTGAAAGAGGTAAAAATGTAAAGACACAACAAGAAGAGTGACTTCTAAAGAGGGACCAATTTTCATAGTCTCCACAACTCATGCATCATTTGCTGCTCTAAGCTGTCATGCTAACATATATAATTAAGATTTCATTTAAGGATGTAGGTTATCAGCTTACTTGTTTGTAAATGGCAATATATTTATTAACTAAGTTATGTGAGATGCAATTCTGCACATGTGATTGTGATATGGGGCTGATATGGATGAGACAGCTATGTAGCTATATGGGGAAAGCCTAGGAATAAATTATGAATTTTTTTGAGTTCTCATCTCAGGTAGGTCAAAGATACACTTTATAATTCAGAAAATAACCTAATCTCTTTCTTCTGTCTTTACAATGGCAGAAGTATTTCCTTTCTTTATGATACACTTTATGAGAATCAAGTAATTAACACTTAGTGGCTTTGTATATGGACTGTCAAGTCATAATGAGCCATTGTGACACAGTTTTTATGCATTCACTAATACTGGTATCTTTATTATTGTAATTAAATTAATTACTGTCAAAAGAGGTTCTTATGACATATTCTATTAATAATTCAATAGCAAGTAAAAACAATAATTGAAATGAATCAATTAGGAATCAATCCTTTATTGCTCTGCACTTCCAGTATTTGATGTCTAATTCTGATATTGACAATGCTTTGTTTTTGCAGATCTGAGCCTAAAAAAGCTAGAATCTCACTTACATGTATTTTTCCCTTGTACAAGAAGAGATGAATTGTAATACGATAAAGCAAATTAGGATGCATTATATGGTACATTTAAGAAGATAATTTGAATAATAACATCTCTTGATCAAGAATTTATTAAAATCAGTGGGAGTCTTAAAAGGATTAACTTATACAAGCTTTTCAATCAGGTCCTTTAGTATATTTTCTGCTAGTTATTTGATACACACTTCCTATGTACAGTCAAAAGTATCAGGCACTTAAGAACTGTGGGTCTAAAAGTCAGAGAAATTCAAAGGAAAAAGATAAGTTGACTGAAGACTCAGAAGCAAGTCATGAATGTAATAAACTGTTTTCTGCACCTGAGGAGAGGGAATGCTGAGTTGATTGTTTCACCTTCATCTTCAAATATTGTTTGGTTAATAGAAAGGAGGCTTTATAATTGATCTTTGAGAGATTCTTGGTGCTGACCACTCCCCAGAGATATGAAAGAACTGAACTGACACACTTGAAGTTAAACTATCACAGGTATGAGCCTTCCATGAGCTGATTATGGCTTTCATTCTGGACAACAGGAAGGCAGAAAATTAGAGATTTCCTGTTTTCAGTTATTTTTGTTGTATAGTCCCTCTATTCTCTTAGGACCATGATGCATATTCTGCATGATTTGGGAATCTTTTGGGGCTCTGTAATAGTAATAAACAGACCAGAACAGAGCATTGTGTTGTCAGTAACTAGAGTATTTTCTTAAAATTAATACTGTGATCTTTTTAACCAAGCAGGATTCATTTTGGTGTGCTTCTGGGAATGTGCGTGTCCTTTCATCCTGCAACTACAGGCTGAGGAATCCAACAAACAGGGGCTAGCTACACAAATTAAGAAGAAAAATTCCATGATTGCTGGAGGAAGAAATCTACACCACATAAAACTTCCTTCCTGCATTGTGCTTGATTAGCATATTGCTGAGTACAGCCTACACCTGCTTTTCCTCCCTCCTTAATTTAAATTATAATATGCTCCTTTGTGTTGCACCATTTATTAATACATGAATCTAGTCCTAGGATGTTCATGCAGCCAATTTATTCATTAGATCTATTGTAGTGGAACTGAATAAAAGGTTTTATTATCAATCTCCTTAATTTCCTGATAGGATTTAGTGGAAATCAATATTAGAGAATACATAATTGCTAAATCTTCTTAGATTAATAGACTCATTCATTAGGCCCCCCAAAAATACTTAGCTGGTATTTCTTGTGACTTTCTCTAATTAATTAGCAAGTAGAAAATGATAGTGAGCAGAACAGAACAGCTTTTGGCAATCATACGGTGGAATCTGAAGACCAATATTGAGGAAGAATTAATTTGGATATGTATATACAGTATTTCACCCTTAAATTGATTATAGGAGAATGCACTGCATAAGAAGACAAATGGTAGTTGTATGCTGATGGTCGGCAAAAAATCCAGTGCCCAGCAGGTGGTTTTCAGCAATTCAAGCTGGGACGCGTACCAATCTGCAGTCACTAATGAATAGCAGTCAGTTTTAAAAGGCTTGGAATTAAATATAGTGCAATCTATCTGTATAAAATTGCATGGCATGTATGCAGCATTTGTGAGATTTCAATTTATGCCTAACTAGACAAGTTTTCTGGGCCAAAAATGAAGAAATGAAGCACTTAAAGATGCTTGAGTAGAAGAGCGAGGGACGAAAGGCTCTACAGTCTGTGTTGTCTGCATATGAATTGTGCTCTCCACCTTCATATTTAGGAGCTATAGGTTTTACTTTGCCACAAAGTTGAAGTCTTGTGGAAAAAGAATACAACACCCCTAAGATAGTCTACTGTCAGCCACTATCAACTCTGCTGTGAGCTTTGATAGTGATTGGTCACCTCCTCCAGAGAATCTACTGGTGATGGCTCAGTGAACTTTACACTGAGTCTGGAGTTTCCAATGACATAGCACAAGTTGGTATGAAAAAACCTTGCTGCTACCAAATATGTATGTCACACTACTTCTAGACTTAAGGTGTCTAAACAAAGGAACATGTATGGCTACCCCTCAAGAAAAGACCTGCCAAAAGTGGTTTTCTTTCTGGGGTGATTAGAGAGAAACTGAAGCTGTTGCCAAGTGTATTGGGCCTCTCTACTGTCCTTGCTGTGTTGTATAGCTGCATAGCACCCATGGAGGATCTTTGTTGTTTCCTTTAAAAAAACAAACAGGGTGAAATGCTATAACAGCCCAATGATCTGTGATGAAGAGGAAAGTGTAGAGGAAAACAAATTACTTCCAGTATGTAGGCAGAGTTTTGTCACAGTTAGCAAAGATACTAGTCTCTGACTGCAAGCAGTGATACTGAGGTAACACAATTATATTTCCCTGAACTGCCTCAGGGTAATACAGCTTCTAGAGTCTTGAAATGCAACAAACATTACATTGAATAAGAAAGAAAACAGAGGCCTGTAGAACTCTGCATCACACTTACAGTACCCACTAGTGAAAAGTTCTGTATCCATGAGACAGATCATAAGGTTCATTCTCTACTTTCTACTGTATGTGTTGAATCTGTGGGGCTGGGAACACTTTCTGAATCCATGCTGTGACAAGATCCAGATGTCAGAGCCTCTCTCCTACAGTCTATATCCCCTGGAAAGAAAACTTGGTAGAACTTGAAGGGAGACAATTAACATAACAGGACGTCCAGGCTGTGGTACAAAGTATTACACTTGTGCTGTATTCTAGATTCCATTACTGACTCTTTAAACACAAAGCTGCTTTAAACACTTATGTTCAGAATGAACCTCTGAAAGCTGGTGACAAAGACTAACCAGTTTAGGTTGTCAGGTGACTATGCTTTGACAATATTGGAATTCAGTACTTGGAATTTCATTTTGACTGCTATGTATCTCCTAGAGAGACACATCTAGATCTTTCTGAGATGTGTTTTTCCCCATTAAAATGTTTCATCTCTGTTCATTTAACTTCTGATTAGATATCTAGTATGTACTCTGTTATCATTCTGCTTGAGCTAAATACTGATTACTCATTTCTTATTTGTCCATGTTATTACACTTTCTAAGAAACTGTTGAGGACTTTATTAGATGAGGCAGCAACTTGGTACAAAAGGATGAGGAGAAGGCTGAGGTGCTTATTGCTTTCTTTCCCTTGGATGTTGTTTACCTGGAATTTAGCATGGTCTTTGATTTAGTTTCCCACAACATTCTCCTGGAAAAATTGGCTTTTAATGGCTTGGGTGGGAATACTCTTCTCTGGGTAAAAAAGTGTTTGGAGGGCCAGGCTCAGAGAGTGGTGGTGAATGAAGATAAACCCACTAGGTGATCAGTCACAAGTGGTGTTCAGCAGGGTTTGTTACCAAGGCCAGTTGTCTCTAGTATCTTTATTAACCTAAATGAGGGGATCAAGTGAACTCAGAAGTTCACAAACAGCCAGAAAAGACCCAAGCAGTGTTAGAAGTTTGGAGAAAAGCAGCTGGAGAGCTACCTGGCAGAAAACAACCTGAGGATGTTGTTTGGCTACTGACTGAATAGGAGCCATCCATGTGCCCAGGTGGCCAAGAAGGCCAACAGCATCCTGGCCTACATTAGAATTATTGTGGCCAGCAGGACTTGGGAAGTTATTGTCCTCCTGTCCTTAGCACTGGTGATACCCCGCCAGTTCTGTGCTGCCTCACTGCAGGAAGGACATTGATGTGCTGGAGCATGTCCAGGGAAGGGCAATGAAGCTGGTGAGAAGTCTGGAGAGCAAGTTTTATGAGAAGAGGCTGAAGGAGATAAGCTGCTTAGCCTGAAGAAAAGAAATCCGAGAGGAGATCTTAAGGCACTCTACAGGTACCTACAAGGTACTTGTGGAGTGGTAGAGGTCATTCTCTTCTCCCAGATAAAAAGCAGTAGGAAATGAGAAAATGGCTTCAAGTGCTGCAGGAAAGGTTTAGATTACATATTGGGAAAAAAACTTTACACTCAAAGCAGTGGAAGTGGTTAAGTCATCTTCACTGATGTGCTGCTCAGGGACGTGGTTTAGTGATGGTTTTTCTCAGTGTAAGCGGAAGGCTGGACTAGCTGATCTGAAACTTTTGTTCCAAACTAGGCAATTGATTTTAACTTCAGACCACATCAGATTCTCATGTGATTTAGTCCAGTACTTCACTAATTCCATTAGGCATTTATCACTGTAAAAGTTTCACCCCTGATTATTTTGATCAGTGACTACCAGCATAACTCATCTGAACAGCACCTGTTTGGCAAAACCTCCACAAAGCAAAAAGCATCAGAAAATACCACATCTAATTCTCTTGTGTGCTTTTAGTATTTCCTTTCATGCAGTCTGAGATTTCAGAGCTATCATGAATCTTATATATATCTGCTTCAGTGTATTATTTTATGGCATAATGCTTCTCCATAAGCTGATGAGGAAAAAAAAAGAGAAAAAAAGTTGTATTGATTTTCTGTATCATGAAAATATAATATTTCCTCTCTTTTTTGCTTTTCATTCTTTAATATATAAATCACATTACTTACAAATTAGTGTAACAACTATTTCATTCTATATTAACCATAAATAGTGAAACATGCATAAATAGTGTATGCTTTTCGAACTAATCAAAATTCTATGGAGTTTACACTAAAAAAAGAAGGGGGTTCTGATTTTTTAATTATTATTGTCTGCAGATTGCCTCCACAATTACAAACTTGTGTTGTTCTCTTAGCTTGTTCTTTATTAAATTCCTTTGCAGATGATTCTGTTAAGCACATTGGCAATTGTACTGACATTTAGGTTCTAAAGTGTGCTAAAAAAAATAAGACTGCCTATGGTTTATTCTTTACAGATTTTGCACCAGAATAGGAAGAATAGCAATAATGGGTTTTCTGTAAAAATCCCCAGTTGTATCAGGGACCATGTAAATGCCAGGGCAGAAGATGGTTGCTGCTTCAACTTTTTAATTATGCTATTGTATAAAACCCCCAAAAAAGATTAAAAAATGTATATACACTATATAGAAATTGAAGAAACAAAACCAGTGAGTCTGTACACATCCATGTCATAAATATTGTTTCTGTCCACCAGAGCTCTAACACCAGAATTACTGACAAATTTTCTAAATTTCAGGACAAAAATTGAAATTTATTATTAGTTATGCAGTCAAGGGAATAAAGCAGATCAAATACAACAATTGTTAATTCCTCTAACAAAATCTGAAATCACAAAGACTTCCCCTTGCATTTGCTGTGCCACAGAGATGAGTAGCCACCTTCTATTTAGTTTGTTGAAGTCTTAGGATTAACTGCTTCTGCATGGAATGCAGCAAGGAAGAATGTCTAACTGACCATCTTGAATGAACTCTTATGCTATACATAATTAATTAATTGACTTTATTGTCATAAAACATTTTTTGAAGATCATATATTTAACCATAATATTGCAATCTTTTTCTGTTTTCCTTGGAAAGTGTATGTGCTGTAATTGCAGAATTGGATAGTTTTTTGTTAAGCATTTGTGTTTGTTATGGTGTTTTGGATTTTTTCTTTTAAATTTTCCATTGAAAACTGCTTGTGGAAGAGAATTTAATTGTACATTTTTTTCTGATTGAGGCTGTGACATGTCTTCTGACACTTCAAAACATGTAACCATTTTTTTTTTTTTGTCTAATGAGATTTTAATGTATACCATTACAAAACTAGACTTATTAATAGACACAACCGTTTTGCTTTTACTTTAGATTATCTACCTTGCAACTTGAAAAATAAAAATACCAAAACATTTTTTTTTGACAGAAGATTATAGAATAAAAAGTAAAAATTATGCCTTGCAACAAAGCTACTTATTTTGTTTCTTTTTGGTAAATCAAACTTCATTTGAAGATTAACTATATTTTTAACAGAAAACACAATAATAGTGCATCAAAATGTATTTTTTACGTCATCCCAGACAAAACATGCCATATGCTGCATCTGATTTGTTGTTTTCAGAACATGTAATCACTTCATATTCCTCCAAGTAAGTAGACTTGACCTATATGTAGAAAAATGCTTTCACTCTTCCAAAAGATGCAACTGATAACATTCATGATTTTAAAACAATAAGCATACAGGTGTAGAAAACATTTTTACTCAAGCAGGTGGTATCAGGTTTTCTGCTTCTTTAAATATGATGAAAAGCTATATTAAACTCATGGTTTTAATTACACTGTCACTTGTCTTTTGAAGTGACAGATCTTTTCAATACATACCTATTTAAAATGCTGCAAAACTGTAACTGTCATTTCCTGAGTAACATGGCATTTAGAATGCCTCTAAAGAATGTGTTGTATATATTTAAAAATGCATACAAATTGAGCAGTTAATTCTGCTTATAGTTTTCAGAGACTGTATGAATGTAGACTTCAGATGAAGATCAAGGAGCTGATGCCAGAAGGAGGCAAAAATTTCTGTTGTTTGTATTTGTACAGTTTATTCTGTTCTAAGCTGAATAGATACAACAAACAACCCAAACAAAAGACTTTCCTAAATTCCCTAGGAGGAGCCATGAATTTGGAGCAAATTTTGTGCCAGAAAATGCTGCTACACGGTTTCAGAAATTGCTGTTGTTTGATCATTGAAATTAAAATTCTTATCAATTTCCCATTTCTGCTATTTGTATAGTTAAAGTTCTCAGGAAGAGTGATCTCATTAAGCACTAACTTGGAGTGATGCTCTTTGTGACTCTAGTTAAATCCCGATTTTATGGCAGATCAATTTTGGCATGACTAAATGCATCCATACTGCCAGCGCTGGGACTCTGGCACCCTGCCTCTGGGACAAACTGGACAGGCTGGTTTGTCCTGAGCTACAAAGTTGTAACCCTTTGGATCCTGGCCTTGTAGAAATTTACATGGAAGGCCATCTTGAAAACACCAGAGTAACAAAGGAAAAGAATGGACAAAAGGGTCTTCCAAGTGTCTAACTTGAACCAGCTCAACTGGGAGTTGTGACTATCAGAAGGTGGCTTGGAAATAGGCAAACTTTATCTCAGTGCAATGTTTTCCCACAAGGTCTGTCTCAGAAGCAGGGATACTGAGGATGTCCAGGAATGTGTGGGAAACATTCCTTGCCTTGTGTGAAATTTTCTCAAACTGGAAATGTTTATGACAAAGAATTCTCGTCTCTAATCTTAAAACAACTAACTACCTCTACTTCTTATGTATATATAAAAATATACAAATATACATATATATAAAAAAATATATATGTACCTGTACTTGTTATGTATATATAAAAATATACAAAAAATCCCACAAAAAATCAACAAGCCAATTTATTGAATTAAAAAGCACCAAGGCCAAGTCAGGACAAAATGCATGTTACATTTCTGAATACAGCTATTCTCAAAATTTTGGGTAAAACCTGATTTTTTTGTGAACATTTTTTTATCAAACAGGCAGAAATTTTAAGCAAAAGCCTGGCCTTGACTGTCTGGGAGCCTAGGACTTGGTGGTCTTGCTTTGAATGCATATGTTTGTGAAAAATAGGGAAAACTTGAAGCTTAAATCTGTTTTTAAAATGCCAGAACACTGAGCCACTCAGGTTCATCAGTAAGAACTGAGGAAGAAATATGTGCCTCCCAAGTCCAGTTCATCACAGAAAATTAGAATCTAAATAGTTACAGAAAGAGTTTTAACTTAGCAACCATAGCCCTTTCCTGGAATTGACTATGCTGCACAAAGAGCTGGTAGAAGAGCCTTTAGGAGCTCAGTGGCAGAAGATGAACTTGGTGCAAGATTTGGCTTTAATTCTTCCTTTTCCCATTTGAATTTAATCACCAATTTCCTAGGTGGCTTCTGAAGTATGGTTTCGGCTTTGTCAGCATCTCCTGGTAAAACAGACAGAATTGTCAAGGATCCACTCACCAGCTGGTGGTGTGAGTGGTCATGGCCAAGATAAGAGAACCTGGATGACAGATAGTGCAGGATAAAACATTGGCAGTAGTAAAAATGTCCTCCTGACTAACAGGGAATTTATGAATCAGGAGTGCAACTTGTCTTCTGTGCAATGTAGAAATGACATAACTGCTGAATGCTTGATACAATGAGGAGAATTATCCAGGCTTTTGGAGATGCTACTTTTTGGAATTTGTGATCTGGCAGTACCTATTACATTGGGTTCTGCAGATGAGATGAGTATGAATACTTGAAATCTTTTGAATGTGCTTGCTGGTGTAAGGAGCTTTAAGTTGCCTGCTCATTAGTGTAAGGAATCATGAAGTCCTAGGTGCATCCAGAATCACATCTAAAGACACAGAAGAATTTATCAGTAAAAATAAGTGTCCATTTGGTACTTAAGGAGACAAAGGGAGGATCCAGAAAGAAGGATCAAGGATATTATCAGTTTTATTTTATTCCCTAGAAAAGTTATGGAGTAGATCCTCCTGGGGATATTGCAAGAAAAATTAAGCATATGACTGGCAAAAGATTCAACAGGATAGATTCAACAGGGGCAATTAGTACTTGGCAAACTTAAATTGACTTCTATGACAAAGCAGTTGTTGGTTGATGGGAGATGAGTAGTGGAAATTGGCTATCTAATTTTTTCCAAGGCTCTTGATACAGTTTCTCACAGCCTCCCTTAGAAAAACTGATGTATTCTGGTCTAGACAAAGAGTCTGTGCAGTGGATGGGGAACAAATCACACCTTGACCATGGTGATAAATAGTCCCTTTTCAAACTTACAAACTGTCATAAGTGGGGTCCCTTGGATTTAATATTGGACCTAACACTGTTTTGTATTTTAATATGGGATATGGATGATGGAATTAATTGCAATATGATGAAATTTGCTGATGATACCAAACTGAGTGGGGAAGTGGACACTTTGGTAAGGAGATTCACACTGCAGGAAAATATGAATAGGCTGGAAGAATGGGCTAACAGGAACCTTATGAAGTTCAACAAGGAAAAGTGTAAGGTCTTGAAAACATTCCTGGAGAGCAGAACAGACTGGTGTCTACACATTGGGGGAGAAACTGTCTGGTAACAGACCTGGGAGTCCTAGTTGAAAATAAGCTAAATATGAGAGGACACTGCACTGCAGTAGCCAAGAAAGCCAAGAGGATGATGAGTTGCAGTAACATTATTCTCTCTGAGTTGGAGAGAGATGGATTTGATGGGTGGACTCCTTGGTGGATAAGGAACTGTCTGGATGCTAGTATCCCAAAGGTAGTGGTCAATGGTCAATGATGTCCAGATGGAGAGGAGTGATAAATGATAAGGGATCCATACTGGCACTGGTGCTGTTTAATATCTTCACTGATGATATAGACAGTGGAATTGAATACATCCTCAGCAAGTCTGCAGATGACATGAAGCTGAGCAGTATGACTGACACACCAGGGGGATGGGGTGTCATCCAGAGGGACTTGGACAGGCTAGAGATATGGGCTCATGCAAACCTCATGAAATTCAACAAGAGCAAGTGCGGGGTACTGCATGTGGGTCAAGGCAATCCTCATTACCAATAAAGGCTTGGGTATGATGTGGTATAGAGCAGCTCTGTGGAAAAGGATTTGGAGGTACCAGTGGATGAAAGGCTGGATATGAGCAAACAGTGTGAGACTGCAGACCAGAAGGCCAACCATATCCTGGGCTGCATCAGAAGAGCCGTGGCCAGGAGATTGGGAGATGTGATTCTGCTTCTCAGCTCTGGTGAGACTCCACCTGGAATACTGTGTCCAGCTCTGGTGCCCTCAGCACAAGAAGGACATGGACCCATAGAAGAGAGTGCAGAGGAGGGTCACAAAGATGGTGCAAGGGCTGAAGCATTTCTTCTGTGAGGACAGGCTAAGACAATTGGAGCTGTTTATCCTGGAGAAAAGAATGCTCCAGGGAGACTTCATACCTGAAGGGGACCTAGAGGAAAGCTGTTTATAAGAGCATGTAGTGATGGGACAACAGGCAACATTTTAAAAGTAGAACAGGGCAAGTTTCCATGAGACACTGGGAAGTTCTTCACCATGAAGAACTGTGAAGTGCTGGAACAGGTTTCCCAGAGAGATTATGGAGTATACATCCAAGGCCAGGCTTGATGAGGCTCTAAGCAACCTGATCTAGTACAGGATGTCCCTGCTCACTGCAGGGGGTTTGGACTGATGACTTTTGAAAGTCCCTTCCAATTCAATGCATTCTATGAGTCTAAAACAGATAGTAAAAAAATTCACTTGCTAAATATTCAGTTGTTTAGTCATGTTTTTGTAGACATAATAATCTGAAACAGTGGCTAGCAGCACCATGAATGATAGCTAAGGCTTGTTAGGGCATCATTATGCGTATAGTGTGTGTCTCTTTTGTCTCCTAGAGAAATTAGAATTAAGATATTTGTCCCATCTGACCATTTTGATAAAGTCATGAGTGTAATAATGGTTTAGATAAACACTATCCTGCTTGTTACTCCCCTTGACCATTTTCGCTCTCTATAGTGATCTGACAGCCACCACAAGAGCTAGCACAATATCTGAGATAAGGTCAGCCTCACTGGAACAAGGCTAATTTTCTTCCCCCTTGCTTTCTTCAGTAACATGACTAATGGCATAGGGGACTGTCCAACCCTTTGAATTTTTCTCTGGCTTACTATAGGGTTATGATTTTTTTATTTTCTGAAAATGTTGTATCTCCAGTCTGGACAACACGAATAACCATCTCTTTGGTGAACCACAAACATGACTTCTTCTCTTAAAGAAGTGAATGTGAGACATTTTAGCAATCCCGAATGAGTTCTAGTACTACTCCTTAAAAACAGGCTTGTGGTTCAAAACAACTAAACCATATTGAAAACATAATAATTTTCTGCATGTTTCCCTGGAGTCCATTGCCTAAGTACAATGAACAGTAATGTGTTTCTAAAAGCTTGTAAAATACACATGTTTAATGTAATATTAATAGGGTAGTTACTGCCTTCTAAAAAATTAAAAATTAAAATATGCATGTAGGGTGGTGAATGCAAGAGCAATGTGAAAACTATGCAGTTCCCAATTGTTAAATTTTCATGACAAAGAATCTAATTAATATTTAGCATAAAATAAAATTCCTACAATAAAGGGACAGTTAGATTTACCACTGAATCTAAAATTTAAGATCCTGAACCACAATATACTGACATACTCACATACATCTGAAAAAATAATTGTGTGTAAATTTGGTTACTATTCACATATTTGCATCAGCATTCTCTAAAAGCTCCTAATAGTTTATTGAAATTATTAGTACATGAGAAAAATGGACCCATTTCCAGGGGATTTAAAATTGAAAACTTCATGAATATTTAAAATCTGCCTACACAATAGAATTCTCTGGTAGGAGTCTGGAGAAAAGTGAAGAGCTTATTTTTTTTCCCTAATATTTCCGACTAGGGAAGCTGGAAAAACGTAGTGAACTTGATAACAATATGGAGTGCATATTTTGTATTTGTGACAACAACTTTAGACTGGAATGCTGCATGAGAGATTGGTGGTAACAGTTTTGAGCTGAAATATGTACCTCTTGTTTGCCTTTGATTTCAAGAGACTGGAGGCCGTGAGGCCACAGAACTTAAGTTCTCTGCAGAAGAAGCTCTCTGCTCAGTAAAGAGGGATCCAAAGACTGTCATCCTTAATATTTTCATCCATATGTTGGAAGACAAAATGGAAAGAATTCTTATGAATCCTTCCCCAGACCCTTGATTTGAGATACATGTGAAACTACAGCAGAATTAAAAATCAGATTATCTTAACAATCAGAAAAATTACACAGGAAAAAACAAACATAGTTCAATTCAGAGAAGACAAAGTCCAAACACTACTCTTTGGAAAAATCACTGACAATGTCAAGAATGAGAATGATAAAGTATAGTCCAGGAAAAGGAGCTAAGTACCTTTGCAAACAAGTGTCCCCCAGAACACACTGACTATGTTATCAAGACAATAAAGAAACGGGGTAGGACTCAAAGTATATTAAAGGACTCAATTCACTATGGAAGCTTCTCTGCCTAGCACTGTTTGACCTCTGCTAGAGCTCTGTATCCATATGCAGGTTAGCTGAGAGTCCAGCACAGAGTATCAGTGATAAACTGAGAACTAACACCAATTCTGAAAAGGAACTGCAGGGTCTGGGGCTGTTTAGTCTAGACTTAGTCTAGACAAAATAAGAGTTTGCAGAAAAATGATACTGACTTTCAAATATTTAAAATGTCAGCTGCAAAGAGTTCATTTGTTCACAATACCCAGTGTCAAACAGGAAAAGATATAATGGCTGCTAATCTCACTTTAGCAATATGAAAATTTTTCTTATGGCAAAAAATAGTGAAGACTTGGCTGGCTGCGAAGGGGAATATGGGAAATATTCCTTATTGTCTATTTTAGAAAACTTTCATCAGAATTATCATAGGCATAACTGATTCTGTCCTGAAAACACAAGGATAGAAACCCTTGGGGTCACTTCCAGTTACATTTTTGCAAATATCTTAAGCTGTTAGGAATAATGACTATCATAGGGTATTGGCTTAGAACTCAAGATAAAAATAGACATTTTATGTTCTCTCAAGTCTGTGGTTCTTGAGACTTGCATTTTTATATTTCCCTGTTTAGTCTGAAGGCCTCATGTGATTACAGATCTTCTGAAACTGAGGGGCTACTGGGATAACATGTGACTTGTGACATATTCTAAAGTATTGATAAACCTGCACTAGGTGAAAAGTGATTTTCACACTGTAAAGGCAGGACTCCTTTCACTCCTGTTCAGTTGATTCACCCTGGGCATTAAAAGTAATTTTCCAAGGATAGCTCTAGTTAGAAGGAATATCTGAAAAAAGCAAAGGAAAAAAATAAATCTAGAGTCTATACCTTGAAGTCGTTTCTAAATACATACAAAAGTAATGGTGCCACATTCCTTATGCATATAGACACAGAAATTCCATTTCATATTGGAGAAATTTCCACCACCTTACCTTTGCTGTACTGATGGTTAAGGTGATGGGAGGGATATTTCCCCTCCATTTGCAGAGATAAAGAAGAAAAAAGTCTTACTGAGCTATGCCCTGCAGAAATATTTCTTCTGTCTCTACTGACAGAAGCTTTCCTTGCAGTTGCCACTTACAAGACTTGGGAGGAGAAAAAATAGAAACCAAAACTAGTTTATTCCTATATTTCATATCTCTGGTATATTAAGTCCTCCAAATAAATAGATCCTGCAAAAAAAAGGAGGAATTAATGCTCTGTATATGTAGAGTGATCCTCTTTTTGCATTAAATTATTAGATGAAGGGAAGGAGTCTAGTGCTCATGACTGTATTAATTCTGAACTGGCCTGAACTGGCACAGTGTACTTAACAATAAATTCAGTGTTATTTTAGATAAAAAAATACAGGTGTACTTCTGAACATATCCATTTTAATTTCTAATGATTAAAAAAACCCCTAATTTGGATAATAGACTTTATTTTTGCAGTGATGGCTTCATGGGGAAAAAGTTAATGAGTTTGACATGGAAAATTATTTTTCAACTCCATTAGACTACTCTGTCTACTAAAAATATATCTTAATTAGTAGATTCATTTTATTCAAATGATTTTCCAAATTCTTACCTAATAAAGGAGCCCACAACATTTCACTGACACTCATCCTACCACCACCTATTCTTTTGTGGGAAAGTGTTATTCCCAATACATGAAGGATGAATTCTGAAAAAAGTGATGAATTTAGTAGAGTAGTTCATTTGACCAAGATGATAGAGAGCCTGTACTAGAGCATATTACAATAATATACATAGCACCAATTTTTTTTCAGATAGAGCCTGAAAAAGTCTACATGAAAAAAACAGTTCTAATAATGTGAACAGACAAATACAATTGAATCTTTATCTGTGCAGCAATTAAGGCAAATTGGAATGAATATTATATGTTGTGAGCATTCATAGAATCATAGAATAGTTTGTGTTGGAAGGGACCTTAAAGATCATCGAGTTCCAAACCCCTTCCATAGGCAGGGACACCTCCCACTAGATCAGGCTGCTCAGTGCCTTGTCCAGCCTGGTCTTGAACACCTCCAGAGAGGGGACATCCACAACCTCTCTGGGCAACCTGTTCCAGTGTTTCACTACCCTCACTGTAAAGAATTTCTTTCTTATGTTGAGTCTAATCTACCCCCTTCCAATTTACATCTGTTGTTTCTGGTCCTCCCATCCGATATCATATTTAAAAGTCCTTCCCCTGCCTTTATGTAGGACCCCCTCTTCCATCTCTTGATGCAAGAACTGGAGATCAATGAAGTTAAAGAAGTAGATTGAATTTGGTCAAAAGCATTATTTAACATACTTAATATCTAATCAGAACAACTCACTGCTGCAAGAAATAAAAATCAAGAAATGAGCAGGATTTTAAAACTAATTATGCAGATAATGAAAGGCAATTTTACTTGCTCAACTTAATATATATACATGCTAAAATGCATAAGTGAATAAACTCCCTATTAACTGAATATTGAGAAATCCTTTCTCCCACATCTATACCCCAATGGACAGTCTGCTTGCATTTATCCTGTATCTATGCTCCTATGGGTAGTTTATTAACACTTTTCTGAAACTTGGACTACCTTTTAAAATAAGTGATATTTTGAAAATCAGAGAAAGAGGTGGACCTGTGATGTGAACTGACACATTGCTTACTTCCACTTGGTGGCAGTGCTCCCACCTTATAATCCACACCTAACTTTTACTGTTCATGAAGTCACCCTTCACATTCTTTAGTCCCGTATTACAATGACTTGTTTAAAAAACAAAAAGAAGACTACAGAGATTCCTTTTTCCAAATAATTTTTAAAATTACAATACCTAAGGGAATGTACTTTTTCTTTAATTTTCTGTTATTGGAAAAGCTTGCTAAATGAGGATTACTATGAGAGTTTTAGAACTGAAAAGAGCATTTTAGTTTATGACCTAAGAGATATAAAATTCTATATGACTTGGCTTTACTGCTTTGTTCCACATAATATCTTCCAGACTGGCATTTCAGATTGATGTCTATTGAAAACATGGAACAAGTTGTCAAGGCAGTATTTATATATTTTCTTAGTTATTTTATATGTATCTGTCATATTTGTTAATAGTTTTAGTTGTCTTGTATTTTAAATACTGAGTAAGCCATGGAAATTAAATGGTATCATTGTTGTTGAATGAAAAAAGGGCATTTGCTTTTTCATGATTGTCAGTGGTGACTATGATGAGGAAGACAGATTTAAATGTTAGTTTGCTGTGAATATCCATTACCTTGTAGGTAGCAAGAAAAAACACATTTCAAATTCTATCTATAAAAAGAGGGAAAATGGAGGCTGAGTGCGCAGTCCAAACTGAAAGTCTGTCAGATATAACAAACAATAATGAGAAACCATGTCCCCCACACTTGTGAGTCAATCTAATCACTTGCAGGAGGCTACAAGCTATAGTTTCTGCACACTCCACCTTCATGTCTACTGCTTGATGCAGTGCCGCTCATTCAAGCACATCTCATGGTTCTCCTATCATACAGAACAATTTCATCTTGGTTTTCAACTGAAGAGGCTTAATGAGTGACCCACTTAATGATATTGCTGTGTAAGAATTCCTTTGTGGATATCTTCCTCCATACCTCCCAGTTGGTTTAATATCAGAACATGGTAGAAGCCAATGGGAGCAGATCATAGAGTCATAGAATCATAGAATAGTTTGGGTTGGAAGGGACCTTAAAGATCACTGAGTTCCAATCCCCCTGCCATAGGCAGGGACACCTCCCACTAGACCAGGCTGCCCAGTGCCTTGTTCAGCCTAGTCTTGAACACCTCCAGAGAGGAGGCATCCACAACCTCTCTGGGCAACTTGTTCCAGTATTTCACCACCCTCACTGTAAAGAATTTCTTTCTTATGTCTAGTCTAAATCTATCCCCCTCCAAATTATATCCATTGTTTCTAGTCCTCCCATCCAATATTATGTTAAAAATTTCTTCCCCTGCCTTTCTGTAGGACCCCCTCAGGTATTGATAAGTTACTATGAGGTCCCCCCTGAGCCTTCTCTTCTCCAGGCTGAACAACCCCAACTCCTTCATCCTGTCCTCATAGGGCAGTTGCTCCAGCCCTAGAAAACTTCAAATTGAGTAAATGCAGAAATACATTTGCTCGTGTAATTTATTTCTTTTCCTGTTGACTTAGAAAGGCCAAATAAAATAGCAGTAGTTGCAAGGATTGTTTTGTGGTTGATGGAATTTGTCGAGATTTGTCTGTAACAGGAAAATACTGATTACAAATGACCAGAGTTTCCAGAACACTTCTGCCTCTTCTTCTTTAACATGTTACTGCTCAGAAACTGAATACCCACACCCTCAGGAGATGCAGGCAATGAAAATATAATTATTAATGTGAAAGTCTTTGCCACCATGGATGTTCTACATCCATGTTCTAATTTGATATGCAAAACTCACTTCCATACTCTGAGTTTTCGATGGTTCTTAGTCTCTGCCTTCCTCGTGAGTACACTGAAGAATTTACACTGACCTACACAAGAGCAATGCAGTCTCTTATAAACTTTTAAACTGTTTTACATACAATGGAGAGGCACATATCCTGAAAGCAAAGCAAATCCCCCCCTAACAGTAGTGGTTTAAGGGCCAGCCACTGCTAATTGTTTGGCAAAATTTATAGCTAACTGCATTGTGGCATGAAAGGAGTGACGTGCTCCCCAGAAGTACAGAGAAAATGGTCCATTAGCCCAGTCTCTTCATTTTTACACAACTGCATTTAAAGAAATCCCACTGTTAGCCTTCATGGCCATTAACATTTCATAGAAATGTTTCCTTTTTGACAGCATGGACATTTTTTAGCAAATTCATAAAGCTGTTTCTGTCCTGCAAGCTGTAGGTTGTTATTTTAAAAGTCTGCTGTTCTTCAAAATACCTTTTTTAATTCAGTGGTTGAAATTACTAGTTTTAAAGATTGAGGGTGAGATCTTTGTCTTTGCTTAGCGTGATTTTTCAAAAAAATCAATAAAACACCTCATGGCTCTGCTGTGTTTTAACAGCAAATACTCTGAAGAAATATTTAGTACAGAGAAAAACTTCATTGTATTGGTGACAGTTTTAATTTCATGATTAGACTGCTAGGAACATTAGCTGTTGGAGAAACTCAATTCAGGCTTCAGCAAATTGGTGGTAAACTGCAAGTGGCAAACTGAAATACTTTCTCAGAAAAATAAACACTGAAGCACTGCATGACTCACAGGAGCACAAGGAGGATTTAGAACTTTTCACCTGTATAGTGCAGCTATGACTCCAAAAGAGCAGCTGAAAGCTGTCAGGTGAAAATTATTTTAGACACTTTGATAGGGCTTTTATAGTAGTTTATAGTAATTTAAAATGTCTGTGTAGCTGTTGCTGACATCATTAGGGAAATATTAATTTGACAGTTCCCCAAACTTGGAGAATAAAAGCCACGGCTATACCTTTTCCACCTGAGCTGATTCTTAACATAAACCTTCATTGTTTGCTTCCAGTCACATTGCCTTTACATTCTCTTCCCCAAAGAAGAATGCACTTGACTTTATAGCACTTGATAAGCTTTATTTTTATCACACTAGTATAAATACTGTCCTATCCAACTTGTCAACATGTTTTACTGTGATATTTGTGAGCACTTTTGAGAAGGAACCATTTTTACACCTTTCAGAAAAATCTATATGGCAAGTTCCTACTCGTATTCAATATTTCTGGGTATTCTGCCAGGATATAGACACTTGCAAAAAATTCAGTCATCAATCCAAGATATAAGCATTTGTGGCCTTTTCCATTAAAGTGTACTAGTGGATATAGACAGCTACTGAAAAACATGTATCTTATTTTCTACCTATTTCTACACAAATGATCCCTAAACTCAAGATGTACAAGCTGAAACAAATTGTCCGACCAGGAATAGGCAGAGTGTCATTACTGCAACCATTGAAATCTATTGATGAGAAGAGATATCTCAACATAAGATTAGTTGACAGATAATTCTGCTGAATATAAAAATATACGAGCATCTGCCTTAGAGTCACTACCTGGCTATTGTGTAAAATCATATACAGTGATGAAATATTTATCTATCTTCTCAGGCTTCACAGCATTTCTACTCCAAATACTACCACTAAGTAATACTGATCAGCAGCCTGCAACAAGTTCAGCATATGCACTGAATGATCTAAATCAGCAATGATATTATTCTAAAGGAAGGGAGTAGGAGAAATCAAGGGAGAATAGGATACCAGATTGCCAGGCAATCTTGGAAAGTGACTGTGATCAGAAAAAAAAGAGAAAAAGAAACCCTATATGACTCCCGGTAACTTCACTCATAAAAATGTCCCTACCTGACTCTAAGTCAGCTGTTTGGATTAGTTGCAGAAATCACAACAGGACTTGTACATTGCACAAACTGAATGGATGCCATGCATCAACAGTATCTGCACAATGCTGGATAATGTGTAGCTGTATCCAGCCTGCAGAGCTTCTGGGAAAGAGAAAGCAACTTTACAAACTAATTACTTTACTGAATTATGTGCCAAAGGCAGGGAGGAGTAAATGCTTCTTAGCTACTGAAGAAAATCAGCACTAATCTTGCTGCATGGGATACAATATAAACATAGGACAGATAAAAAAGTCTTCTTTCAGTCCTATTTGGCTGTACTAGTGCTACTGAAATCCAGTGTGGCTATCACTAGTCATCTGATTATATGTGACAGAACTCCTTCCAGAATGTATCTGTTCATCACTACTAATGTTATGCTCATGTGTATAATGTGTTGCTCTGAGGAGATAATGGCTCAAGGTCCAGGCAACATATAGCTGCATTAGAGCAGTGATGATGGGCAGGCCTCCTTACTTTGGGAAGAGCATTATGCTGACACCACATAATATTTTCACCACTACAGCTCCTTGGACATGGCAGCACACAGGGGTCTTCTTCTCCCATGGGGAGTTAAAGTAAGGATTCAACAACATCTGAGAACACAACATAAATGAAGGAGTAGTGCTTCACTGAAAATTTGTGGATGCCTCTTTGTAGACAAAGGAATTTAAGCATAGGATTAAATTTTTTTTTACTGAAATAAGGTTGATCTACTAATTTGCTTATTTTTATAATCAAAAGGTTAAGATGAGAAATATGCAACAGATTACAGGAAGCTCTAAGTGAGCATACATTTTGAAGAAGGTTTTACTGTGTAAAACAATGCCTATTTCCTCCCCCCACCCCCCCAAAAGGTATTGGCTTTTTTTCTGAAATAATCAATCTTATAAATGATTGTACTCCCTAGCTACTTGTTATTTTCACTGTCCTTACTTCTGATTGAATCTCATAGGCACAGATTCATCATGAACTTCAGTGCAGTCTTTCGTATGTACTTCAGTATCAGGTTTGAATTCCAACACTACATTCTGAGCTGGGCCAAATAGCCAAACTGCTCTTATGGTGAACATTAAGGTATGGTCTTCTTCTACTAGCCAGGTTAATTCAATGAATCCATCTAGACTACACACCTGCGACCCATTTTGCTCCAGGAACTGAGCACTGGCCATATTAAACTTGCTTGAAAGGACAGCATTATCAAAACATCAGCTATGTTAATTGCCATCATAAATACTGCCTCAGAGGAAAACTGCTTAATGCAACAAATACCCCTGACCACATATCTAGCCATGTGTTTCCCAACATTTGCTCAAAATTTTATCTGCCTCCGTTTATTTTCACTTCAGGGCTGGAGAATTAGGTCTGCTTGCTGCTGTCCCAGTATATATGCTGGTTGTCTATCAGACTCTGCTGACAGCACATTTGCACAGTCCTTTTTTCCTTCCTGAGGCTAGCATGCTTAATACTAAACAGTGCATCATAAAAACACACACAATAATTCCAGCCTTCCATGGATGAATTCCAAGTAGTTATTTTTATTGGTCTTCTTATGGCTTCAGAATCAAGTCTATGTTTATTCCCAGATGTAGCTAAACCAACCAGTTTCTTTCAGCAACAGAGTGCTGGCAGAGAAAGAGAGAAGGGAGACACTGCAGCCCAAGTTCTCTCTAGCTAATGTCACCAGTGCCAGCTGGTGAACCATGCTGCTCTGAATATTGAACTTCAGAATCCCCTAAACAATGGACCAGACAATATTATCTTGTCTCTTTTGAAGGAGGTTATTACAACCGTCTTTAGTCTTGGTTTATATCTTCATGATTCTTTCCAGTCTCATTTATCTCTGCTGTATGTATTTCAATATGGAGTATTAAACAGAGGTATGCTTTGTTATATGAACTTTCAACCCTTCTTTATAAGCATCTAGAAGGTTGAAGAAGTGATTTGAAATTGCATACATACAAAACATATACGTGTTTGTGTTATATATATGTCATCTGTAACTATGCACCAGCAGAGTGGTGCTCTCCAAGGTTATACTAGAATGTATTAATCTGAAAGTGAAATTATTTCTGAAGAGAAAAATATCTTTACTGAATGATAACCTAATTGCTTTCTGAAGCACCTAGATATTCGTTAAAAATCCTCATTCCAAATATCAGTTAAGCAAAACTCTGGTTAGCAAATAAGCCTGAAATGAACTCGCTTCTAAATCATCATGTTACAGTTTAATTCAAATGTACATTAAAGCTCTGATCCAGCAAAGTATTTAAGCATATGTTGAAGTGAATGGGATTACTTGTACTTTAAAATTTAAGCATATGTTTAAATATTCTGGTGCATTAGATTAACCTATACTCTGTTTGCTCTCCTGTTGGCCAAAACTTTGCCTTTATCTCTCTCCTTTCATTTCCAATCCCTCCCTATTTCCTCTCATTGAAGATTAGTAGCTTTCAATCAACTCAGCATGATTTTTTCTTTAGGGTAGGTCTATTTCATCATATCAAAACCCTCCAATTTCTCTGCTGGCCTTGCCACTGCGTGTCTGACATCACTGTTCATTGAGCTAGTGATTGGCCTCATTAGCTGGCTCCTCACACTACCTATGTTGTATTGTAAGTGCTTTTCCTGGCTGTGCTTGTGCTGCTGAGGCAGCTCAACTCTGTACTGCTCTGGCTACTGCACTCCCTTTTTGAGGGTAGATATTGAGGGCTTTCAGCACTGTTCTTGCTGCTGTTCCGTTGTTCTGCTATCATTTCTGTTCCTTTCTGGTACATTTCCTTACAACAAAGGGGAAAATGTTTTAAGTATTTAAAGGTCAGACCCCATGTATGGGGTGAGGGCTACTTCCGTGCTAACCAGGTCTCCAAAGTGAGCCATTTTCATTTATAACCAAACTGCATGAAGACTTTTATAAACTTACATGACTGTCCTAGAAGTCTCTGGATTACTGCCATGCTATAAATGCCTTACTGCTTCATATGCTCATTTGCTCATCATGCTTTTGAATATTTGCACCTCATTTCCATTTCTTCACAAGGTACACAGTGTTTCTCTTACAAGATATCAAACTCAAGGAAAACAGCAAACCATGAAAATGAACCTTCTAGACATTCTAAGTAATTGTGTTTTAGATCCTCTTATTTATTTCCATGTATACACAGAAAAAAATAGTATCAGGGTATGTCTTGGATAAAAAAATCTTCTGAAGTCAATGAACCACCTTAGCATTAGATCTATGTGATGAAAGCAGATAAAACATAACAAAACATATTAATTCTATAGGTGAAAAGCTGACCACTAAAATATTTATGAAAAAAATGTTTAGTGCTTTCAGCCTAGGAGAAAGGTTACTACAGCTGCTTTTGTGAGACAGCAACATCAGCTTACTGAGGTGATGAAGCAGGATAGGGACAAATAAGTGTGGAGAATCATGATATTATCAGCTTAGTGGCTTAGTACCTATTGTACGTCATTTATGTCATCTGACACATGAGAGTTGTCTGCCAGAAGGAAACTCCAAGTACAAAAAATAAAGAGCAGTGACTGTTCAAACCATGCCACTGGAATTCATGACCCACATACTATTTTTGGAAAAGTAGTTATGCTAAATCTAAGAGCTGCATTTCACACTGTTTCAAGGACAGACAGGCAATGGAGATAATATAGCTATTCCAGCATTGCCTTCAGCACAAGATATCAGTCTGGAAAAGTCCAGTATCAATCCAGACATGAGTTTCCCTTGATTAAAGAGCTTTTTATTTTAAAGTGGGGGGGTGAGGAGGAAAAGGAGCAAGTCTGAATGTGGCATTTGTCACAGCTAACTTTAAGGGCTACAAAACATGTTTCCTACATTTGAACTGGTTATGTACGCTTCTGTCACAATCAACAAAATTTTTATTAGTATAGTTGGAGGAGTTTAGGGTATAATATATGTGACAAAACATAAACTGAGATGAATATTATCCTCCTGTGTGAAAATGTTGGGAAGCCTGAGAATGAGTGGCTGAGATGCAACACCTGTGTTGCAAAAAACTGTGTTGCAAACACCTACAGCCAGTCAGACGTAAGCCATCCCAGCTGACATTAAGAGATTCTGTCAGTTTTCAGAAAAGAGAAGTGGATAGTGTGTAATATGTGGTTCAAAATGGGGTAGTGGTAGTGTAAAAAAAGAGGACAGAGAACCAGTGATTGAAAGACGTCAAGCTCCATCACAAACTGGAATGGACAATGTGGAGGAAGATTCCTTGGCCAAGAACAAATCAAATTGAAAGGAAGGAAAAAATGGACGAAGTTATGAGAAAACAGCAAGACAAGATTTCTTCTAATCTTATTCTCAATTACTGGGGAGATTAAGGGCAAAGCAGTGCTTGATGGAAGAGAAAATAGTACTGTAAAACATGAACAGAAAAATTCTCAGTTAGGGAAGAGGGACTGCAAAGGGAAGAGCAGAGGCAGCCAGAAAGGCTTGCTGGCATGAACACCCCAGAGGATGAATCCTTTGAGGATAAAAGTCAGTTTACAAATGTTCTACATCTCTTACTCTGTGGTTTTGCACTTACTCTACACTCTTATTTTGGTTTCACTCTGGGGGATGGTACCTTTTCTTTCACACAATGCAAATGGAATCTCTGGCTAATTTATGTCTGTGCCCTTCAGTATCTTCCATTCCTTTGCTAGGGAAACTATCCAAGGAGAGGCATGGACTGTAGTTTATGATTAAAGAAAAGATATTTGATTAGTTTGGGGATGCTGTTTTGCACAGACAAGAAGTGCCCATTTGTACAGGGTAAAAGTTAGCTGTAACAGTAATTTGGAGAAACTGAATGCGTAGTGACCAGCTCCTCTGAGTGGAACTTCTGCTTTTTTACTACTTGTAAATTAAAGGACACTTAAACTTCTGAGAGCTAGAAAAGAGAATTATGTAGTACAATGCTATCCTCTTTTAGGAGTAATTTTCACAACACAAATTTAATTGGCCTTAAAGACTCTTTCTGTTGTATCTGGCAGAAAGATGCGTTTCCAGATCTGTGGATTGAGCTGCTTCATCTGGTGAAATAGAATGAAAGACCTGATTTAGATCTATCTGGTCTCCCAGACTTTTCCTTTGGTAATTTCCTCACTTCAGAGGGGTCTCCAAGTAACAGATTATGCCAACATTCTGTCTGCAATGTGATGTCATAATGGGTGTAAGGATTTTAATTAACTTGATAACTTACTACATAGAAGAAACATACAGATTTGATTGTACGGTTTTTCACGACACTGCATTTCTTGTGACCAGAAGCAGGAGACAAGGTCTTAAGCAAAAGTCAACCAACTGTGAAGAGAAACTGAGGTTAGTAAGAAGGGAGTATAGTGGCTTAAAATATTGACCTCTATAGTCACATTAAGAAAGTTTTTTAATTCTAGATTTTAATAAAAAACCCTATTGCAGATAAAAATTCTAATAAATTTTTTTAATTACTCAAAAAATTAAGAAAATCTTCAGAAATGCTCTCTTGTTCTCATTTTGCGGTCCTCACTCATCAGATATAACAGATTAAAAAAAGCTGCACTTTTTAGTTTTAAGTAACATTTGTAAGTTCCTGGAACTTTTGCCTTCCTATTTTCAAAAAAATGTGTGAGAAATTAGACATCTCTGAGTAAAATTTGTCTTCCATTTCTACTTCATACAAGTGTGACAGGACAAAACTCGCAACCCAAGAGTAGATGCCTGCGTGTCCTAGAGAGAATGAAATTGGCTTTGTCTATGGTGTGAAAGATATCCAGCTTAACATAAAACACCTGTGAGTAAAACATCATCAAAATTACCACATGAGTGTCTCCTGCAGCTCTATTACTTCATCCCTGGGAATGTCCCTCTACATCATTCTTCATATTCAGGGATATCAGAGGATGGCAAGAAATCATCAGAGGATCCCTTTCTGTGGGATTTTTCTTATCCCCTCTACAGCTGAGTAAATCCCTCCTCTTAGAGTGGATCACAGTGTTTTCCATTTGTTTAAAACATCTGCCTAATGGAGTGAAACAAATTTGCACAGCGTTAAGTACCAAGCAAGTGTTTTGCAAATTACTCAACTTTCATCCATCAACGAGGAAAAATATCAGATTTTTAATTAGCATGGTGAATGCTATTAAATTTTGCCTCAAGTGTTGGTTTTATGGCAAGATGCAGAATTTTGCTCTTTCCTCTTGGGTTCAACATTACCATAGAAAAGAATAACTATATGGGGGCAATCGAGAAGCAAAAAAAAATTTAAAAAAATCAGTAGTTCTCATTCCATAAATCAAACTATATGGATAGACACTATCTATCTGTTCAGTGTAATAGCTGGCAGTTCACCATGTCCAGAAAAAAATGCTTTTCACATTGAGCATTTTGAAACATACTCTTCTGTCTTTACCACATCTGCTTCTAATGCAGAGGGAGTTGCTTGCTATGAGATGAAATTATCTTGGTGCTAGAACAAGAAGTAGTAAATGTCTCTAGGTCTATGATAATGGTTTTGCATTAGGGAAGATAAGCTGTGTCTAGTTCATGTTTAAGAAACTTCAGTCCAAATGTAGGGTTATGACCAACATTTTATAATGGGCATGTTGGGCTAGTTTTGTTTGTTGTTGGATTTTTTTTTTGAGTACAGTACCGTTTGATATATATGAATTTCAGGAAAAAGAATTTTTCATAGAATTGCCTAGTTTGGAAGGAACCTTTAGACTGAGTCGAACCATCAACCTAACTCTGACATTAACCATATATCTGAGCACTATGCCTATCCATCTTTTAAATATCTCCTGGTTTTTTTGTTTTTCCTTTTGTTAGTCACAACATTTGAGCAAGATGTCTCCAATCCAGAGCCTGGTTCACGGGAATATCAATTAAAAATCTATAATTTTCTTCATGGAATCCAGTCCTCTATTTAATCACATGGAAATGGTTTGGGGTTTTATGGCTCTTTTTTTTCACCTTTAGGACTTACCCCAGATTGCTGGCGTAAGCAAAGCAGTTCCTTTAATCACACAGAAAATACACTACAATTATATGCAATGAAATGCAAAATCTAAATTCACAAGAAAAGAATATCACTATTTAGGCCTAAATCTGCATAGAATGCAGAACATAACAGGGCATTCAAAGAGAAAGAAAACAAAATTTACTTGTTTAGTCTTTCCTAGAGCCATCCTCTTTCCCCTCTGCTATTCAAGTATGACACAAGCTAAAAGGCATATGAGCCAAGAATTAAGCATGTTATTGGTTGAATGAGAGGTTGTTCGTTTAGGACCAAAGAAAAATTTAGACATGTAAAAAATGTCTGGAATTAGAAAACTTCTAGTTCTTCTAGCTTTTGGGTAAAGCTACTAGGTAGCATTTTGCATCTGTGCTTGCTTATTGTCACTTTTTCAAGATTTAAGCTTTTACTTTATTTCATTCATCAAACCGAGTAGTAAAATACACAATTGAATACCAATATTTAAGATTTCTTCCTTCCGGTGTCTTAAGTATTTTTAACCTAATTTTATAGTGAAATTCAAAATCAGACATTTCATGACCAGTATAACTCATGACTAATGTATTACAAGTCTCCATATCTCATATTGTGACTACCAGCAGGTAACTCTGAATAAAAATTAGCATTAAAATACTATTCAGCTATAAACAAAGAAAAAAAGCCTTTTGTGTTTACTTCTAACCAGTACTTTATCTTTATTTGTCCAAAAGATTGTGATTAAAATGCTACTATAGCAGCATTTCCACTTACAGATAACTTACATTACTTTCATGATCTGTTTCCATTCCTGATGAGTCAATCAATAGTATTCTTCATGTGGATATTGGCAGCAAAAGATAGAATGCTCCAAGTTAAATGGAAGTCTAGCAAAAAGAGGGAATGAGAAGCTGTAGTCCATAGATTTATCAAGCAGTGACAGAATAAAGATACATAATTTAGGATAAAGAATCTACATAATTTATTCTTGACTCTTTATCTGTAAATTTGAAGTATTTGTATTTGTTAAAGATCATTTGATTTTATCTCATTCTAGGTATCTTTAAGATAGCAGGTAAAGTTTCTAAAGTCAAGATAAAGATTCTCCAGACTTAAAAGGTATGACTGACTGCCTGTATGTATGAAAGTCACACCTTATCAGTGTGGGAGACTGCTATGCCTGAATTTCCCATCCTGTATAATAGCTACTTCTCCCTAAATAGGTTAGGGAAAATAAGCTGATATGATTTTTTTTTAATATGTATCAACTAAGTAAGTCGATAAGAAATTTGACATTTCTGTGTATGATCTGAAGTAGAACTAAAATAAAATGCTCCTTTTTTTACATCCAAGGAGACTTCATTTTTGAGAAGAAAATATATGAGGACAAATGAGGTGTTTTTTCTTGAACAAGCAACTTTGTTTGAGGATTGTTTGTGCTGAGGATTTCAAACTACAGGGCATAGTTTCAGATTCACTCATAGCTATCTGTAGCATTTATTTTGCCCATATGCAAATACTCAGAAAGAGAACTGACAAAATTCAGGGAAACCTGACAAGTTATGTAAGACTTAAAATGGCAAACTGTTGACATACTCCACAATCAAGGTGCAGATTGTCCCTGGCAATTGAAATTGTGCAGTGGAAGAACTTGAGGGAGGGAATGGATAAAACTATTCACAAATGTAAGCTTCATGCAAGAAAGGAAGAAATGTTAGTCCCAGCAGAACCATCTGGAAGGTCCTCTTTGGCATACCTGATATCTAAAAGGATCAGAAAAGAGACAGGATATGGTGCTGTTTTCCCTGTGCTTCCTCACTACCAATGCACTTGATAAAATGGACCAAATGAATGAGCTCAGTGTATTTCCATAATATGTATTTGCATATTAACAATGAAAACTTTTTTATTGTAGCATATGCAACTTCCATGGTTTTCCTGTGGAATAATTTTCTTGAGATTTCTCTATACATAAATGCCTGATGTAGGCCCATAAAGAAGCTAGCTGATTTATTTTGTCTGCTCCAAATCATGGCAAACAACCAACTTCACTATCTTGCCAGTATGCACCTTTCCTGTTTCACACTCCACATACTGTAAGTTTTCCAAGGCAGGCATGATATTTGTCCCCAATGTATAAACACTTATGTGACAGGGACATTCTGACTTCAATAAACCTTATAATTATTTATCCTTCTAGTAAAGAAAATTAGTTTGTCAGTTTATGGGTGCAGGATAAAAAAATCTGCTGGTAGTCCCCCCTTTCAGCAGGGATTTAGAAACTTGTATTGATCTTTGTTGATAGTACTGAAAAGGTTCTCCGTGTTACTGTATCTGAAAGTACGTATAATTTTATACATTAAAAAAAATAGCACCTTGCACTTTAGAACCTATCCAAACAGGTATCATATTTTCCATGGAAATTTGTAAATCTGCCGTCTTCTCATTTAAATCCCACCTCAGTCATCGCAACACTACCATCTGGCAGAAATTAAATAAAAGATAAGCTAAAACAAATGATCTGAGCTTTATGTTTTAGGTTACCTCACCCTTCAACCCTTGAGGCAACTCTCTGCTTCATCTAGCCCAGCAGTCTGTCTTATATGTAGCTCTCAAATGTACAAGTAAATGTTAAAGAGCAGTATTTTACTTTAAAACTTATTTTGATAGTGTTTACTCTTATGGGATTTATACAGCTTATTTTCTGAAATGTATTGCTAAAAGTTGTGGAGGTTTTTTTCCAATTGATTGTTCTTCACAATCAAGGCATCATGTTCTCTGTAGATATCTGGGGTCAATGCTCTGTTGCTAGGCAGTAGGGATTAGCGGCTCTTTATCATGCTGGATTATAGGAAGCCTAGAATGGGCTGCAATTCAGGACCCTGGAGTCAGTCCCACCATTCTTTCTGCTCAATAGTGTGGTTGCCTGGTTGCAAAACTATTTTCAATTTTTGTGTTTCATAAACATTTTCAAACTGCTGTCAAACTGGCTGCAGGAGGCACAGCTGAGCACTATTATTCCACTGATAACTACTATATAAAGAATCATAGAATCATAGACTCATAGAATAGTTTGGGTTGGAAGGGACCTTAAAGATCATCGAGTTCCAGCCCCCCTGCCATAGGCAGGGACACCTCCCACTAGACCAGGCTGCCCAGTGCCCCGTCCAGCCTAGTCTTGAACACCTCCAGAGATGGGGCATCCACAACCTCCCTGGGCAACCTGTTCCAGTATTTCACCACCCTCACTGTAAAGAATTTCTTTAAAGAAATATTTAAAGAATATTTCAGGTATTTTGGCAATTGTTCAAGATACATGCTTTTGAATCAAATTAAACCTCCTGACCATTTTAGCTGCTGTATAGAGGCAGAAGGAAAGGCAAGAGTGGATTGGACATGTCATTCTGCTTCTGTTTGATCTTCCTTGTTCAGCCTCATGGATCTGAGTATTGCACACTCAAGATGACCAGAGACAGCTAAAAGTCTTTATTTATTTCAGGAAACAATTACTGAATTCATTCTTTGAACTCCAGCAGTTAGAATTGACCAGACATGCTTCTCTCTGTATTAAGAAGTGTGTGAGCATCATTATTTGGAAGCTAATAGTCAATATGATCACTTAGGTGATGAAAGATTAGCAACCTATAAGGTGTCTGGATGTTTAGTCCATCATATAACAGGCTGAGCTAGTAATAGTTACTTTATTAGGATAAAGCTAAAACAATAGAGAGCATGTGGTAAACAATCAGCAGTTGAGATTGGGAGTACAGTTAGAACAGATTTGAAATTTCCATTCAAAATATTTCCATTCAAATATTTGCATAAACTCAATTCTTGTAGTAGATTATGGATTTCAAATTATGGTTATGGATTTTTGAAACAGAAAATAATTAGAAATGGTTATCTAAAAGTGAATATGAAACACATTACTCACATAAAACCATTACATACTGATTTATACTGAAACTAACTTTATTTTGTAAAGAAAGCCCTAGATTGTAGGATCTTTCCACCTAGGTCTCTAGAACAAGGCATATCCTGTTTACTAATGCTCTCTATATAATCTAGAATAATAAAGGACTGAAACATTTGAACAAAAAGAGTAAACAAAACCAAGATGAATATTAAACAAATGCAATAGACTCTCCAAGAACCTCAAGTATTAGCTTAGGAAAGGATCTGCTTGCTTTTACTTTTATTTTCCTGGGTGGATTTATTTCTTTTGGAAGTAGATATGCAACTTAACTTTGCTGTTCTGCTTTTCCTTCATCTTCAGCAGAAACAATAACTCTGATTTAGCAATGTTATTGATGAATTCTCTTTCCCTTTTATGTTTGGTTAAGTTACATCCAGGAGCGCTGATCAGCCAATGTACATTCTAAGTAGACGAGTTGCTGCACAAAAAAGTAGATGGAAAAATGTCACATTGGCTAGAACCAAGCTGTTTACTTCAATTAGAATCCCAGGACTGTATTTCTGCTACTTGCCTGCTATTCATTTTATTAAACCAATATCCACTAATGAATTCCTACCATCATGGCAGATGGCTTGCTGGCTGAAAGAAAGCTTCATAAGAAATAATTTCCTCTTCTGTTTGTTCCACCCACTTTCAATCCATCTTTTATGAACATTTTTAGAAACACTCAATAACATGGCTATAGTTCTTTATCATTTAATTGTTAACATCACTTCTGTAATTCCAGGAAATTTAATTACAATAATTCTAGTTTAAAATAATCTTCGATCTCCAGTTTTCCTCATGGTCTGATATTGCAAGCCACCCTTATGCCACCTCTGTGACCAAGGAATTGGTGGGATCCCCTCTGGCTGTCCCACACCCTGCATGGGGCAGTGGGACAGAATAGGCTGCCTGGCCCTGCCACAACACCCTGGGGAGCCCCTGCCACTCCCTGGAGACTCTATTCCACACAATAGCCTGATACTGTTTCATCGTTCTAGGATGTATGTCCATCTGTTCTTGAAGTTAGGCGCAAAATGAGAGAGAAACACCCTCTCTTGAAAAGACCATGTCAAGGACCAAGAAGCTCCAGCCCGGAAGAATGTACCTGCAGAAAGCGCATGATGAAATGCTGAGTCAACAGAGAACATGCATCTATCTTATCAGTCTATGCCTTCACAGAAACCATGGAAAGTAAAACTAAAATAGTATAAAATATTATCTACTCAATTTTCCCAATGCAAATTTTGATAATCTGCATTTAATCTCAACAGATGTATTTTTCTAAGAAACTCACAGTACTAGTGCATGAATACCCAAATCAACCTGTCCAAACATTTTTTCTGTTCCTATAATAACTTTTCTCATTCTCAGCATGTACCGTGTATCACAGAATCACAGAATGGTTTGGGTTGGAAGGGACCTTAAAGATCATCTAGTTCCATCCCTCTCTGACATTGGCAGGAACACCTCCCACTGTTTTTGACACAGACGTCCTTTATCTCCTTTGAAAAACCTGATATTTCTACCATCAGCAAAGATTGGTCTAGTTTTGCTAGAATATATCCAAAACTACAGACAAAGAACCAGATTCCATCTCATAAAAGCCCTAAAATTGTCCACTTATAAGTTACAATAAAGTATGCAGTTATTCTACAAATATTGCTCTTCCAAGTAGATAATCAGACAGGAGGTGAGATTGGGAAGGAATCTAGGTAATTAAAATGACAGTTTTCTGATTCATCTTCCTGCTTGAAGATAGAATTATTTTGCCTTCCTTGAGATCATAGTTCTTGCACTTAAATATAAACCAAATGGAGATAATCATTATCGTGCAAATTAAAATTTTTACCAGACAGTTTCTCCATGCTTCTGGAGTTCCACTGTTACATTTGACTCTATGGCTATTCCCAGAAATAATTTGCTTTGTCAAGTTATTTCACCATCCTTACTCTTTTCACATTTTTAGTGTTACAAATGCTGCTAGCCCCATTAGAAAAGATATAAACTTTTATAATAGGAGACTTTCAGTGGAGAGGAACCATTTAACTTTTATTTTTCAGTCCATAGAATTTTGACTTTATCAAGAGAATTTACCATTCCCTTGCTTCTTTAACTATGTGATTTGTAATACAGCATCATATTTTGTGTTCATTTGTACCTGTGTCCTACGATTTTTTTTTCTATGCTATGAACGAGGTCAAAGTAATTCATTCTGGTCAGCCCATAAAATACCCATTAGAGTTTTTTAAATTAAAATGAATTTTTGTTTTACAATTATTGCAATATTTGTCATGGATATGTTTCTTACTATTCAAATTGTTCGACATCTGCCTCTAGTTCACCTGATTCATGGTTGCACAATGTAGAATCTTTTCTGTCTCTTAATTGATCTGTCCATGAAACTAACCCAAACATGTAAATTGCAAAAGATATTAATTTTATGCAGAATATACTCTGTGTAATATTCTCAGTGAATACAGCATGTACTAGTTCTTCTACCATGTAGATATTAGATACTTCACTGCTCTTGACAGTTTCTACAGTCAGATAAAAACACTTCAATACTTCAAATATTAATGATTTTTCCTGATTTTATTTTTTTTCTATTTGTTATTAGACAAATCCTTATAGGTCAAACCTAAAGCACATTTTTTGAGTCAAGTGAAACAGTATCTGTTTGTAGCAATCTAAGGCTTGTCTCATATCTTTGGAAATTCCCATACTGTCAGAACAGTCAAATTCCTCCAAAACTTTGAAACAATTATTTCTCTTTCTTGATTCTTTGACATTTCTGTTTAATCATTTCTTTGCCTCTCTGCAGTAGAATGGCTTCTGCCACAATTGTTCAGTCTTCACAAGTGTTGACCTTGAACCCCTCTTCCTGCGGTTATTCTGACTTACTTGAATCACTGAATTAAAAAACTTTTAAGGCTGGAAAATACATCTTTAAATCTCCCACTGTTCAAGCAGAGTGACCTAGAGCAGGCTGCCTAGGACCATAGATAGTTGGATTTGTATATCTCTATGAATGGAGACTCCATGACCTCATCTGGTAACCAGCACCAAAATTTTGACAATGAAATTTTATTCTCTCACAATATACTTTTTTCTTGTTTTCAGATGGACTTTCATGTTTTGTGATCTGTTATTCTTGCATCTTGTGCTGCAGTGGGCACCACTTGCTCCTCTTCTTCATTCCCTCCAATTGTGTAATTAAACATACTGAGAAGAATCCCCCAACCCTTCTCATCTTCAGTCTGAACAGTCCCAGTTCTCTCAGCCTCTCCTCACATAAAAGATGCTCTAGTCCATAAATTATCTTCATTGACAAGTTTGTTAAAATCCCTTCCTACTTGTTTACTTTATGAAATCAAACACTTTTTTTCCTTCTGTAGCTGTTTTCTTGTTTAATATTTGTAATAAAATGTTTGAAGCATAGACAACTATTTATACAAAAAATATTAAACACTGTGTAGGTAAAAGAGTGTCCAGAAACACAGAGAACATAAAGAGATGCTGCCAGATTTTCATTTTTCAAGCTAAAATGAAAAATTATATTTTATTTTCATAAACCATTGAATTACATTCTAACAAATCCTACACGCTGTAAGTAATGGTAGAAAACCAAAGCTTATTACCTTAGCAATGCTATAAACTACATAACTTTAGGATGCTGCACAGCAAAATAAACCCCACCACTCTTCAGGAAAAAAAGGAAAGAAATAATTTTTAAAGTCTTTAACAATGCTTTGTATTCCCTGAGGCAGCCTGATCTTAATTAAACTCACTTAATTAAAACCATTATTCAAATGTGCTATCTGGCAATGGAGTTAAGGAGATAGAACTTTTATTTTACTTTTCTCTTCAAAATTAGCTGCTGTACCTGGGTTGTGCTGATCAAGTAACAGAGCACTGTGTCCAGTTATTGTGAGATCAGCACTGTAGAATTCATTAGGGATGTACTGTATTTCTGCTGGAAAAGCTATTGCTACATGCCTTGAAATACAGTGGCATCCAGAATAAATTCTTGGTGAAGTCTGACTCCCACAGATTTTGAGAACCATGTGGGTTGTAAGTTGGTCATGCTCTGCTCAGGCTGGCCACTTGAGAACAGCCTATTCTGCAGTGGGCTGCCCATCACCATCACTTAGGAATTTTTAAATAATGGACAGATGCCAAGGCAGTATAATCAGACAAGAACAGCTGCAGGGCTCTGCTGGCAATTTTACAGATCCTCCTTGTTTCTTCATCAGGTTATGGGTATTAAGAATTTTGTGCAGGCAAGAGCTTAGCATAGGAAATGACACATTGACATTTGAGTTAACTTGTCAGAAACAGGTGATTTTGCTCTGTCAAAACAGGAGCACATGCAATAATCATCAGGAAGAAATACCTGCTCTCCAGCAAAGTCTACTTCCTAATGC
Source organism: Turnix velox (assembly GCA_013400935.1). NCBI lineage: Eukaryota > Metazoa > Chordata > Aves > Charadriiformes > Turnicidae > Turnix > Turnix velox. The sequence continues at coordinate 5,404 of VZTY01024685.1, read as the reverse complement.
ACATTCTGCTGGATGAAAGGTAACTGCTGCAAACTCCATTTGAAATGCTCTGCCTTTGCTGGAGTAAGACATTGTAACTGGAGATGCATATAAGTATTTGGTAACTGTATCAGTGATTTCCTGGGGTCTTGGAAATTACATTTCAATGAGATTTCATTGAGATTTCAATGTTCTTTTTTATAGAATCATAGAATAGTTTGGATTGAAAGGGATCTGAAAGATCATCTAGTTCCAAACCCCTTACCATAGGCAGGGACACCTCCCACTTCATCAGGTTGCTCAATGCCTTGTCCAGCCTGGCCTTAAACACCTCCAGAGTGGGGGAATCCACTGGGCAAGGAGAGGAAAGGGAAGGAAAATTGGCACATGGTACACATGTTTCTTACATCACTTGGTATGGTATCAGATCTAACTGGGAATTAATAAATGAAAGTACTTATTATGTGACAGCTTTACAGATTGTGCCAGCATGGGCTGAGTAAAAAATCCCTTAGCTTTACCCTCAAGGTTGTTTCTGTTTCTTTATCCTTTGCTCTAAAATCCTCTAAAGGTACAAAATTTCCTCCCAGAACTTCTCTCTGAAGTGCACTGCTTCAGCTGCAGGCACTGACCAGGTAATGTTTGGACAATGAAATACTCAATAACTACAATTGTTCCTAGCTACAGCTTTTTAAGAAACTTGAAAGACATGTAAAGTTACACATTTTTAAAACCCATCATTGCTTTTACATCAGCATCACTCCCAGTGAGGCATTGTTTCCCTTCCACTCTATGATGTTTAGAATTTCTTCACAGTTCCCTTGCTGTGACTCCACTGGAAAGGTTCAGGATCTGTCATTGCCGTTTCACAGAGCAACAGAGGTTAAAGAAACTAAATGAAGTATTTACATTGCTTTATTTAAAAATGTGATGCTGGTTCACACCATAGCATCTGATGCAAAAATAGAAAAGAATTTCCAGGAAAAATCAAGTCCTGGCAGCCACAATTGTTAATTATTCCTGTCAGAAATTGGTATTTGGCATTGAAAATGATTTTGGGAAAATGGGCTCTCAGGGTAGAATTGACAGAGTCTTCCTTCTTCTGAAGGTTATCCTGATTACCTTAATCAGGGGTAGACATATGAACTGCAATTTGCTCTCTCACGATGGTAGAAATATACTTGCAGTCAGACACAATTTCACCTTTGATGAATTATGAACCATTTAAAATGCAACTTCTCTAATAAGAGAAAATAAACTGAGGGGAGAAACAGTTGTAATTGATTTTTTTCTATTAATGACAACAAAGTGAGCTCATACTCAATAATCTGGAAAACACTTAGGTCTCTTGAAAAAAGGGTTTGCTTAATTGAGTCTACACACTGATCTCACTTTCTAAGAACCCCAGGGAGGAATATTTACATCAAAGAAGAACTAAAAAATGTTAGTGAGCTTTTCAAATACCTATTACAAGGCAGTCTAAAAAGGATCAGCTAGACCTTAAAGACTCCATTTTCTCAGACAGTCTGAAAGGATGATGTAACACCCAACCCTGTTTGTACAAGCTATGGAGAACTGGGACTTTGCTTCTCTCTAGGAGACTACTGATTCTCAGGCAATGGATTTTAAGTCACAGCAAGTAAGAGTTTCTGTAGCTATTGTGCAATACATCTAGACAGCCACTATAGGAATAGTTTTTAGAACAACTTGGAAAAAGAATAGCTTCTAGTCATTACTTTATGGAGCAGTTGATCTATTTCTCCTCTTGTATAGACAACAATAGATTGCAATCTTATTAGCATCAAATTTTCATAATGCACAGCTGATCTGTAACTCAGATAATTTCCTGCAGCACTGTCCATCTAGGTTCCTCTTCATAACTGCAGTTACCTCAATTAAAATATTTTTTTTCATTTTCAGACTCTCTAATTTGTCAAGATACTCTGTTATTCTTAGAACACCTTTGCATTCTTTCCAATTTTTATACCATTTGCAAATATTCTAAACATATTTTGAAATTCTTCCTCCAAACCATTACTGAAAATAGTGGCCTTGGGCCCTGGCAGAAGTTGCATTCTGGATAGATTCCTGGAGAATTCTGCTTTGATATATCCCTAATTTGGTAGTCAAATACCAATAGCACTTTTGAGAGCAATGTTCCAAGAAATTGTATTCTCATTACTGGTAATAACATCTCAAACAAAATTTCTCATCTTTATTGGAAAAATATTATATGAGAATAACCTGTACCAAAAGCCCTGCTTAAACATTTACTGCTTCTCCCCATACTCTAGGCCATTTATTCTAACAAAGAAGGAATTCAGATTAATTTGATATGAAAAGCCCATGAAATCTTTTTATATAGTCTTATTATCTTCTAGATATCTGCTTTAAAATATTTGTTCAGAAATATTTCAGGGCACCACAGTTAAGTTGACTGATCTATATATAATTCCCCGAGTTCTCTTTTTCCTTTTAAAAGATGTATACTAGATTTATCCTGCTCCTCTGGGGTCTTACTGGAATTTCATGAATTTTTAGAATATTTCTTGTCTAGTTCTGAGACGGATTTTATCAAATCTTTCTAACTTGAACGTACCTATCTTATTCAAATATTATTTAGGTTGTCCTTTTTTTCTAGCTTGAATGTCTATTCTTTCATCAAGATTAATTTTTAAAACTCTGGTCACAGTTAACCTTCCTAGTGAAGACAGAAGCAAAGAAAGAAATCTTCAGTCTTTTCTGTGACATTTGCTCTCCTGTTTTCTGCTGGTAAGAAGAAGTCCCTTTTTTATACTTTTCAGACTTTATTTCTGAGATGTTAGCTTGCTGATTCTGCACTCTCACTTCTGCTTTCATTTGATCTTAATTTTGGTTTTATTTTTCAGATTCCAACAGAGTTTGAATTTTTATGTTACTATTGAATATTTCTAAACTAAAACCTAAGCCATTTATTTGTAGTATTTTTTTAATTATTTGTTTATCTTAAAGTGTTTTCCACTGAAGATAAATAACCTTTTTGTAGCATAATGTAGATCACTGACAAAAGAAGAGGGCTACTTTTCATTGACTCCCCAGAAACAGTCCATCTACCTCAGGGTTGAAAATCAGTAGTTTCAAATTATTGCATATACAGATTCCTAGTTCTTTCAGTACCAGTGGCACCTGAACACATACAGCTACGTAACTCTATTGTGACTTCTGATACCAGAAATATTCCTCTTCAGTGTTCACAATCCCAGTATATTACTGTGCAGTTCAAGTCAGTATAGGAGCTTGCTTTATTCTTCTGACTGTACATTATTCTCCACTGGCAAAGGCTTTTGCTATTTTCATCTCTGTTTTTTGGTAGTGGGATAATTAGTTCTTGCACTTCACCTTTCAAATTGCTACTGCTTGCTATAAGTTAGTATGGACATTAGGAAGAAGTTCTTCACAGTGAGGGTGGTGAGGCACTGGAAGAGGTTGCGAAGTGGGATGGTAGATGCCCGAGGCCTGGAGACATTCAAGTCCAGGCTTGATGAAGCTCTTAGCAACCTAATCTAGTACAGGGTGTCTCTGCTCACTGCAGGGGAGATGCACTAGATGATCTTCAATGGTAACTTCCAACTCAATCTATAATTCTATGAGAGCTCCTGGGTAGTATTTATCCTCCTTCCTCCCTTCATTTTTTCATAAGGAGGAGATTAAAGAATCTTTTAGAGTTATTCCACAAAAGATGACTGGATAGTTTTATATTAGTTCAGAATATACATATGCAGTTACATGTTTTCCTTCATTAATAAGGTCTGCTCTCTACTCAGAACAGAACTTTGCAGAAAATTATTATTGTCTTGTATGGGATTTGACCATCTGTCTAGGTTTCCAAGCTGTCAGGAGAATGTTCATCTCACAGATTCAGCTCTTACACTCTGATTTTGGTTATCTGAGTGTCTGGAGAAGATCATGACCTATTCAAAACTCTTTCTCTGATGCAACAAACAACCTAGCTAGTAGGAGTCCTTGAAAATGGAAAAGAGAGGTAACACATCATACTAGTGTTCCTAGGAGTGAAATAAAATTATTTTACTCAGGGGAATCTCACAAAAGCCCTTATTTCAGAGACCCTCACCATGTACTGGCACATAACAGCAAAAGAGTTACTTTGATAAGGGTATATGCCTCAAGAAATAGTACAAAGAATGTCTTTTTACTGTGTGAATATCTTCCATGCTGGACAAAATACTTAAGTGTATGTGCATTATATGCTGATCCTAGGAAGCCATCAATGGAATTATGAAATGCAGCAGGGAAGTAGAAAACATAGCTTGTGTTCTTGGGTAGTAATATTTCCTAAGTATGTTATTTATCAAGTGACTCAGATCAGCAAAGATGACAGATTATGTCACTTCCCATGAACCTGTGCTAAAGCAAATATATGAATCTAAGAGAGGGATTTTGTGACTAACAGAGGCATACCTTTATGTTGAAGACTTTTAGAAGAACACAACAGGAATGGGAAAAAGTCAGTGGGTGATAGTATAAAGTGGCTCACAGGTGGCCTTCCTCTATAGCAAATACACAAAAAAATTTTAATTTCAGGAGAGAATAATTAAATAATTAAATATTTGAGACTCAAAGGGGCTTTTCTGAAATGCAATCCTGAAAACAGTGACAAAAAAAGGGAAATAACTTTGGTTGTTGCAATGAAGTACAAACAGATCTACCTCATTTTGTTGAGTTTAAGTCAGTAGTCAGTTTGTATGTGTCCTGGTTTGAGGTAAAATAAAGCAAAGTTTCTAGCTTGTAACTTCACTATCCAGCTACACTTCTTCTGTCTGACCAAACTCTGAAATTAACAGCACATTGTTCAGAAACTGTTCTCTCTCAGACAGATAAGACCTGATTATACCAAGGAAAGGTATGAAAGAGACACTTATTTTTGTTTATCACTATGATAATCAAGGTCAGAAAATTTGTCATTTGCCCCACCAGGGACTGGAAGTGGAAGGAGGAGCGGACAGGCTATGTGACCCAAAATTGACCAGCAGGAGTATTCAATCCCACCTCTGCCCACAATCAGTATAGACACAAAGATCAAAGGGTCAGCTTTCCTACTTCGGTGGCTGACATCTAAGAAAGACTCTGTCTGTTCTTCTGTCTTTGATCCCAATCCAAGCACTCCTGACTCCAGATCTGGCTTATGGCTCCTGACAGCAGCTGACCCCAGTCTGGGACCTTCCCTGCGTCTGCTGTGGAAGTGAATGTCATCCTGGAAGCTTGATACAATTTTGCATAGGCTGTATACCTTCTATATCTCTTTCCTTTTAATTTAATATATTTCATTGTATGATAAAGTAGTTTAGAATTTTTCTAAACTCATAAATCTCTTTATTCCATTTTTCTTCTCTTTTGAAAGAGAAGGAGGAGCCATCTGTCATTCAGA
>VZTY01024684.1:830299-854391 GCA_013400935.1 Turnix velox | reverse complement strand
AGTATTTTTAACATTATTTGGAAGCTCTGTCAGATCACCTCACACCACCAAATCTAAAAGGCTAGAGCTTACGACTAGAAATTATATGTAGATTATCTCCAACTAAGTTAACTGTAATATATTTTATTATATTTTGATGAAAATGCAGTGACTTTGAAATAATATATGAAATGAAGAAAATTAAGGACAGAAAAATAAATAGAAGAGGGAAGCAAAGGCTTTTGAAAAGCCAGACAGGAAAAATAACGGATAAAAGTGTCCAGAATGGATTTGTATTGCTTATTTGTCTTTGTGCTTAACTAAAACTTTTGTTAAATCTTCTATTTTGTGACTTGTTTACTGAATGTATTAAAGTTATTATTGTAACACTGACCACTGCCTCAGGCTAAAAAAGCTGTGTGACAAGTTACTCAATATTTGCTTCAACCTGGAACACAGCAACAGCCATTTACCAAACAACACTCACAGCTTTGTGTCCAAAAATACCACAAGAAATGAAAATAAAATCAAACCCCAAAACTTATCAAAAACTTGTGACTCAGAGCACACCCTCTCAAATTTGGGCAGGAAAGAAAGAAGTCCAACCTCCTAAGCAGGGACATCCTACAGTAGATCAGGTTGGTCAGAGCCTCATCAAACTCAGCTTTGAGCTTCTCCAGGGATGGGGCCTCCATCTCCTCTCTGGGCAACCCATTCCAGTCCCTCACCACCCTCATGGGGAACAACTTCTTCCTAATGTTTATCCTAAATCTATGCTGCTTTAGTTTAAAAGTGTTACTCATCCTGTCTCTGCATGGCCTTGCAAAGTGTCCAAACAGCTTTCTTGTAGGACCCCCTTCAGGTACTGGTAGGCTACTGTGCATTATCTAGGTGTTACACTAAAATCCTGAGTAACAAAGAGGAAAGAAGACTCAATAGTGCAATGACTATTAAGCAAGTGCTGGTTGTGCAGGGGATTACTCCATCCTTATGCACATAGCAAGAAAAAGAGTAGTTGGAAATTTACACCCCTCTAACATACATATTCATAAATTATTATCTCAGAAATTAGTATTTCCTTGTTCCCCAAAAATAAGACTCAAGGACTGAGCTAAGCCGTATTTACACACCAACTGCAGTACTTAACTAACATCTAAGACCACCCTTAATTGGTTCCCCCCCCCTTCCAGGACCTAGCTGGTTTCAACTCCCTGTTTCACACCTCTGCTGCTAAGTTGTCCAGAAAGCAGAGATAGCTAAGTACAGTTGATAGCTAATTTCTTGCCTGTTTTTGTGACCAATGAGGCACCATTATTTTTGAGAGACTGAACTCCTTTGCATACAGCTAGAAGCTTTTGAATGAGAAGACCTCGATGACTTACCTCCCAAACCTAATATTCAATAGAGATTTCAGTGAATTCAAAAGTGAAGTTTTTAGTTTTGTGCAGGTTGACGTTACTTAGCACTGATAGTTCTCATCCAAGTCCCACTTTTGCAGGAATAACTGAAAACAGGTCTGATTTTCCAGGGAGAACATTCCCTAGGAGTCTAATTAGAGAGAGTGCAATTTTGCCATAATTCTGAAATTTATTTACAAGTTTAAATGTTTTATACACTTCAATTTACAGAGTAGGGAACTTGGTATTACATTTTATAACAATTTACAGTGAATAAAAAGAAAACCAATATGCATAATTAAAATTAACCTTTATTACTCCAAAACAAGATGCCAAATATGCAGTATATTTCTGTTGGCATACTTCTGAAGTACATGTACAGCTGTAACTAGTCAGCCTAGGCATTTGGTACACTGTTTTATAAGGTGTGTAGGTTCTCCCACACTGCACTGGGATGTCACTACAGTAAGCTGACAGAAATAGGCAAATAGAAAGTTATCCTGGTTTCAAAAGGGAAAAAAACCCTGCATGTGCTTTTACTAAAAAACTAGGTTATAATCAAGCATTACTCTCAGAAAATTCTAAAATACTATGTTACTTTCTAGTTTTAAATGTAGCTACCAGTGTCCAGTCACATTTATTGGCACCAGCCCAACTAGTCAAATGTCCAAGTGTTAACCTTCAACATTAATATGCTAATAAAGGCCCTCTCTGCAACACACATTTAGAGTCCAAGAGTCTACAATTAATCGTGCAGAAAGATTATGATCAAGACATCTTATTCCTAAAAACCAGTTCCCATGAGATCAGAAAAACACTGGCATAAAATTGCTAGCAATCATTTCCGTTTGATTGAAAACTGCTTTTGTTTTCAAAAACTTACTCATCTTAGAATTTCCAGAGGTTTCTGTTAGAGCTGAAAGAAAAGCTTTTTATTTCCCTGCTTCTACTGTAGAACAGAACTGGGAATGTCATTTGAAACAAAACATGCTCCAAACATTTTCGGAACTACTCTTCAGTGAGCAATATTGCCCTCTTTGAAGAAATCACCTGTTGGATTACCAAACTCTCATACATAGTATTAGTAGAAATGAATTCTGTAGAATGGCCAGCAGTGTAAAAGCACTGTCAAAGCCCTGTCATCCATCTACTGCAATATTAACAAAAAAATAAATCTAAGAATCTTGTCAGCAGCACATCAGAGGTCACAAATATTTCTCTTCTCTTTGCCATGTTTGTGCCTAAAACATGTTCCAAAGAGGCTCAGATATGGTCAGCCCGTTGGTTTTGCATTAAAACTTCTCTTGCCATGTGTGTATTATAACCCCAAAAACACTGAAAACACAATCACAAATGGTTGGGGCTTTTTTCTAACATGGAGCTCCCACAAGTTTTATAATAGCAATGAATTGTGTAGCTGCTTCATTCTTAGAGATGTTTTATTACACTCCTAAATGAGAAGTCTCCTTTTTAATTCATCTCCCACCTCAAACAGAGCATGAGTTACACTACTGTTTTACAAATCAATCTGTCACTATCCACACAACATTCTATAGCACACATAGTGGGTTATCACTTCAAACACAGATGGAGCAGGATGACCCAGGCAGCTATGCCAACACACAGCAGGACACCTGCATGGTTTTCTTTGCAGCAACACATCTGACTAAACCAAAATGCTGAACCCTGAGATTTATCCTTCTGAATAACTTCTTGAGGGAAGAGTATAGGGAGCGAAGGATGAGGAACTTGCTTTATTTTGTGTGTCTGATTCTGATGGGACACAACAAACAGATGAGTAACAGAAGCTCACAAGAGATGGGATAATATTGAAGTGTCACTAATGCCATACACACACCAGGAAGGGAAAAAATGGCTACACTGCATAAGACTACTGCATTGCTAGATGTACATTCCTCAAATCAGCAATTGCTGTATCCCAGCAGTTATCATCTTACTTCCAGTTTTTTCCCCTCTAGAACAATTTGGATTTCTTTGGCATCCAAAGTCTCATATTTCAATAAAGCTTCTGCTAAATTCTTGTGTTCTTTTGCATGAGTCTTGAGGATGTTCTTTGCCCGCTCATATGAGTCCTAATATTTGGAGAAAACAAAAAAAAGATGGAAGGAAATTTTAAGACTAGAACAAAAAAGCAGCAAGATTCCACTTAAGAATTGTTTCCGGGTAAATACAGCTTGAAACAGACATTTAAAGTTGTGCCTTATATTTAATAGCTGGCATAGCTTCTGTCTCACAAAGTTTTAATATCTAACTGATATAATTAACTTTAAAACAAACAAACAAACAAAAACAAACCAACCCACAAGCAAACTTTATACCACATTCCCATTTTGCAGAAGCAGAAATAAAAATAAAATCCTGAGACAAACCTTAGTATTTCTATATATGACTTAGAAAAAACCTATTTGAAAAGCTGCTGATTAAATTAGTATTTAATTTTATATTATGAGCATTCAAGGAACATTCCTCAAGGATTAAAGTTTTTAAAAGTTTATCAGACTTTTAAAGTATTCCATACTTTTAGAAAGCTGAATGCTGCTCAGCAAGCCCCAGCTGCTGTAAGCAGATGCACTTTGCCAACATGACCAGCTTCAACTTCAACACAGTCCTTACATGAACAAGTCACTTTGAAAACAGCTACAGCAAGTGTTAATTGCTTAAATGTTATGATATAAATAACTCTCCTGCCTGTAACAAACAAATTCAGATTACCACAAGACTCATCTAGAAGTTGTCTGATTATAAAATATTAAAATTTGCCTTAAGTGCCCGATACCACTCACTGTGAGGAAGAGGAAATTGAAAAGGCAACTCTGATGTGACAATGGCCATTGCTGTGATTCTACACAAAATGCTTTCACTGCAAGTTATGACACATGGGATTAACACAAGAGATTCACATCTGTCCAATTTACAGTCATACTTGTTTTTTCTTCTCCTCATTAATTGGATAGGCAAAATACAAATCTTAACCAAACATAAAAAGAAACACCAGTGTATTTAAGAGTCTAACAACACCTTATTTCTCACTAATTGAGCACAACAACCACCAAGAAGTTTTGATGTGCAGAGATTCAGAGCACATTAAATACTCAAGAAATTTCCATCTCCCTGTGCACTTTCAGCAGTACACACAACCAAACTGAATTGTCAAATAAGCTGATGTCCAACTCATCTCAAAATAAATGCATCAGATAAGAGAGAAGAATCTTACCCGCAGAAGTGTTCGTACTTCCTGTTCAATTGCAGACTGAGTTTCAGGGCTCACTTTCCCCGTGTCAGTATAGGTCATCACACCCAGCTAAAGGACAACAACAAAATCATCTTGCCACTGTTGCAGGAATAGTCATAAAACACACTAACAGCTTTATCAACTATTGCTTCTATATGCAAAAAAAACAACCCCAAACAGAAGCAAATGGCAAAGTGTGTTTATCAACTGTTTAGTCACTGCAGAGTTCTATTTCAACAGGTCACAGAACCTGACAAAGCATTTTCTTATTTAAAAATCCCCAAATCCCAAGACTACCAAGACTTAATGGGAAATAAAGAACTAAAGATGTTTCTTTTCAAGTCTAGAAAACTATTGCTCTACCTCCAAACCCAAAATAATCCTCAATTCCAAAATGTTCTGAATTCCAACAGACATTAGTATCTTTGAAGATAATTTTGAGGTGAAGATTTGGCCAGTTTATTTAAAAATTGCCAAATACAGTTTTTTTCAGAGTTCCCTATAACAGGGCTAGTCAAAAAGCTTCCTTTCATTTTTGCCAGAACTACTTGGTGAGTAATCACTGATTACTAATTACAGACCAGAACATTTCTTTGTGACCAGAACATATTTAAGGACTTGTAACATTACCTTCTCACTCATTCCAAACCTAGTCACCATCAGCCTTGCAATTCTAGTAGCATTGTCAAAATCACTGGAAGCACCTAGAGAGCAAAGACATTAGAATTAGTTATTGAAACCAAGCCCACAAAGAGTAACAGCCCACAAAACTGCCATCAAAATTGTTTTAACTACTGCTCAGCTGACCAGTGGTAATGTGATCACTTCCAAATATGAGCTCTTCTGCTACTCTTCCTCCCATACAGACATCCATCTGTGCAAGTAACTGGGATCTGGTTTCACTCCATCTGTCATTTTCTGGGAGCAGAGATACCTAAAAGATACAGAATTGTGGTCAGGTAACAACAAAGAGAAGAAATTGATATTAGAAAAAAAAAATTACACTGAAAGGGTTGTCAAGCATTGGAACAGGCTGTCCAGGAAGTGGCTGAGGCACCATCCCTGGAGATATTTAAAAACAGGTAGACAAAGAGCTTAGAGATACAGTGTAGTGATGTTTTTTTCCCAGAGTTAGGTTGATGGCTGGAGAAGATGACCTGAAAAGTTCCTTTCAACCCAGGGTGTTCTATGAAATACTAAAATACTCTGAAAAATATTTATGTCCAAAGCAGATATAAGTGCTTTTATGCAACAATTTAAATGCTTTCAGTCTCCTGAAACACACTCTACACACTCATCATTCTGGTGGGAGGTGTCCCTACCTATGGCAGGGGAGTTGGAACTTGATCTTTAAGGTCCCTTCCAACCCAAACTATTCCATAATTCTATGATTCAGGTTTGCTTTGAGATGCTCAGTCTAACAAACTAAAACTGCCTCCTTCAGGCCATAAGCACTACATATGGTATTTCATTTCACAAGGAAGGCAGCTTTCTATCACACAGACAACCCATCAATTTTCCATCAGATTCCTCATAATGCAGTATTTTAACATATTACAACATACATAAACATAATTACAACCCAAAAAGCACTGTCAGCAAATTTCTCAACAGCATTAAACTAAGTTCTACTGACATGTCCAAGTGTTGTTCCCCGGGTCATGATTGTAGCCTTGTTGATGGGCATTGCATCCTTAGTGTAATAGGCAATGATGGCATGGCCAGATTCATGGTAAGCTGTGATGGTTTTGTTTTTCTCATCAATTTCTACACTTCTTCTTTCAGGACCTTAAAGGGAGGAACATTAAATAAGTTTTGCTGTTCAGCTGACTATCAGAATACACATGCTACATACACTCAAATGGAGCACAAAGTAGCTGAGGAGAAGTATGTAAGCAAAATTAACTAACTCTCATTAAATGCAAAATGTTTATGAGTAGGATTTTACTGCCCACAATGAACCTCAATATACTCTACAGGCAAGTTGTTTTTAAAGAAATAGATTTAAAATGCAGTCTCAGTTTCTGAGAAAATTCCATTTCTTGTCTCAACTACAAACAGACCACATTCTTAAGCATACATCTCACTCTTCTGAGTTGTGTTACCACACAACAAGTTAGTTAAACAGAAGTTCTAGGTTTCTAATAATTTATTCTCTCCTTTCTTTTAGGAATAATTAGGTAAAGAGTAAGGAATCAAACCTAAGTCATCCTCTGAGGTCAAAACCAATAGGCAGCATTTACAGTAGAAAAAACATGTAGAATTAAAAAGTCATAGAGAATGTATTCCCTTACAGATTTTACACAATTCTTTGGTCTCAAAAGGTTCTATTCAGAATAAAGTAGCAGAAGAATTACTTGCCTTAAAAAAGAAAAAAAACCAAAACCCCAAAACCACAGACTTTCTCTAGAAAGTCTAACCAGAAAAAAAAAATAAAAAAAAAAATCGAAAAAACTTAGTAAAAAAACCCTGTGTGCTTTAACATCAATGTATGTCTTTCATATAAATTCCTACCCATTAGAATTTTGTCCTTGGAGAATTCCAGTTCTTTCATGGTGACCATATCTTTTCCATCAACAGCTGCCTTTAAGGCAGCTTGATTGACAAGATTCTCCAGCTCTGCTCCAGAAAATCCTACTGTGCCTCGTGCAATTATTTCTGGATCAACAGCTATGGGGAGAAACAAAAAAGAACAAAGTTATCATTAGGGTTTGTACAACTCATGAAAAAGCTTGTACCATGAAAAAACATGATCAAATAATGATCAAATTATAAACAAGAACCATGATATTAATATTAATGTATAATATGGAATGGAGAATTNCTCTGCTCCAGAAAATCCTACTGTGCCTCGTGCAATTATTTCTGGATCAACAGCTATGGGGAGAAACAAAAAAGAACAAAGTTATCATTAGGGTTTGTACAACTCATGAAAAAGCTTGTACCATGAAAAAATATGATCAAATATGATCAAATAATGATCAAATTATAAACAAGAACCATGATATTAATAACAATGCATTAAATGAAACACAGAACCATTGAACCAAAAAGTTGGAAGGGACTTTCAAAGATCATCTTGTCCAATCCCTCTGCAATGAGCAGGAACATCCTGCACTAGATGAGGTTGCTGAGATCCTCAGTGAGCCTGGCTTTCAATGTCTCCAGGTCTGGGGCCTCCAGCACCTCTCTGGGCAACCTATGCCAGTGGCTCACCAACCTCATGGTGAGGAGGAGCTTCTCTCTGATGTCTAATCTAAACCTGCCCTGCTCTAGTTTAAAACCATTGCCCTTCATCCTATCACTACATGCTCTGACAAACAGTTCCTCCCCAGCTTTCCTGTAGGCTCCTTCATGTACTGGCAGGTCATTATGAGGTCTCCCTGGAGCCTTCTCTTTTCCAAGCTGAACAGCCCCCACAGTTTCAGCTTTAGAATAAAATCTAGATCTCTAAGACACTATGAACTGCTGGGGACTAGAAAGCAAAGCCATCTTCAGGAAACTGTCCTAACACTACTTACTAGGCAACTTGTGTGTTCTTTAATGAGATGCAATTGCTGATGTAATACACGAGGGGCTAATCCAGTACAGCAAGTGTTACTTAAAAAGATGACAGTATTTACTCACATGGATCATACTTTATTTTATTGAGGTACCACTTCAGAATTTCTGTACGACCTCTTACATCAGGCTTTGGAACAGTAACTTGCATATCAAAGCGACCAGGGCGTATTAAAGCACTAAGGAAAAATAATTTCATACATTGATTTAAAAATGCAGCAGTAAACTTCTTCTAATGAATATAAGGAATAAAAATCCATGTGAAGTTTTTACATAGACTATATTTGGTGTGCAGATACAAAGAATAAGTCTTTCCTCTCAGTAAAAAGATAAATGAAAGGTATTACCAACCCATTTTAAAAGGGTTTTTTTTGCATTTGAGGAATTTGCATAGTGAACAAAGAACACAACTAGTCAATGTAAGAAGAAAACCTTCCTGAAGTTTTAGATGCTTAGAGGCACATTACTTATTTCTTCATATTTAACTCCACAACCACTTAAATGACAAAAATTGGTCACTAAGCAACCTTTTGAAGGAAAAAGCCCAGCTACCACACTTAATTCTTGAAGATTATCACAAGCAACATTGCTGTTGCTGTGGGGTTTTTCTGTTAGTTTGTTTTTAACATATGCTCTGTAGAAACAATTACTATACTCACTTATCTAATGCCTCAGGGAAATTTGTAGCCCCAATAATGACAACACCTTCATTAGGTTTAAACCTGTATAGAAAAAAAGTGAGAATGTGGGGGTGGTTTTTACCAGAGATAGAATTCACAGTGTTTTTTTTGTCAATAACTACTTCTTATTTCAGATGAACTCAACTGGCAAGTTGAAAGCACATTGTCAAACCACAACACACGATCCAAGAATTAATATGTTAAAGCCACCAACTGGTTAAAAGCATGCCCTGATCTCAGGGTTAAACTTCTTTCCTTAGACATACAGCTAGGATTAAAAAAAATGGAGAAATTACGTAAAATAATTGCAGCTATTGTATCACTGCAACTTGGAAGCTTTTATATACTTCATAGTAAAAGCCACTAATGCTACTGTTGACAGTACTAGAAAGTAGTCATAAAAGCATCATAGATTTGTATCCTTAAAAGCAATGCAAAAGAAATACAGAAAACAAAGAAAAATTCAAACAAATATTCAAAATACCAGTCACTCAAGTGCTTTCTATGCCCTCATAATTCATATATTTACCCATCCATTTCAGCAAGAAGTTGATTAATGGTCTGTCTTGAATAGGGATGCATTGGAGATTCAATTCTCTTCCCACCAACAGAGTCCAATTCATCAATAAATATAACACATGGTGCATTTGCTTTTGCTTCCCCTGACAAAAGAGGAGAAGGACATTTCAACCACACTAAAGAACAAACAGTACCTTGTATAATTTTACCACTTCTATTACTCTTGGATTATAAAGTGTCCTATTAGACATCACTGAACCTGTCTTGATTTTAGCCGAGGAAGTTAAATTTATTTTTGAAATGAAGCTTGGTGAGATTTTATCTTATGCAATCCTATAAAGTTGTAATTCCGAGAAACAAAAAATATAAAAATATGAGGAAAGAAACTGAGAATGTTAATGCTGTTTCTAATCTTAGGTTTAGAATTAAATTCAAATTTACAATTTACATAAGCCAGTAAGCAAATTACAATTTCAAATATTCTATTTAGTTTGTAGGACATTATACTCTAATCACATTACTTCTATTCTCTCTGGGAGTGTTTTAGGATCAGTCATAATTTTTGCTACAATTGTGTCTATCAGCTAATAAGATTCTAAAATTAATGGATACTCCCAAGATTCTGAAATTTACCTACACAATTAAAGTTTTATTTATTAGCATCATACACTACTGCTTTCCAGTAACCAGAAGTGTACCTAATCAAACCTCATAAACAATAGAGAATAATTGATTTCCAATGTTAAAAGATTTCAAAGCCACAAATATTTAACTTACTGAATAGGCTTCGAATGCGACTGGCTCCTACCCCAACAAACATCTCATCAAATTCAGATCCAGATGCATAATAAAATGGAACATCAGCTTCACCAGCTACAGCACGTGCCAGAAGTGTTTTACCAGTACCAGGTGGTCCAACTAACAGAATGCCTAAAAAGACAAACAAACAAAAAAAAGAAAATCAAACAAGAAAACCACCAAACCCCATTTGTCTTATACAAGTACTGTTTCTTCCATGCACTACAAGAAATAATTTACACCTGGCTTCAAAAAGCCAGTAACCATTTTGGTTACTAGTCATGACTTGCAATTTGAGTAAGTTTCCTGTAACAGACCGAGATATACTCTGATCTCCCTGCTGAAACAGAGACTTGTAGGACTAGCAAATAAAAGCAGAAGGCTACAAAGTTACTGCTGAGCTTAGCAGCTGCATCTCAAATAGATCATTACTAACAAATACCCAGAAGCTAGGCTATAAATCAGTCATCCAGAAGAGAACACAGATGCACACAATTTTCACTTCTGCTAAGCAACGATTCTTACCTTTCGGAAGTTTCCCTCCTAGTACAGTGAATTTATGTGGGTTTTTCAGAAATTCCACAACCTCTTGCAATTCCTGTTTAGCTTCTTCAACCTACACAGAACAACATGCCACAAAACACAATGAAGGAGATATAAAATTTTGCATCTTTTTTCTGAAATTTGTATTAGAGACTTAAACAAGTCCAAGTCTCCAGCTGTGTCCTGAGCAGAAATACACAACAGGAAGAGAAGAATCTGTGTGAATACTGAGTGTCCACGAGACTAATTAAACTTATTTCTTAGAATTGTTTATAGGAATCAGTAAATACTAAAGTTATTAATATTAAAGGAATAACCAAACAGACCAACAAGGTAGAATCAAAGATTCCACATCAAAATATTTGTCTAATTAGTTAAAAAGAGGTTAATTCTGCTTGTCCAAGGGGAATGAGAACTGCAACAGCTGAATAGAAAAAAACAAAACTATCTCATCAGGTGACATGCCTAATTCTTCCTGTGAATCTTATCTCCCATCCTAGAACCTGAAAGAGATGGTACTAAGAGAGAAGTGATCAAACAGCATTGACATCTTCCTGTATTGATCAACTTCTGTGAAACACTGATACACAAGGTATTTATGGCTGCCTTTCACTATTCTATATGTGATTCAACATGTTGAGTGTCCACTTTCTAAAGTTATTAAATGCCACAAGGATATAACTCAGAACAAGAGTGGCTGAAACCCTCCTTGGGGTGTTGGGTATGTAAATAAGAGTTCAGTTCATACACAGAAATTTCTTGAACATTCAGGCCCACAACGATCAGTTAAGTAAGAACGCACACACACTTTTGAACTTACCCCTTTCACATGCTCAAAGGTGACATTTTTCAACTGGATTGGATCAACTGCTGCATCAAAGATACTCGATGTTCGAAAGCGTACTAATAGCAAACAGCAAATTTACATATGAAAATTTATATATGAAATAATTTCCTTTCAGTACTAAACTCTGCACTTGAGCACATACCATTCAGCCAACAGCATTACTTCTGCTCAATAAAAATGGCATTTTTCCATTGACGAGTGTCCAGCTAATGTAAAATTTATTTTTAAAAAAAAATCTCTAGTTAAATTCAGTGATCTAAGCTTTTTAGTCGTTTGTAGAGCAAAGCCCTGCACCATGAAGTGGGTACACAAAGTCACAAGTTCTTTTTCAGTAAACACACTCTTAACTTTGAGATTCAGTTGGCAACTTAGCATGAAATTTAAATTCTCCATTTACACTGGCTTAGCTTTGGATCATTCTACTTCCAGTAGATTTCTCAAGGTGACAATCTGGCCAAACAAGTACCTACTTGCTATGATCTAAGCTGTGACAATAAATAAAAATCAAACTATTTTGCTTACAGCTGATCTAAAAAATATATCATCTAAATTCAAAGCCAAATATTTAACTGGCAGACTGATTTCTCTTTTCTACTTGGTTCCATGTAATTTTTCCATGAGAAGAATTTAAATAACTATACTAATAGACAACACACTTTTCACTATTGTTGGAAAGGCTGTAACCAAAACTAGTAAAGAACTTTTCCATTTCATTAGCCTATTGAAACACTATCCTAAAACAACCTTAATGTCAAAGCACATTTTAATTGTACTAAATTTGCAGGAAGAAACAACACAAATGGAAGTGGCAGAAAAAAATTAACTAACCTGCATCAGAGAAGGAGCCTTTCCCAGGTAAAAATGATGAATATATGGCAAGATAAAAACAAAGAACAAAGAGAAAGAACGAAAGCAAACGTGATCTTCTTAAGGAATCTGTAAAAGTAAACAAAATACATTTTAAAATGGGCTGAAATAAATTACTTTCTGAATACAGAGACAAGATACATGAACTAAAACAACTTACCAAGTGTTTTTTGCAGGAATACCTGTGCTTTCAAAAAGCCTTCTGCAAAACCAGTTTTAAAAGCATCCTGATGTGCCTCTGGGATGTTCTTAGTTTTCATTAGCGCATCTAGGTTTTCAACATCAATTCTTCGCTTTCTCAGGATAAAGCCCTAAAATATTTTCCACAGCAGCATTAGTATACACTCAGTAGCATGGGTGAGGAGAAAAAACCCAAAATTTAAAAAATATATATAATTCTGGTGCTATGTGGTTAGTTAGATGATGACACAGTAGCTTGAGTGTGGAACCACAATGGCTCCAGGCTGAAGCACCCTGATTTTTGCTGAACATTAGTCAAGCTTAGAGCCCTGCTGGACACCCATTCCAAAAAGAGAATGCAGCTCACAGCTGGCAAGTACAGCTAGTTTCATATGCTGGATTCACTGAGAGTTATTAGCTTCAGCTTTTTTGCTTTGTATAATCAAGTTATTTCCAAATGTGAAATATCTTCCCAAGCATAGTTTTGACTCAGGTTGATCAAAAGCATCCCAATACACTCTACCAAAATTTAAGAGCAGAACCACATGGAGCTAGCCCTGATTTATGTTAATCCATTGTACTCCAAATTTACAGAGGAAATAAACCACGTATGTCCAGAAGAAAGGGAACATTCAAAGCTAATTTACATACACAGTAAGATCAAAAGCTGTAATTATCCTGCCTTCTCTACAGCCAATTAGAAGCAAAGAGTACCAGAGTACCTAGGTTGATTTGACTTTGTTAAGTGCTTGGCTTAAGCCAAGACTGGATAGTTATCTGGTGAATTGAAAGTATTTATCTAAGTTTTAATCTATAAAAATAACAAGTTGAAAATTTTTGTACCTTAAAAATAGACTAAGTAAATCCATTCTGAGAGCATCAATCACATGCTGAATTGCTTAAAAAAATATACATTCTTGTATGGTAAAGTAGCTGTATTTTGGTTTAAAACAAATACTTCATTTGACTCCAAGCTAATTTTAACAAATACACAAAACCAGAATACAAGCATTTTCAGAGTTTAACATTCTTAAACTACTGTGTTCAAAAAACTGAATCTTTATATTGATGATCTGTGAAGTAAATTCACATATCATTAAAAAAAAGCAAGAGTAAAATGAGTCATGAGCTCAAGTTTTCAATTCAGATTTTTTTTTTCACACTACTGAAACAACACACCTAAATTCTTAAGGTTCTTTCAAGTGAATGGTCTGAACACACCCAAAACAACTTCATAATTCTACTTGCATTTACCTTCAAAAGTGAAGAAAGTGAATTTCTTGTTTCTGGAAATTGTTCAGATGTTGACTGCAGACGTCTTGCTCTTGATCTCAAAGTCTTAAACGTCCGTGACTGTATATAAACTTCAATAATGAAAAAGTTACAAACTATGCATTACATTCACTTCAAAAAGGAAAAAAAAAGCTGAAGAGATTTCAGGAACTACTACATTAAATAGAATACTGTGATTGAATTGAATACAATCTCCCAAAATATCCATAGGAGAAAGTGAACTGCAACCAGCAATCTATTTAAGATGCCTGATCAGAAATCTAAAAAACCCTAAAACTCTATGAGAAGATAATTTTGGATCCAACAGTAACAAACTGGATAAATAAACCAATAGCTTTCACTACTGCAAATGAATGGTGTAACTTGTACTCTCCACATGCCAGTACAATGCTTACTGTTATGTAGTTTCTTTTTCCCATAAAACTTTGTTAAAATCATCAGGACTTGATGTTGTGAACTACAGACAAACCTCATCACTCCACCAGAACCAGAAGAGCAGGAGAGACACACAGCTGAACTAAACCCATAGATCAAGAACAGTGTAGATTGTTTTATACCTGGCCAACACCGAACATCTGAACAGAAATTCTGGAGGGGATGAGGATGCTGTCTGTACAAACAAGATGAGCGTAGAACACTGAAAACATCCACAAAGCCTGTAAAAAGTTAAAGCAAATGTAAATATACCCTATCTAAGTACTTACTTAAGTACGTACGTAAGCTTATTTCATAGCTTGTTTTTATTTCCCTAAATATTCATTCTATTTTACTACAGCTTTTCAGGCATTTGTAATTAAACAAGTTAGCCATTACAACTACATAGACAGTTAACTTATTTGCATTAACTTATGTCAGGCACTGTGCAATAAGCCAGAATTTTTTCCAATTAGAATTCCCAAAAAATATTGGTACCCAGAATTTTAAATCTGAAGCTTGTATCTAGCAAGTAAAACTCTGCACATCTGTACTGCGCTGAATAAATCTATCTAACCTGGACAGAAATCCAGATTCGACAAATCTTTGGGTTAAAACTGCTTTCAAGAACAGAATGCTTGAAGCAGACTGTATCACATATCAAAGCATTTTAAACTGTACTTGGTCTATATAACTGCACAGTTTTCATGCAATGGAGAGGAAATGAGAATAAATAAAATACCATCACAGTCAAAAAGTTATTAATAGATACTATTTCAAGCACACTATGGATTGCAAGGCAGGAGAAGTATCATTTATCTGTTCAGTTACCAAAAGCTCAAAGAACTCATCTCCATTTAGCAGGTAAGAATTACTTAAACATTAGAGACCTGTAAAGGAAGGAGGGAAAGAAAGCCCACATACGCTCTCTTCCACTATTCAAAAGCTGATGTAATAATGAAAAGGGTGTGGATTTTTTTTATTTTACATGTTCTGAGAAAGTTATTACATCAGTGAGATGTAACTACGAAAGCAAAAAAGAACCCTTATTATATTCTTATTATATTTTTTGAATTTCCACAATGTAGTAACAGCTTACAAGCTAACTGAAATACTGTGGAACTATGGGAAGGAGGGAAAAAAGATTACCTATTATTTCTGCATTGCTGTATATTCCACAGTTTTGTACAACACTGAATATTGGATAATCCAATGCAACATATTCATGAACAGAGGTTTTTAAAGAAATGCAAACACTCTTCCTGCAATACTATAGCACAGTTTAGACAAGTTCAATAGCAGACAACTTCAAATCTGAATTTGAAGAAACAATTCCAAAATCTGAATTCATTTTTCTAAAATTCACAAGACTTGCAAGTATCACTCCAGTGACAACTGCTATACAAGAAAAGACACATCATTATTATTTAAAATTTTCATAAAACTATGAGTTATCTGCAGCACAAGAGACAGAACTAAAGAATAACTTTGATCATCCTTATAACCTCAGTCTTACTCATTCTCATAAGCACTTTTCTCTGAAACATACCATGCTTATTTTCAAAGAAGGACTCAGCAGAGACATAGGACGTGTGCCACTGTGAAGGGGCCTTGTTTTCTGCACAGTAGCCAGGAAGCAACCTGCTCACCAATTCTTTGAAGTGGCTTGCTTTCAAATCAGACAGTCCCAGATCTCTTAAATTAAGTACACACTGTAAAAAGAAATAAGTGTTCAAAATTTACTTAAGATTTCCTTAAGAGAAAAATACATAAATAATTTTGTCTCAATACAGTATCTACATCTCACAGCTTAACTGGAACTCAGAGTGAAAAGATTATTTGGGGGTTAGTAACAGAAAATTTGCTCTTTCTCTGGAACACAAAACATCAAGTTGAAAGAGGTAACAAATTCCCTCCTAACTAGAAAATTACCACTGAGACAAGTACTAGCTCTTTCTCTTATTAATGAAATACTGTATTTTCATAGAATCCTTACTGCCAAAGCACCAACTGTCTGAAGTTCTGTGTAAAAGTCACATTCTGTGTGTTGACATTCTGTTTAATTTCATCACATTGCATCATTTCATAAAACAAGTCAAATATGAAATTCACTTAACCTGGTAGTATTCAGATTTACTTCAGTTAAAGCAAACTATTGTTTTTTACAAAATTTTTTCAGTACCTCATTCTTCTGTGGATCATGCTCTGGGGAGGTATCCCTCTGGACAGGCTGTATAGATTTACTGCTGGCGGCAATAGAGGAGCTTTTTGGTGAATGAAAGGCATTGATAAGGTGACTCAAAGGAACAGTAGCCTAAGTAAAAATAAAATCAGGCAATGATTTAAGCTTCTTTAAATTAATTAAACATACTTCCATTCTAAACCCTAACTTATAGTTACATAGCTTGTACACTGCCTTTTAACTGAGGGCTTCATAATAAACCGCATGAGCTTAGCTTCAACATCATTTAGAAAAAAGAGAGTTTGTGTAACAGATTAGAAGCTGACAAAGACCAGAAGAGGAAGGTAAAAACAAAAATAGAAGAGGCTACATTTCTACAATTCCCATCTTTCAAACATAAGCATAATTAACAGATTTGCAAACGCAGATCATCAACACTTAGGGGATCATAGAATCACAAACTATCAGAGATTGGAAGGGACCATGAGAGATCATCTAGTCCAATCCCCCTGCTGGAGCAGGAACACCTAGATCAGGTCACACAGGAAGGCATCCAGGCGGGTTTTGAATGTCTCCGAGGAGACTCCACACCCTCTCTGGGCAGCCTGTTCCTGTGCTCCATCACTCTCACTATGAAAACGTTTTTTATTTCTGTGAACCTCCCATGTTCCAGTTTGCACCCACTGCCCCTTGTCCTATCATTGCAGATCACTGAGNTCTGGGCAGCCTGTTCCTGTGCTCCATCACTCTCACTATGAAAACGTTTTTTATTTCTGTGGAACCTCCCATGTTCCAGTTTGCACCCACTGCCCCTTGTCCTATCATTGCAGGTCACTGAGAAGAGCCTGGCTCCATCCTCCTGACACTCACCCTTTACATATTTATAGACATTAATGAGGTCACCCCTCAGTCTCCTGTTCTCCAAGCTAAAGAGACCCAGCTCCCTCAGCCGAGATGCTCCAATCCCTCTATCATCTTTGTGGCACTGCATTGGACTCTCAAGCTGTTCCCTGTCCTTCTTCAACTGAGGGCCACAGAACAGGACACAAGACTCCAGATGTGCTCTCAATAGTGCAGCACAGAGGCGGAGGAGAACCTCTCTCAACTTAATGACTACACCCCTTCTAATACACCTCAGGATGCCATCGGCCTTCTTGGCCACAAGAGCACATTGCTGGCTCATGGTCATCCTGCTGTCCACCAGGACTCCCAGGTCCCCTTTCCCTACACTGCTCTCCAACAGAACAGTCCCTAGCTTATACACGAGGTTGTTCTTGCCTGTATGTAAGACCCTTCTTATATGTTTTCTTCCCTGGGATCCCACTTTAGCAACATACTTGTATCAAACTAACCTAAGCAAAGAATACAAGCATACTACAGTCAATTCCACAGCTCAGCAGCAGTTGCATCACCTCGCAAAACAGTATAGAAGCACAAATGACAGCTTCTCCTCTAGCACGTAGCTCTGCTTATTGTGAATATATGGTACAAATACTATACTTAGAATTCTTCCAAAATGCCCCAGTCTTATTACAAGTGACTAAGGAAGAGCGCAGTGGTGCAACTCTTGCTGCTGAAACCTGACTACAGTTCCCGATTAAGCCTCTGCCTATGAAAGTCCTTTGGCAAGAACTTCTACCTCTATGTTGATTATCCAGAAGATCAAGTAAGATAATGCTGTGAGATGGGAAAACTGCTTCAGAATTGTCTAAGGTTATAATTAAACTGGTAATTAGCAGTAAAACCATAAAGCCTCTAGAGACCAAAGTCAGCATTCCAAGCACTAACCAAGTTTTCCTCCCACATTTCCCACTACCAAAAGGTGGGCTGATACATTCCTAAAAATACCATCCCAAATTCTGCCACTTCACTATGCTGATAAAAATAACTAATACGTTCTCCACATCTGGAAAGAACAATCAAACACCACCGTGAAGTTAAGGTTGTCACATACCGATAGCCCTAACAAACCAGAGAAATAAAACCTTCAGCTCATATCAAAATACGTAAAACTCACTCACTACCTAATCAAAAGCTGCCTTCCTAATTGCTCTATATAACAAGTAATTGAGTGACTTATCCTCCATTAAATCTTAGAAATGAGTAATTCTGGTTCGGTTTTCACGAGTGACAAGACAAGCAGTTTAACTTCAGCAGCAGTAACACTCTTTGTCTTTCTTCTGCTTCGAAAACGGACACTAAAAAGGGCTATCTCCAAGTTACTGTTTCATTTGAGAAAAAAAGGGCTATATCCAGGTTACTGTTTCATAAACTTTTACTGTATCTTCCCCCCCCCGTTACGCACGTTTTTTTCCCTCAGCGAGGAGCCCCGGCAGCCGCAGCTCCCACCCTCCGCTCCTTCGTTACCGCCCTCCAAAGCCTAGAAACGTGGCAGCCGGAATCTCGGCTCCTCCCGCGACACGGGGCCTTTCCGAGGCCTCGGCCCGGTCCCGCTATCTCTGCCCGCAGAACGGGCCGCCCACCGCAGCCTGATAGAGGTCCCCGAGAGCCGGGGCCGCCCCTGTCGCGCCCTGCAATCCGCGCTCACCTGAGGCTGCACGGAGGAGAAGGAAAACATCCTGACGGCGGCGGCGGCGGCGACCACGGGCGCCTCTTGCGCTTGCCCGCCCAGATACAGAGCCCGCGCCCACCTGTCAGCCCGCGCCGATGGCTCCCTGTGGCAGCCGCCGCCGCCAATAGCAGGAAGGCCCCGCGGCTCCGATCTTGGTGAAAATGGCCGCGCCCCACGGCCGGTAGTGACCGGGCCGGAAGCCGCCCCGGAAGCGGTGGGAGATGGTAGAGCTTCCGGGTCGCTTCGCACTGCTGGTCCCCGTGCGGCTGTCCGCGCGTAGGTGCCGCCCAGCGACCGTGGTGCCGGGCAACACGTTGTTTATCTGGGGAAAGAACGAAGGGCAAACCACATCCCGGTGCGGGCAGGGATAACGGGCGCTTGGAGCCCAAGGGTTTCATCGGAACCGCTACCCCGGGGCCAGGGCTTTCAGGGAGGAATGCTTGAGGGAAGGAGGACGTGAGGACGGGAAATGGGGAGGCCTCGCCATCCCCAGAGCGAGAGGTGGCTGTAGCGTAGTGTGCAGGGCGTTGGAGCAGGTCCAGAGGAGGGAAGGTGATGGAAGGGCTGGAGCAACTGCCTTATGAAGACAGGTTGAAGAGTTGCGGTTGTTCGGCTTCGTGAAGAGAAGGCTCAGGGGGGACCTCATAGCAACTTACCAATACTTGAAGGGGGCCTAAAGAAAGGCAGGGGTAGGACTTCCTAATAAGATATGTGATGGGAGGACTAGAAATAATGGATGCAAATTGGAAGGGGGTAGATTCAGGCTAGAGATAAGAAAGAAATTCTTTACCGTGAGGGTGGTCAGACACTGGAACAGGTTGTCCAGAGAGGTTGTGGATGCCCCCTCTCTGGAGGTGTTCAAGGCCAGGCTGGACAAGGCACTGAGCAGCCTGATGTAGTGGGAGGTGTCCCTGCCCATGGCAGGGGGAGTGGAACTCGATGATCTTTAAGGTCCCTTCGAACCCGAACTATTCTATGATTCTATACATAGGGTAAAATTTCATCTTTGAATAGGCATCCCTTTTAATCCCTCATGCTATTTTTCCCTGCAGTCTCCAATTATTTTGGGATTTTATTACAGTTTTTTTTCTTCTACCTGACTGCTGTACTTCCTTTCTTCTTTTAGTAGTGCTTAGCAACATGGTTTAGTGGTGGTGTTTGTCAGCTTTAGGTTGATGGTTGGATTCAAAGATACTTGATGCTTCTATGACTTCTATGATTCAATGAAGTGCTGCACCAAGTTCCACAGATTTGTGTCACTGCAGCCACAGTGCTGCCTCCCACCACACTCTCACGGTCACAGCTGTGGCTCAGTTAGAGCTGATCAGGCACAAACCTCTCTCAACACCAACAACAAAAAAAAAAAACAACCAAAAACAAAACCTAAACAGTGATGAGCATTTCTCTGGCTCCACCTCATGAAGCAGTTTTCCACAAAGCCTTACTAGTGCTGGTGCTGCCTGCAGGGAAGGGAGGGAAAGCGTAGGTTGTCTCTTGGCTGGGCTCTGGCTGCAGTGGGAGACAGGCTGCTCCAGGTGGAGTTTCATGACTGGCATAACCTGATGTCAGCGTGTGATGCCACCAGGAGCCATAATCCCTCCTGCTCTCTGCTGGGCCTTTCTGCTGAAACTGCTGCCAACAAGACACAGCTGCCATGAAATTGCAAACACACCCGGTGATAAATTTTATTCACTTGGAAAAGAGAATGCTCTGGGATGACCTCATGGCAGCCTAGCAGTACCTGAAGGCGGGCTACAGGAAAGCTGGGAAGGGACTGTTTGTCAGAGCACGTAGAGATAGGAAGAGGTGCAATGGTTTTAAACTGGAGCAGGGCAGGATTAAATTAGACATCAGAAAGAAGTTCTTCACCATGAGAGTGGTGAATCACTGGCACAGGTTGTCCAGAGAGGTGGTGGAGGCCCCATCCCTGGAGACACTGAAGGCCAGCCTTGCTGAGGTTTTGAACAGCCTCATCTAGTGTAGGTGGCACTTCCTTTCCAAGGCTTCTCTGTGCAGATAAGTGATACGTCTTAAAAGAAAACAAGGGCCTAATGAGACTAATCCTCTCTTTGATAATGTAGACTGCAATGGAACTAAGATTGATGGTAATTATGAACTGTGATGTACATGTGAAAGCAACGTAAAAGCAGTGAAGTAAGGGTTAAAAGAAGGACTAAGAGCTCAACTAGGAGCAGTAAAAGTAAAACTGGCAAACACAGAGGATGGTTCTCTGCATAACAGGTGGCTTGCTCTCTTGATAAGGCTGTCACACATGATTTGTAGCAGGTCTGTAACATGGGAACAGGAAGGTGGAAACATGGGCATAGCACACTGTAAATGCCATCCCTCTACATGCTGTCACATAGAGAGAGTCAAAATAAGGAAACAAAGAAAATGGGAAGCCAATCATCTCAGGATTAATGGAGGCTGAAATTATCAAGAATTGGAAGGAAGCAACAGATGACATTATACTGACCCATGGTCACTAAAAACCTGCCCAGAAAACACTTTGTCATCAGCAGTCCTGAGGACACTCAGAGAGAGTAAGGACTGGAGAGGCTGCCTGTTCCTGCACACAAGCCATCCTGGTAATTCCACGTGGGTGCACAATTCGTGAAGATGCCAAGTGTGCACAAATGTCAGCGAAGCACAGGAGAAAATGAGTACATGGCTCCAAAGTTGATTATTTCTAAATAAATACTACCTTTCAGTTCCTCCACTACTCACACTGAATTCTGTTGAATTCCTACACCTTCAAGCATCCCATGGCAATGAATGAGTCTACCTGCTCACAGCAAATAACAACCTACTGCTTGATTAGAAAGCTAGATGGTCAATTTTTATAAGTCAGAACAAAGCTTTGACTCTTTGTCATAATTAATGTTAAAAAAAACCCCACAACCCACTGAATTAATGCTGGGGGGGGTTTTGTGTTTTTTTTTGTTTGTTTTTTTTTTTTAAATCGCTAGAATGGTTTAGATTGGAAGGGACCTTAAAGATTTTCTAGTTCCAACACCCGTGCCATGGACGGGGACACCTCCCACTAGGCTAGATTGCTCCATTGCAGAAAGCCATGTCCAAAGGACTTCAGCATCATAATTTTACCAACCAGAAATCAGGATACTAGTAGTTGAAAATTCATGTCACAGAGTCACAGAATGATGGGTGCTGGAGTGACTTTCTGTCCATCATCTATTTCAACCCCTCTGCCAAAGCAGGTTCACCCAAACCAGGTTGCACAGGATGCTGCAAAAGATTTTAAGGAGTCCTTCTGGTAAAGCTGGGAACGCTGTGATGAGGCAATGTGGTTTAGCTAAAGCTGCACTCCAACTGAGGAAGAAATTTTGGCAGCATATGAAGGAGCTAAAGTTGCTTCAGAGGTAATGCTGTGATGAGGCAATGTGGTTTAGCTAAAGCTGCACTCCAACTGAGGAAGAAATTTTGGCAGCATATGAAGGAGCTAAAGCTGCTTCAGAGGTAATTGGTAAATTGGAAGGGGGTAGATTTAGACTCAGCATAAGAAAGAATGAGGGTAGTGAGGGAAAGTGAGGGTAGGGAAACAGTGGAACAGGTTGCCCAGAGAGGCTGTGGATGCCCCCTCTCTGGAGGTGTTCAAGACCAGGCTGGACATGGCACTGAGCAGCCTGATGTAGTGGGAGGTGTCCTTGCCTATGGCAGGGGGGGGGGAACTCGATGATCTTGAAAGGCCCCTTCCAACCCAAACTATTCTATGAAGCGCAGCTCTTCCTCAAACCCCAATTACGAGTGCTTGGCTGGATGTTCCAAGGTGAAGTTCCTTCTACTCCTCATGCCACCGATGCTACTGGAGCAGCAACGAGAGCTTACCAGAGCACTGGCATTAGAGCAATGCTCAAAGACCACTACCACCAACTTCACTCAGATTGTGTCAATAATAAACATTAAACTCCTTCTGGCTGCAATCACATCTGCGCACACCGCTTATCGGGCACCGGCCGGGGTGAGACGGCAAGATGGGCACCACTACGAAACCTGCCTCCACACTCTGGCGTGCATAGGGATAGTGTCTCTAATGGTCACAAGCGCCCCATCATTGCTCGGCAGCGGGCAGAAGGAAGAGGAGGGAACCGGCCGGAGAAATAGACCGGTGAGGGCCCTCACAGTCCCGGCCGCCATGACAGGCTCCGCCCCAACGGCCGCAGCGCCCGAGGTCACGTGACAGCGCGGCTGCGCGCGCGCCCGTTGGCCGGTGAGGCGGCGGGGCGGGGCGGGCGCAGCTTTGAATCGAGAGCGGGGCGGCGGGGCCGGGCTGTGAGATGGGGACTGTGGAGCCGGCGGCCGAGGGGCGGCCGGGGGAGGACCAGGGGGATGCCGCCGCCGGCCCCCGGCGTATCGAGGTTCCCCGGCCTCCCTCCATCGAGGAGTTCACCATCGTGAAGCCCATCAGCCGCGGCGCCTTCGGAAAGGTGTACCTGGGCCGCAAGGCGGGCCGCCTCTACGCTGTGAAGGTGAGGGCCCGCGCGGGGCCAGTGCCTCGGCCGCCGGGGTCCCCTCTCTGCTGGTTGTCCCGGTGCTTCCACACTCCGCTTTGCATTAACTCTGTGTGGGAAAGGGGAACCTTTCCTGGGAGGACGGGCCTGTGGGTGGCATTTGGGGTTTGGGACATTTGTCACCCGTCTGTCAGGTGCCTGTCGTCTGCTCCTCCTGGCCTGGAGGCTTTGGTTGGGAGGCATTTGCTGTAAACAGAGGCTTTTAGAAGCGCTGAAAGCGTCGAAGCTCCCACACAAAAAGCTTTTCAAAGCGTCCTATGAAGACAGGCTGAAGGAGCTGGGGTTGTTCAGCCTGGAGAAGGCTCGGGGGGGACCTCAGAGTAACTTATCAGTACCTGAGGGGGCCCTACAGAAAGGTAGGGGAAGGGCTTTTAAATACGGTATCGGATGGGAGGACCAGAAACAACGGATGTAAATTGGAAGGGGGTAGATTTAGACTCGAAATATAAAAGAAATTCTTTACAGTGAGGATGGTGAA